>JAZEWU010000037.1:2509855-2524810 GCA_036362915.1 Geotria australis | reverse complement strand
CGGTGAGCCGAAGCTTATCCCGGCAGACACTGGGCGCAAGGCAGGGGCACACCGAGGATAGGACGCCAGTTCATCGCAAGGCACCTGCTGGGGAAATTTAGTCAGTACGCCAATTAAACTGGCAGCATGTCTTTGGACGGTGGGAGGAAACCGGAGTGCCCGACGAAAACCCACGCGGACACGGTTTGTTAAACTAGAGTTCGCTAAGTGTCGCGAGTCGATGGTACAATGACAAAAAATGTTCAGAGGAATGGAATTGCTCGCAAAACTTTGCTCTTTAGAGATATCCATGTCCAGCTTTATTCGTTGGAGGCATCGCCAGGGGTCTTTTGAGACAAGATGATTAATGTTCACCTTACGCCAGGACACCAATAGCACAATACGAAAGAAACGAACGTAAATAAAATTCGTCAGGATGACAGTGAAACAGCGCTTAAGAAGGTTGATCGCACTAGTGCAAAAGTGTGAATTATAAGCCGATATAGTGTTAACATGTCAGAAGAGTAATCCGCAAGTGGGAAGTAAAGCTGAAATAAGACATAAGAGCCTTGGGTGTTGCGCTGATCAAATTAGCGCTTACCAAGGATTAAAACCCAGTACTCTCAGTGCGGACGTACACACACACATATACAAACACTTGCTCCATTATATATAGATTAAGACGTGAGCTGTGAAAGCGTGAGCAGTGTGCAGAGAGAGCCGGGGTTACATAATCTCACCGCGGGGTATTTGTTCGTAAGCCACCACCAACCCCAAACGGCCGCTGGTGAATTTGTTTACCGTGGGGAGTTGGGGGCGGGTTAGCGGTGTGATGTTCTCTTTAAGGTTTCCTTGCTTGCGCACGCCGAGTAAATCGATTCCCGTCCTTGGCATTGGTTACACATCCAAGCCGGGCCAGGCTCGCCAAGTGCACCCGATATTTCCCTGAAAATTAAAATCCGCCGAAGCTTTCGCGGCTCGCCTAATATACCCGTGCGTGCACGCGCGGCTACGGATCGTCTCGCCGAAGATACCCCCGTGAAGCCTCGACAGGCCGTAGGCTGAAGGGTTGTTAGCGAGTAGTACTTATGAAGGCCAGCACGGCACATGAGCGGGTGGGTGGCCAGCACTAACGCCCGGCTGCCTTTGCGCGGTGGTGATGTTTACCCACCGCATCAGGTACAAATGTAAGTGTTAATGCACTATATAACACGTATATATTCGTTGAATTTCGAAGGTATTCATTTGAAGAGAGGACAACTCAGAGGCGTGAGGAAACCGCAGAGAGATGGGGGAGGGGGGAAGGCAGCCAGGCGGTTAGCCGGTGCCAGACACTGCATCCTACATGTTATGTTTTTGGCTAATTCATTAATGAGTGTTTTTTAGTTGTGGGAGGAAACCGGAGAAACGCAGATTAAAGCGAGAACGCACAAACTCCGCACAGAAAGGCGTCCAAAGCTGGAATCGAACCATTTCAGGCAGGACCTTCTTTCCGTGAAGCGCAGATGTTACCGCTGCTTAGACACCCTGCCGACTGAGTCGACCTAGTGGAAGCTCAGGACCGGTTCTCGGAAAATCGTCAGTGGTGTTGGTTGGCCTTGAGCGGGAATCGAACGCGGGTCACTGGGTTTGTAGCGCGGCGCACTAACCGCTACACCACCACTCCCCGCAGATAATCTCTCCACCTCTACCCCCCCCCACTCCTCCACTCCTCTCTATTGACAGTTTTTCGGCAGATTGCAGGAACAATATTTGCCCGGCTAAAACATACTCCGGTGGAGATTTAGAGCCGCGATGGTATTTGTCCACTTATTAAACTCTGGCTGTCACGGGCTATAGCAAGCTGGCTGTCGGGCAGAAGGGCTTCCCAAATAGATCGGATAGATCGGAATGTTACCACTTTATGGCTTTATCTGCAGAGTATGGGCCAGATTTGCTGAGCCATTTGTATACTCTTTATAGCCTTACCAGGATATCCCAAGCCTCCAATCGGTAGCGCGGGAAAAGCCACGAACAACCAGGGCTTTACATTTTCCCACACCAGGTGCCGCAGCGACGATTATTGTCGGTAGCGGTAGTGGCAAATAATTCCCACGATTTTGTGAGGCCGCGCTGCACGCTTGGCTTGGCGGCACGGCGGCGCGCTGAGTAACGCTGCCGCCTCACAGCAAGAAGGTCCCGGGTTCGATTCCCGGCTCGGTACCTTGCTGTGTGGAATTTGCACGTTCTCCCCGTGTCCGCGTCGGTTTTTGCTGGGTACTCCGGTTTCCTCCCACAGTCCAAAGACACGCTGCTGCTGTCTAGGTTAATTATCCTGACTAAATTGCCCCCGGTGCCCTGAGATGTTGTAATCTGCTTACTCATCCCTGCTGGACAACTGTTAAAAGAGGTATACAGCTCAATAGTTTCTTTCAGCTTAAATAAAAACGGACACAGCTAATTTGCTGGAGAATTAGGTTCTCGCTCCCGTGAGGTTGCGAATTCAACTCCTGACAACTCTCAAGATTCATTCTTCATTCCTCTGGCCACAACTAATCATCCACTGCCGAAGACCTTCCCAAGCTGCTCCTGCGATGTAACAATCCACCCAGCAGCTGCAGACGAGCCGATTACATCAATCTATCTCCACGGTGGACATCCCCTCAGCCGCGTTCCCTCCCTTGGAAGCCGATCCATCGTTAACCTCGCTCTCCAGCGACCCTCCCCTCTATGCTGCCCCATTCCTGCAGGGTTGGTTGAAAGATGCGCAGACAGGCCCGCGAACCCACCTGCTGCCCTGGCATCTCTAGCGCACCACGCAGTCATCGCGGACTCAGTCCACGCGAGGAATGTGCGCGTTCGTGTGTGATCCGCCGACCCTGCCTGCGTTCAGAGCGTTATTAAAGCAACGCGTGCTGCGGCCATACGCAGCCACCGCGGGCAGGAGGGATCGCATTCCGAAGGTGTTACCTCAGGATTCGGACACCCGGCGGCGGTGAAGGGAACGTTACGGAGGGGAACCGCTGATGTTGGCTGCCGTGTGAAATTGATGCTCGGCTAGCTGCGTTCGTAGTCCGTTGCGCTAACCGCCGCGCCGCCGCCGCACCCCGTGCGACGGGGTAGCCCCGCCAACGTCTGCCCCGAACGCGCCCACCTCCCGCACCAGCGTGGTCAGCGGTTTGTGGCAAGCGCGGGGAGACAGAGGGTTCAAGATCCCAGTTAGAATAGAAATTTCTGCCTAGTTGTGATTGCTAATCTTGTTTCGTGTTCTAAAGGTTCCGTTTTTTGCGCTATTCCCTCTCAAAGTTGAATATGGTTAACCTTTGATATGCTTTAGCTTTTTTTTCACTATTGCAATGCACAACCTTAATCTTACCTGGTTATTTGAAATATAAGTGCAGTGCTGTGTGTTTTGTATTATTTTATTTGAAAAATGCGTGCAATGCTATGTATAAATGTATTTTTTTTGGTTGATTTAAATTTGGTTATACATCAATCTTCCATTTATCCATTTTCAGAAACCTCTTAATCCTGTACAGGGTCGCGGTGGGCCGGAGACTATCCCGACAGACATAGGGCGCAAGGCAGGGGAACACCGAGGATAGGACGCCAGTCTATATCAATCTTGTATATATTTTAATTATTGTCAGCTAATTCGCATGTTTGTTGTGTCGCAGGAGTCCCGTAAAGAGCTTGCCAAGCTCACTGGGTATTTTTCTGCTGTTATCATAAACATCTATCTGTCTATCTAAGAGTCGGTCACCTCAGGCCGGAATCCCACCGAATCCCACCCGACTCGCGTTCCGCCCGAATCCCGGCTCGTAGCCGCTTCGCGCAACGGCCGCCTTTCCCGCACGCAAACCGGCGAATGTTGTTTGCTTTGGATTAATCGCCGGTATTAGATGACAAAATATTACCATCTTAACGAAAATAAACAACGCCGCCGAGAGCTCCTTTTCATCCACCCGGAGGAGGAAAATGAAAAACTGAAACAAGCGTCGACCGAGGCTTCAGTTCCTGCCGATAGACTCGACTCCTGCCCGTAACCTGTCGCAGGTTGAGCGAGCTGTGGAATTTGGCAGCACTGTGGTGTAGGAAACCCATTAGTGGCCTCCAGTGTATGTAAACATGGCACTGTGGACCTGGGAAAACAAATGGTTTGGTCATTGGTAGCTAATAGTGCATACGTGCGTGTGGCTGTGTGTGTGTGTCTGTCCATCCCCCTGTGTCACTTTGTTCCCCCTCTCCTCTGTGCGTCGGTGTGCGCTTCGTGCGTGTTTGTGTTGGTGTGTGCGGCGTGAGTGGTGGCGCGTCGGTGAGCGCACTGCACTACGAACAGTTTGAGTCCCACAACCACAGCTAACGTCGGTGGCGGTTTCACCGACCACTCCTTATATCTGGTCCTTATATCACCGAGATTGACTTAAATGAGGACTGTACTGACGTATGAGAATATGCTCTCTATAGCTGTTTTTTCGGGATAGCCGTGTCACTGAGCGCTCCCCCTCTCTCCTTCGTGACGTTTCGCCTCCCACGTTGGAGGCATCCTCAGGCGTTTTGAAACGCCTGAGACACTTGACCCTACAGTCTCAATGCCTGATGATGCTTTCAATGTGGGAGGCGAAACGTCGTGAAGGAGAGAGGGGGATCACTTGACATGGCTATCCCGAAAGAACAGCTTTCGGGATAGCCAAGTCTCTTAAATGAGTATTGTACTTGGTGCGGTGTGTAAACAAAAGCACCGGGGAGACAAAAATGGCTGGTCGTAGTACCGGTCACACACCACCACCTTCATTAGTGCTCGATAATAGCACTTGCCCCAAGAGTATATTAGGCGACGTGATTCCTCTCTTCTCTGTGTCTGTGTACGTGCATACGTAGCTTTGACATTCACGTGGCCTGAAGGTGCAGCTAACCTGGCACGAGCGCGGTGATGACATCACCGTCACTTAGCGCGCGGGCTGGGGGTTGTTATTGTTGCGTTTCACGCATGCATGTATCCCGTGAGTAACCCTTGTATGTGTGCGTGTGTGTGTCCGTGCGTGTGTGCTTGCGTGTGCGTGCGTGTGCTCGTGCGTGTGTCCTCTGTGCGTCCTCGCGGCCCGGCCGACCCACAGGGCAGCACGCTGAGGAAGAGGAAGATGTACGAAGAGTTCCTGAGCAAAGTCTCAATCCTCGGTGAGTGTCATCCCCGCCGAGCGCCGTTTGTCACGTCTCGTCTCCGCGCCGCCGCTAATTAATCTCCCGTGTGTGTGTGCGCGCACGTCTCCAGCGTCCCGAGCGGAACGAACGTACTCAGGCCTCAGTTCTTAGCCGTGGCCTGGTTCAGGCTTGGTTCTGTTTCAAGTGAGCCAGCTCAAAGTTGTTGTTGCCGGGTTAAACGGCCGCTCTCCTGGTTGAGCCGGGTTGGCCGGTTGCCCCCCAATGGTCGGGGTATTGGGGCCGAATGTTACAGCCAGATGCCCTACCTGACGCCAACCTCCTTTAGATGGAGGATCTTTGGATTAATATTCGTCTGGAACCTCCACCCAGACTTGTTCACCAATGGAGACCCTAGCAGGAGTCCTAGACTGCAGACCTGTTCTCCAAGGGAGACCCTAGTATGAATGCTGTGTAACATAGCTCTAGGTGGCATAGCTCTTGTGTCCATTGGAACACGCAAACCTCTGCACCCCGATGAGGTTACTATCCATGAAGGGGGGGCAGCCCACTCAGAACCGCACGTTTCACTCGAGCCGGCTCTGATCCACGGTCCTAGCCACGCTCGGGATTTCCTCGAGCCAATCCTTTTAGCAGCGCGAGCCATGACCAAGCTGCTCAAACCTGAGCCGAACCCGGTTCGAGACCAGGGCGGGGTTACTAGCCGTGACCGTGCGTACATCTGCCTCTGTCGGATAAATCAGTACGGGGAATTAATCTCCCACCCGTGTCCGTTTAATTTTTCTACTCGTGACATTTGGCACGCGTCAGCCTCTGCCGGTAGTGTTTTGACGTGAAAGCCCGAAGTGAGTTCTACTCAAGACTAAACATTCGGAACCCCGCGCTCCCAGCATTGCTCCCAGACGCACGCGCGCGCACGCGAGACGTTGGGCGAGGGCCCACACGCCGCGACGGCCCGCTGGATCGCGCGGGGGAAGTCGCGCGATTAAATAATAGTTTAACGTCTCGAGCAACAACTGGCGTTCGTCGGGGTAATGTGTTTCCACTGTCTCCTTCGCGACGTTTCGCCCTCCCACGTTGGACGCGTTATCAGGCGACGCGGCTATCCAGAAAAAAACAGATAATAATAATAATAATATATTTGTAACGCGCGCATATTCTCCGGGTGCGTTGCGCCCGTTTATTCGGAGGCGCGGATACGGAGAGTGATTCTCTTACTTCGAGCAGTGATAAATCCACATCAGTAGAGAGCGACGTGTGGTCTTTATCGCTGGCTAGATCAATTGCAAGATGTTGTGCCTTGACATGCTGTAATTTGCTTACCCTTCCCCGCCGGACAACTGTTAAAAAGAGCTGCGTAGCTCAGCAGTTCCTGCCAACTTAAATACAAACTGACACAGACGTAGTGACCAGGTATGCTGTGGAGGTAAAAATGCCCTGGCCACGTGGCTACAGGGGTCAGGGCACCTGACACGTAGATGAGTGCGAGTTCAATTTCTGGTCAAGGTTCAACTTGATCTGTCGTGCTTGTGGGCGTCTTTGTGAGAGAGAAAAAACAACAGTACGTTGTGAGAACTCTTAATTCTGTTGAGGTATAAAATCTGTTCTAAATATTTCTGCATATATTTTTCCTTGGACGGCTCCCGCCGCCGCGACCCTCACCAGGTCGAGCGATTTATAATATTGATGGATAATATTTCCCCCGGCAATGGAGTGTGGAATTTCCACTCAGAACCATGATGGATAGTTGTGCAAAGAAGATGTTTTAGCAGCTGTTGTTTACATCCATTATATATCATTATCTGTGCTCAATCCAATGCTGGTTGAGTGCCTCCCTACGTTACCACCATCCACCACGGTTCTGCAATGTAGGAACCTGTCATCGTTTGCGCACGAGTCGGTTTCAGGACTCCATCTCCGCGGTGGACGTCCCTCTTGGGCGTTCGCTTTATCGGCGGCCACATCGATCTTGAGCGCCGGCGATTATTCCTTCTGGTGACGTGCCCTGCCCAAGCCCACCAACTTTTGCGCATTATTTATGCGTCCTGGAAAATAGCGGGCAGTGTCTGCCAACACCACGCCCAGCCGCCTTTGTGTCCCCGGCACTGCTTAATCATAGCGGGAGATCGATGCGTCAGCAGACGGCGGTGGGTGGTGTCCTGATAACGTTGGCTGTGTTGTTGACAGGCGGCATAAACGCACGAAACCGCTCAGTCGGTTTTTATTTAAGCTGGGAGGAACAGGGTGAGCTACGTAGCTCTTTTTAATGCTCGTCCAGCCGGGGAGGGGTATGGAAATTACAACATATCAGGGCACCGGGGGCGATTTAGTCAGGACGGTTAACCTAGGCAGCATGTCTTTGGACTGTGGGAGGAAACCGGAGTACCCGATAAAAAACCCCACCCAGACATGGGGAGAGAACATGCAAAGTGCACACAGAAAGGCACCCGTGCCGGGTATCAAACCCGGGTGTTTCTTGCTGTGAGTCAATAGGAGCGCTGCACGAAGATAATCAGTCTTGCTCCCTCCCCAGACATCGTACCAGGTACTTGTTTCAGGTTGAGTCAACCTAGGGGATGCCCCGAGCCAGTTTGGATAATCACCACTGATGCTTCATCGGTTCCTCGCATAACCCCACTTGCCTTGACAGTCTGCTTGGGCCATAAGGGGGATCTTTGTCTTTGTGCGTGCGCATGCCCGGGCATGCAGTCGCACACTCATTCGGCGAGTCGAGCACTAATGAAACGCGGCCATTCTCGCGCGCGCTCTCTCACACGGGCTCGCGAGATGCGAGCGGAGGTCGCAGGAGGCATTCCCGTGCCACCGCACGCTCCCCCACCTCCTCCTCCTCCTCGCTCACTCCGTCCGTCTCTCCCTCGCTGCCTCCGTCTGCGTCTCTCCCCCGCCGCCTCCTCCCATCCTGTACCGTCTGACTTTGCAATGCCATCCCAGACAGACGTTTCCTACAAACGTGGAAACTTATTACGAGAATCAATTGGGGACCTTTGCGAAAGAAATGCCTGTGCTGAGCCAGGGATGAGGGTGGTGCTTCTCCGTCGAAGTTTTAAATGTAAATGGTTTTACAGTAAATCTCGATTTAACGGACTTTGGAAGCGGCAGACGCTGTCCGCTGGTTCCGAGACAGCGATTTGCGTTGGAAAAAAAATGGAAATATTTCAGATTGTTGTCTTTTTATTGCTGCTATTATATACATGTTTTACTCTGTTCAACGGCGCTCGTAATGTTTGTCTTGTTATACGATATGGTCATTACTCTGTATATAATATCCATCCATTTTCTCGATGTATGAGAATTGCCCTTAAGAGCTGCTCTTTTGGGATAGCCGTGGTGAGCATTTCACATCTCTCCCACGTGGACGGTGAAATGATTGCCACGGCTATCCCGAAATAGCAACTCTAACTTTATGTTTTGTCCATTCCATTATCAGGAACCGCTTAATCCTATACAGGGGCGCGGTGAGTCGGAGCCTAATACGTTTTGTTCCAATCAGAAAATCACATGACGATGTGATCGTTAATGACGCTGATATTTTGATTTGTGAATACCCCGGATCCAACACAGTTCCCGTGAAAACCTTGCAGTGCGAAAGACAAAAACAGTACGGCACAGTCCAGACGGTACAGAGATGACCGTGCACGAGAGGTGACAGTGCACACACGACGAAGCCGCTTACGAATGACGCATCGCACGCACGCCCAGGCCGTGCTCACCTCGCGATCCAGACCAGACGCCGGGAAGTGTTGGAGGCGCTTTTCAAATGCCGCGGCTCGAGTCGAATGGAAATGGCTAGCGAGTGGCGACGGCATTGTCGGTCGGTCCTGACATCCACAGTGGGCCCTCCCGAGTCACAATGCGTTGAGGTCAGAGGGTACGTTTTGGTCAGTTTTATTGTTCTCTCGACCAAATTTACGGGCAATGAGTTAATCTTGTATTATTCTTTTCCGGTGATTAATAGCGTCGTTACACAGTGCGAGAGAAAAATTCTCTCGCGTTGATTATCTTCGGAAACAAAGGCTGTTTTGAAACAAAAGCTGTTTTGAAACAAAAGCTGCTTTGATAAGGAGTGGCGATTCCATATCGCGAAAGAGCAGCTCCAGAGGCATCGTCACGCTTCTGACTGCGTCCAGCGTGGGAGGCGAAACGTCGCGGAGGAGGGAGGTGGAAGCACGGCACGGCTGTCCCAAAAAAGCAGCTCTTCAGAGCCATTCTGATACATCGAGCCTTGAAAATCTACATCAACACAAAATATATTTTGATCACGCAAATGGAATTGCCACTCCTTATCAAAGCAATGCCTCGAATCACCAAACAGATTAATCGATCCGGCCCGGCTAACTAGCGCTGCTAAGAGGAGGCTTTATCAAGGGGCAGGGTGGCTATGCAGTGGTAACATATGCGCCTCACGGAAAGAAGGTCCTGTCTGAGGTGGTTCGATTCCCGCTTCGGGTCCCTTTCTGTACAGAGTTCGTCTGTTCTCCCCCCGTTCTGCGTGGCTTTTATCCGGGATCTCTGGTTTCCTCCCACAACATTGAAAAAACATTCGTTAATATTTAGGGATACAGTGTCTGACAGGTTGGCGCCGGCTGTCCCTGCGGCTGCCTGTCCTCCACCTCTCTCTCCTACCGTGCCTTGGGACCTCTGGGTGAAAAGCGCTACATAAATATAATTAATACGTATTATTATAGAAGTAGTCATGTGACCGAAACCTTTGGGCGGGGGTCAATCCTTGACGCGACGCTATCTGCAAGTAACCCAATAACTTTTAAGAAACGCTAAAGCCACCGTGACCCGTCCTATCTTACAACATCATCATCATCCTCATCGCCACCGATCGTTTTTCCACCCTAATTCCCGCATACGTTTTGCATTGCGCGCGTTTTAGTTTTCATCGGGGGGGGGGGGGGGGGGGGCACTTGCGCCCGGTTGGGGGGATAATCGTGAGCCCGACTGTACGCCCGTCTGTTGGCTTAACGACCGACCGGCGTTATGAAACAAAGTCGGGGCAGGCACGAGGATTTGGGATCCCTCTGCCGTCTCATTAGCGGCGACGAGGAACGCCGCGGAGGAACGGGGAGCGCGCGTCTGTGTGTGTGTGTGGGAACAGACGGGGGAATTATTCCGCTCCGCGACGAATGTGGCCGGAGAAGGGAGACGGCGGCCAGGGGTTGTCGGGTGGGGGCTAGACATATTTTCATCGTGATGCAGCCAAGCGGCGATAAATTCATTATTTAAGCAAAGCAAACTTTGAAAGTTCGCCGTTGGCGCGCTGACGATCAGAAATCTGCGGGTCAGGTTTCCCGCCCGCTCCGATGTGCCTGTTTGTGAATTGCACGGTATGTAATCGCTATTCCCCAGGAGAACTTTTACACGTGTGCTCGTACAGTGTGTCGTGTTTGGGGTTGTGGGAGAGCGTCCCGGCGGTGGGGGTGTGGAAACGAGAACCTTGAGAATGTATACACAACGGCGAAGGAGGATTCTACGGGAAACTGAAAATGCCGGTGACCTCAGACTTCTTGCCGTCAACCCACAAAAGTCCGGTCGCACGACTGATAAAATTCGGAAGTTCTAATTTTTTTATCCGCGACTTTAATTCCCCTGTGCTCATTGCGCTGCCGTTGCTATCTTTAACCCGATGTTGCGAATTTATTGGCTTGCGAATGGCTTGTTTACGAGGCAGTACCGCTTTCGGGGGCCCCGGCGTTATTTCGTCGCGCTTAATTAATCTTTCCCGCTGCGCCGCGCTCGTGCGCTGCGTTCTCTGCCCCGGGCGCGTCGGGAAATATTGAGGGAGAAAGTGAAAAGAGAACGTACGGTAGGGTTTACACCCGAGGCCGCCCGGTGTCCCTTTTGCAGCGCCGTAGCGCGTTGTTACGCGATTAAGCGCTTTAAGTTAGAGGCTTAAGCGTCGGCCTTGCGTTAGGCCGGCGCAACTCGTTTCCTGAAAGGTGCGGCCACGCCAACTCCCCGCTCGTGGCTCTGCTCGCGGAACGGCCGTCGCCGTGGAGAACTGTCGAGCGGCACTCGCTTTAGCGTATGTGCCGGAGGAGGTGGGCCTACCCGCAATTTGCCCCACCGCACCGCGACCTGCCAATCGTAGACGAACCGTGATACGGTACTGCTGACAGGGTTCCGGGCGATCTCAGGTGTAACCGCAGCGGTTGGAAGGGATGCGAGACCGTTGTTTCATGTGCGCAACCTGCATAGGGGTTTGAACCGGACACCTCTGGATTGCAATTCGAGTGTCCAGACCCATTGCACCAAGAGTTCTATCAACCACTTGCACCTCAAGGCCCACTTGAGTCTGGTCTCTACGGACCACTAGGTGGCGCTCGCGACCCACTGATGGGTTGCGACCCACCGGCCAGGTGGCTCAGCGTCAAAGCGAGTGGCTTACAATCAGAAGGTTCCCAATTCAAATCCTGGTTAGGGTTTGACTCGGCCCATCATCCCTGCAGGGTCTATATAATGCGTACCGCTGTGCGGGGGAAGTCAACGGTGGTTGTCTTGTGGATATACTCACCCCCGCCATAGGAATGTGGAATCTTCACGACTATAAACAGAGAGAACACCAATGCCTCATTGCTCATTTCAGCAGATCACTTCGTCTACTCTAGCAATCGGTGGATCTGAGCCACCACCATCGTCATCAAGCCTAGACCTTGTCAGTTATGTATTAACATACATCGCCGCTTTGTTACACACATACATAGACATCTGCATCTCAATGTGAACTTTGTTCCCATCTTAATAGCGGCATTTTGTGCCCTGTTCGAAGCGAGATGTTGGTTGTCGGCTTTTTTTTCTCTGTCTTTCCCAAGAGCTCACATTCTTGCATTTCTCAGAAGAGCCCGTGTGTGTGTGTGTGTGTGTTTTTTTCCAGTTTTTTTTCTCCTCACGGCACCAGATTGTTAGCGTGGCAACCAGCCTTTGAACTGTGCTCGCTGAAATATCTGCAGAAATAGCCCTGCTAAGCGTAGCTCGGTGAACTGACACTCGGCATTACTTTATAAGCCGCACGCATCCCACCTGGGCTGTTAAGTCTGGTTTGCTCCCTACCCCCAACCAACCCCTACCTCCCAACTTCTCTCTCCCCCCCATCCCTCCGCTTTCCCTCCCCATCTATCTCTCGCTGCATTCCGAACAGCAGGCAAGCCTGACCACCGTTTGCAAATTCTTGTGTGAACTAACCGCGGCAGAAACAGACGCAGCAGCGGCGGCGGTAACGGCGGCCTCGCGCCCGCAAGTTCATAGAGTCAGCAAGGTTCTGGAGCATATTTCAAGCTGACAGCCGCTACCGCAAGTTGGCCGCGCAAGATGTTCGGCCCGAGTGGAACACCGTCGGCGCACCTTGCGACGACGAGCGATGGTCTTGCCACGGTGTAGCCGTCAGGACTTTTTTTTTTACCGCTATACAGATGATGAAAAAAGAGAAAAGGTTTTACGCTTTCCGGTAATAGTTTGCCTTGTTAAAGGTGTCTTGTTTGGTGTTTGGACATGTCAGCACCTCCGGTGTTATTGCCAGAAAGGATAGCGCCTTTTTCTCTAGTCTCATCTTTGCTACGTGTGGTGTTTACCTGCTCGCCGCACCGTGTCACACGCTCGGGTTCATGCCGAATGTAGAAGCCACAGTGCACGATTCCCGGCCGCAGCTTCACGTCAGTAGCGACCGGCATCTGAACTATTTCTCGGTCTCCCTCCGAACCAACTCCCCCCCCCACTCCACAAACTGTTCCCCAACCCGCACCGACCAGAGCGGTGAAGTACGGTCCTCACGAGCGACACGGCGCCGCGAAGGCCCGCGCCATCCAGCATCGTCACAGGCTAGCCGACGGCTGTAAACCTCCATTAATTATCTCGCGGGGAGATATTGCGTGTGCGGCGTGCGTTACCATTGTGGTATGTTGGCAGTAAACGCACGCAACGGCCAAAATACATTTCGCTCGTGTCCATTTAAAGTAAGGTTTTGCATTCGGAGGTTCTTTTTCGCGTGGCTTCCAGCCACGGTGTAAGACGGTCATTTTTAGTGGGCCGACGCTGTCAGACGAGCTGTATTTAAAACAAATGAGCTCACAGTTTATTTCACGTTCGGTCATTGTTGTGTTTAAAATAGATTGCTTATGAAATCCCGGCGACCTTTACTGCAAGTTACACTTTGTGGTGTCTATTTGCAGGACAGTGACATTGGGCGCGATTGCGCCACCCGTGCCACCCGTGCCAACTGGCCGCGTGGCTCATCGGTAGAGAGAGCGGCTCGCTGATCGGAATGTCGCGAGTTCAAATCCTGGTTGAGTGGGGGGGGGGTGGGTTGACAAATCCCATCATCCCGCCGAGGGTCGATAAAATGAGTACTTGCCTTCGCCGTAGGAAAGTGGAATTTTCACCACTGGCTTGGGGCTGTAAATGGGAGATGCCTTTATGAGCACCAGATCACTTTGGATATTTTTCTAACACCCCAATGTGGACACAGTGCATTTCAGCTCTGTATAGTTCATCATTTAAGACTCTATATCATATCCATCCATTTTCTAAACCGCTTGTCCTGGTGAGGGTCGCGGTGGCAGCAGTCCAAGGAGAGTGGACCAGACATCCCTTTCCTCAGCAACAGATTCCAGGTCTTCCTGGGGGATTCCCAGGCGTTCCCAGGCCATATGATATGTTTTAAACAAATGCAATCCATCTTCGGTTCGTTGTAATCAACCGTGGTTCTTCCATGGATGTGACTGAGCCCCACCATAGGAATGTGGAATGTACATATCTGGCTCAGGGCCGACCAGAGAGGACGAGAGCTTCACCGAATCACTCCTGCGGAGGTTTTAAACGTGGTTCTTCGGCGTAACTCTCCGGCGGGCTTTCGGTTCTTACCGCATGCTCTTTGGCACGATGTCCGACGTTTCGCTCCATGTCCTGGGACTTTCTTCTGGAACCGAATCGGGCAGCTCACTTTGTAATGAAGACGTAACTGGCCAGTCACACACTGACCAGAAAGCTTATAGTTTTCCATTGTGTGTGTGTGTTGCCGGTTTAAGTGGTAACACGCACAACACACTTCGTGTGGCCTCAGGCTGCATATGGCCTGGCACAAGCGCCATGGTGACATCACCGCCACTTAGTGGCGAATGGCGGTTGTGGTTGTTGTTGGTTTAAGCACCCAATATGAACCAGGTTGACCCGGGTTGGCCGGTTGCTCCCCAATCAGTGGGGGTATTGGAACAGAATTTAACAGCCTAATACCCTTTCTGACGCCAACCCCCTTTATTCGGAGGGTCTTCGAATCCATTAGTGTATTATTATTATCATCAAACATCTCCCGTAACTTGCTGCCACTGTTCGTGCCGGTGCGATTTACGGCTTGTGTCCCAGAAACGTCACGGACGATCGATGCTCAGGGAGCGGTCTGCATCGTCGGGTGCTTTCACGAAGTGTTTATCCGTGACTCCTCGTGAGCTCCCTTCGGCTCCCCAAGCCTCATCCCCATCACCGTCGGGGTCGACGCTGCGCCGCCGAAGGTCAAGCACACGGGTCCAAACAGATGTGCGTAGCCACAGCCCGGCGTGACAAGCGTCTCAGCACTCGATATTATTTTTTGCGACGACGAAAAAAAACCACACGTTCCGCCTATTTTCGGCGGCGAGGCGACGGAAAAAAATTACCGCGCCCGTTGGCAGCTGGAGTGAACGCCGTCTAAAAGCAAGAGGCTGGATTTGCGCTGCCGTTCCATTATCCATCCTCTAGCCCTAAGCGCCGATGGTTTAAGCCACCGGCGATTTGTGAGACCTCGACGGTGCAGAGTCCCTCGGGCACAGCACATCCATCACC
>JAZEWU010000037.1:2420405-2438583 GCA_036362915.1 Geotria australis | reverse complement strand
CCAGACCCCCCCCCCCCACCGTCTGTGTTTCCGTGTATTAATAATAATAGCATGCTATAGAGCGCCTTTCACCCGAGGGTCACGAAGCGCTGCACAAGGGCCGCGGAGAGAACGGCATGTCAACAACGCGTCTTAGAGAGAACGGGGCGCGCGGTGCGTCTGTGTGCTGGCCACCCAACCCCTCCGTGTGCCGTGCCGACCTTCATAGGTGCTACTCGCTAACGGCACTTGATCCTACAGTCTGTTAAGGCTATACGGGGGGGATCTTTGTCTTGCTCCAATAGACGGCCATCGTCTTTGCTGATGGGGAGGCGGTGGCGCACGTGGTTAGCGTACTGCAGCGTAACGAATCTAGAGCGAGCTCAAACCGGAGTTCGATTCCCGCTCACGGAGTTCCACCGGTGACGAATGTCTAAACTGCTTGCTGGGCCTCCCCCTTAGGTCGACACAGCCTTTAACAGATTTAATTCCCGGTAACAACAACTGCATCAGAACCGGATTCGAACCCAGGTTATAGAGGTGGCCAGCCAGCTGAGCGTGAACCTGATTATCCAGTGTGTGCAGTTTTCACGTCTCGTTCGAGTAAGCCAATGAACGCGCGGCAATTCCATTATTTTTAAGTTTTGTTTATGACCGACCTTACCAAGGTCCGGCTTAATCGGGTTAACACAAATTACAATTACTAATGTTCGGCCTCTGAATCGCCTCTGTGACCTCCGGGTAAAAGAGCGCTTTAGAAGTGTAAATTATAATTATTGTTAGGTCAGTGTTTAGAAGTGTTGGTACTCATTTGAAGCCGAGTCGACCTAGGAGACCGTTGCAGAAAATCGTCACTCGCATTGGTGGCCGTGAGCGGGAATCGAACTCAACGGCTGTTCTCTCGGGATAGCCGTGTCGAGCGTTCCTCCTACTCTCTCCTCCGTGACGTTTCGCCTGCCACGTTGGAGACATCATCGGGTGAAGGAGGGAGGAGGAACGCTCAGTGACGCGGCTATCCCGAAAGAGCAGCTCTTGAGAGCAATTCTCATCACACATCGAGCCACTGTGACAAAGCTACATCATTACACTTTATCGACCCACCGTTTATTCCGATATTGCTGTTGGAACCACGTGATGAGATGAAGAATATATTCGGAACTCGCGGAAGAGGATAACACAGAGCTACCTCTAAGAATTGCTCTCATTACATCTACTCGTTCGTGATAGCCGCGTCGAGCGTTCCTCCTCTCGCCTTCGCGACGTTTCGCCTCCAACGTTGGAGTAATCAGCAGCAGGGCGAAGGAGAGAGAGAGGGAACGCTCAGTGACACGACTATCCCGAAAGAGCAGCTCTTGAGAGCAATTCTCATCGCACATCGAGCCGTGGCAAACGTACATCATCACAGATCTGAAATTCCGAGTGACCTGTAGATCACACAGCAAGAGGGCAGCACTTCGAAATATACATACAGTATTTATTTTAGCCACTCGGAGTATTGTGTGCTCGTCAAGAGTTGCCAAAAGGCAAGCAGTTTTCCACCCGAGCTACGAATGCATTTTATATTATGTACATTATCCAAAACTGGTTGTATTTCGGCAACGATTGGCTAGTACTGAGATTGGTCTATACGGAACGCCATCTCTGGTGTGGGCCAATCAGACGTAAGGACAATGCACATTGTATCAAAGCATTCTGTTTTGTCACAAGCACGTGCGGCTGATTCTACACTGGACACTTTGTAGAAGTTATCCCGTGTAGCGTTTTAAGATTCTGACCGCTCGTTTCATTTGCCAGAAAGGGTAAAAACCTCGCGTGTATATTTTACATCAGTAAATAGTTTACCACTTTGTAACGCGCGGTCGCGCAACGTTTGTATAAGGTGCGGGCGGCACCGCGGAGACGGGAAGAAGGCATCCAAGCGGGTAAGCCGGCACCAACATTCTCCATACACAGCGCAGTCTACAAATTTAACACCTTATCGGCCAAATAGCGCGTGATTTTGTTGTTTAAACGTGGGGAGTAAACCGGAGTACAATACAGCACGAGGTGAAAACCCACGTGGACACGAGGAGAGAGAACGCACACACACACATCCCCCACACAGAACACAACATGGCGGCACCCGAGCCGCGAATCGAACCGGGATTCTTCTCGCCGCGAAGCGTGAGTACCAAAGTCTTTATCGATCACACGATTGCCGGGCCGTACGTCTCGGTGTGGGTGAACATCCCGGGCATGGGTTGGCCATAGGGCCCGGGCGCCAGTATCGGGTATACTGGGTGAGCGGCCCAGGCCACGGGGACAGGCCTTGAGACCCGTCTCTCGGCCAGGATCGACTCAATGCTGAACGAGAGCCGAGTGGCGGCTGGGTTCGTGGTCATACTGTTGCTGGTGCTGGTGGGCATATCGTCGTCGTGGTTGTTGTTGGTGGGAGACAAGCCACAACGAAGGTCGACTTTGTCTGTGAATGTCATGGACGATCCTGGCTGGTCACACGAGGTGATGATGTCTGCCGCGTGCTGCTGATGATGGTGATGACTATGCTGCTGATGGTGGTGATGATGGTTTTGCTGGTCATGCTGCTGCTGATGATGATGGTCGTGGTGGTGGTTATAACTGTGTTGGTGTTGCTGCTGGTGATAACTTTCCTGATGCTGGTGATGATGGTTCATACGCTGCTGTGGGTTCAGCTGTAAACATTGCTTCTGCTGATCTTGTTGCTGCGGATGACTATGCTGCTGATGATGATTCTGCTGCTGATGATGATGATGATGATGCTGATCTTGAGTCTGAGTCTGCTGTTGCTGGTGACCCTTTTGCTGATGCGGTTGCTTGTGAAATTGCTGACTGCTGTTGCCACAACGAAGCGCCCTGCTGGTCTGCTTCTGATGCTGATGAGACTGATGATGATGATGATGCTGATGCTGCTGCTGCCTTCTCCTCCGTCGAAAGTTTCCGTTTTCAAATAGCTCGAACATGTTCTCACATCCTGCTGAAAATGTCCAAAAGTTTCCTTTGCCCTGGCCGCTGTCGCCGGGTCGTGGCACCTGGGGGTGGGGGGGAGGCAACACGCGGATAGAAGATCACTCGCATTGCAATGGTCTCACGGAATAGTGTCAGAGAATTGATCTCAAGAGAGGGCGGCACGGTGGCGTAGCGGTGAGTAGCGATGCCGCCTCACAGCAAAAACACCCCAGGTTCGAATCTCGGCTCGGGTGCCGCCTTTCTGTGCGGAGTTTGTATGTTCTGCCCGTGTCCGCGTGGGTTTTCGCCGGGTTTCTTCCCACGGTCCAAAAACATGCTGCCTGCTGCATAGATTAATTGGCCTGCGGACTAAATTGCTCCCGGTGCACTGTGATGGACCGGCGTCCCATATTTGGTGTAGCCCTACCTTGCGCCCTGTGTCTGCCGGGATAGGCTCCGGCTCACCGCAACCCTGTTACAGGCTTAAACGGTTTCTGCCAATGCACGAATGAATGAATATATCTTCTTCTTTGCGATTCTTCGAAGCACGATGGTCAGCTTCTGGACATCGTTGTCTTTCAGCTCGGCTTCGAAGTGTTTGGTAGAATTCGCAGTGTTTGGTAGAATATATGAAGTGTTTGGTAGAATATATGATATGCAGCATTGTCCTTTCTTAGCTCACACCAGAGACGGCTGTCTTCATAGCGCAGTGTCGGCTTGAATTAAAAAAAAAACAACTCGGCACAGACTGAGTGAAGGAACCTCTCACCTTGCGGAAGCAGCTGTTGAGGGAGAGATTGTGTCGCACGGAGTTCTGCCAGGCTTGCTGGCGACAAGCGGCTCCCGAGCGGTAGAACGGGAAACTGCCCCGGATGAAATCGTAAATCCCGGCCAGGGTCAGGCGGCGATCGGGGCTCTGTCGGATCGCCATCGCGATCAGGGCCACGTAGCTGTCGCATTGGAACAGGGGGTCGTGGGTGGGAGAGGGGTTGGTGCGGTAAGCCGGCGACAACATGTCAGAATCTGTAACGCGCTTGCAGCGTAGATTTAAAGTTGTGGGGGTGGTGAGACAGGCGGGCAGAGGTGAAAGTAAGCCGGCGACAACACGTAAAATTGTATCGCACTCTGACACGTAGATTTGTCAATGAGTGGGGAGGAAGGGTGGGGGTTGATGCAGAGAGAGAGGTGGGAGGAGGGGGTGGAACGGCGAGACAGGCGAGGTAAACGTAAGCCGGCGCCAACATTTGCCACAGTCTGTTAAGGCTAAACGGGGGATCTTTGTCTTTGTACCGGTGGTGGGGAGTGGTTTTGCAGCGGTTAGCGCGCTGCGTTACGAACCCGGCCACCCAAGTTCCCATCCCGCTCACGGCCAACAGCAGTGACTATTTTCTGAACCGGTCCTGTGCCTCCCCTAGGTCGACTCGGCCTCAAACGAGTACCCGGTGCGGTGTGTAAACGTGAGGTAGTGTTGATGTGGTGTCTAAAGTAGGGAGACACAAAGACGGCCGGGCGCGGTGCTGTTCCGCCTACCCCCTCGTATGCCGTGTCGACCTTCATAGGCGCTGCTCGCTAGCGGCACTTGACCCTAGAGTCAGTTGAGGCTACACGGGGGATCTTTGTCTTTGTGAGCACGTACCTGTACGGCGGTCTCGACCTTTTGTCATCGTTGTCGTCCAGCCCATCATCGTCGTCGAAGTTAAAGCAGTTGTAAGGGTACTGGGAGTGAGTGAACATCACGGAGCAGCGACGCTCGGGGATGTAAATGGCGATCGAACGTTAGTAAACTAGCGAGGTTGTGATGATGATGATGATTTAAAAGATGGTTTTGTAATCGCTCGACTGCGATTTGTGACGATGGGCTTCTGTGAAGATTGATGGGCGCTCATTAATTATAACGATGCTGATGATGGAGAATGTGATTGTAACAAACTTTGTGACGAATAATACAATACTCAGTTTGCGATGGTTAGTGTAATCGCTTGGTAATATTAACCATGCAGAATAACCCCGGCAGAAATTATGATAATAATATTCTTTGTCACAATGATGATTAATGGTGATGTTGTTGGTGATGCTGATGATGTTGGTGATGCTGGCTATAATAATACTACGATGATGAAGATGGTGCTGATGATGATTGTCATCGAATTGACAAGGGCGCCAAGTCTAGGTGATAGCCGCTGTGACCGTGAATTCCGAGCTAAATGCTGCTGCTGATGATGATGATGCTGTGTGGGATGAACGCCACGGTGGGGCCGGGCGCTAGCGTGGTGCCACCGGAGTTCTGAGTGAGCACAGAGCGCTTGGCGCGTTTATATACCGGGTCGCGAAATCCGCCTCCCGTCCATTGCCCCCTCCACCAACCCACACAGACAAAGCTCCCCCGTGTAGCCTTCACGCGGCTGTTGGGGCAAGTGCCGCTAGCAAGCCCGTACGCTCCCCAAATACAGACAAAGATCCCCCGTATAGACTTAACAGAATGTAAGGCCAAGTGCAGTTAGCGAGCACTTATGAAGGTCGGCACGGCACACGAGTGGGTGGGTGACCAGCACCACGCCCGGCCGCCTTTGTCTCCCTAGTGGCAATATTTACGCACCGCACTAGGTACTCATTTTGAGGCTGAGTCGACCTAGGGGAGGCCCAGGACCTGTTCAGAAAATCGTCACTGGTGTTGGCCGTGAGCGGGATTTGAACTCGGGTCGCCAGATTTGTAGCCCAGCGCGCTAATCACTGAGCTACCGCTCCCCACACACACACGTAGAAACACGCACACACTTACACATATTTAATACATAAACAGGTCATGCATACACACACGCACACAGAGTGTGACACACGTACACTGGTTCACGCACGGCCACACACGCGAATGATAAAAAAATATTTAACCGAAGACAAATAATCCCCGTATAGCCTTTAACCCTCTGTCTCCCACCGGCTGTTGAGCTCAACTGATTTTGCTTTTATTTCATCCCTAGTAACCCGTTGGTAAATGGTTACACACCGCACCAGGAACTCATTTTAAGAGTGGGTCGACCTATGGGAGGCCCAGGACCGGTTCAGAAAATTGTAACTGGTGTTGGCTGTGAGCGGGATTCGAACTCGGGTCATAGCCAGGTTTTTAGCCCGGCGCGCTAACCACTGAGCCACCGCTCCCCACTAGTCTTCCACACACACACATAATTTCTCACACACAGAGTTTGTAACAAAGACAAAGATCCCCGTATAGCCTTCACGGACTGTAGGGGCAAGTGCCTAACACACTGAGTCAGACACACACACAACGCAGGGCGATACCAGCCCGCAGTTTCCCACACTCGGCCAATTCCCGCTCCCACACTCAGGGGAGCGAAGGGAGGCGGACGAGCGACTGGGCGTTGTGGCTCCACCGGGATGTCTGTGACTTTGCGGACCTTGGTTCACTGGTTGCGCCTGGTTAACCGGTGACCTGGTTAGCCGGTGACCCGGCCTGGCTCTCGGTAACCCAGTAAGCGTCGTGCTCGCTAGTTCCCCGCGGTCCAGGGTGACATCCGTCAGGGTTTGTGAGTCCTTAGGTGGCTGAGAGGTCCAATCCTGGAAACCGCAGACTCTTCCCCCCACAGTGACGGCACGTTGTGTGCCTTGATACGTGTTTGAAACGCTCCAAATGTTGCATTAACAGGCGCGTCGCAGCCGCTGGTTTTACGGGTGTTGCGACACCCGCACTTTCACAGAAACTTGATTCCATCCCCCCCCCCCCACGGTGGCGCGGTGAGTAGCGCTGTTGCCTCCACGCAAAAAAATACCTCTGGTTCTATTCCCGGCTGGGGTGCAGCCTTTCTGTGTAGAGTTTGCTCGTTCTCCCCGTGTCTGCGTGGATTTTCCGCCCGACACTCCACTTACCTCCCACAGTCCAAAGACAATTCTACCGCCTAGCCCGGGTGTCCGCGTGATAGACTGGCGTCCCATCGTGGGAACGGTAGAGCACATTTTTGCGCCGTGTGTCTGCGGGGATAGGCTCTGGCCCCGAGCGACCCCTGTTGCAGGATGAAACGGGGACTGATAATGATGATGGTTACAACATCTCTCGCACTGTTCTCACATAACACGAGACAGGCGACTCTCGGCATTTTTACAGCGCTCAGGGATTCCTGCTATATTATTATTATTTTGTTAAACACAGCCAGAGGGCGATCGACATGTGTGGTCTGGGGAGGAGAGCGGAGAGTTCACGGCCGAGACGGGAGAGAGACGAGAGACGACGAGCTGTTAGCAGCGCTGAGGCTTCATTCCATTCGCCGGCCGTGCTCAGTCCACAGCTGGATGAAGGCCGCCCCAACAGCTGCTGCCAAAAGGCAGCAATTGGCTAACACAGACTGGGCTACTAAAGAAGCTGTCTGGTGTTTGGCCAATAAGTTTGAAGGACGATGCATTATGATAGCATTCATTTGCATGTTTTTGCCACAAGCATGTAGTGTTGCTGCTTGCAAACTGGAACCATTTAGTGTTTAAAGATCTTAACACTTTTTCTCATTGCCAGAAAGGGTTAAACCTCGTATATTCTCTAACAGGCTGTTGGGGCAAGTGCTGTTAGCGAGTACAGCGGATGGAATAAGCTCACGAGGGGGTGACCCTGAGTTCGATTCCCGCTAACGGCCAACGTTGGTTACGAATATCTGACCCAGCTCCTAGGTCGACTCGGCATTAAATGAGAACACCTGGTGCCGTGCGTTTAACAACAGCACTGGGGAGACAAAGGCGGCCGGGCGTGGTGCTGGCCATCCACCCCCTCGTGTGCCGTGTCGGCCTTCGTAGGTGCTCGCTAGCGGCACTTGACCTTACAGTTTGTTGATGGCTATCCAGTGGATCTTTGTCAATTAAGTCAGCAGGCCAGTTAACATATGCAGCAGCATGTCTTTGGACCGTGGGAGGAAACCGGAGTGCCCGGCGAAAACCCACGCGGACACGGGTGGAAAACATGCAAACTCCACACAGAAAGGCACCCACATACATCCATCCATCCATTATCAGAAACGACTTAATCCTGTACAGGGTCTCGGTGAGCCGGAACCTATCCCGGCAGACACAGGGCGCAAGGCAGGGCTATGCCCAGGATAGGACGCCAGTACATCACAGGCACCCACGTACCGTAAGACTATAATATTAATCTACTTTTGTAACGCGCGGCGCATTTTCTCCGGGCGCGTTGCACCCGTTGATTCGGAGGCGCGGAGCCCTGCTCAGTCGGTTTGTTGCGAGTCGGTGAAGAGGTGACTTTTTAAGAGTTTTTTTGAAGGCTGTGGGGGACTGTGTTTGACGCAATAGGTGTGACAGGCCGTTCCAGGTTGTGGGTGCCGCGACCGAGAATCGGCGTTTTGCGAAGGTTGTACGTGAGGATCGCGGTGTGTGTAGTAGCTACTATATATATAGAACCTTTGCGAGAATCGGAATTCGTCGGACTTGAACTCTTCACTCCGTCTCCGCGTTTCGAGTGTGAAGAGTCCGAATGATGGGGAGCGTCTCTCTAGAGATCGCCACGGCGTGTGAGCTCCTCAAAGAGACGGAGACAGAGGAGGGGGGAGAGAGAGCGAGGCAGGGAGGAGGAGAAATATCCACGCCGATGTTTGTTTTTTCGCGAGGTGGCTGGGGAGAATCAAGGGCCCTCGGCCCAGTTACAATAACACCATTAGACGAGGGCTCCACAAACTTTCCACGCTGCCGAGATCCAGATTTCCCCTCCTTTAATTAAAGTCGCCTCCCTCTCTCCCTCTCTGCGTCCACCCACCGCGACCCACGATGGTCACTCGTCCCACCAGCTCCACCCCAACCACCACCACAACCTCCACCACTTAAATCACCGCGACCACTTTTGCCATCACTTCCACTATCACCAGCTCCATCGTTTACCAAAGGTACCCCCCGTATAGCCTTAACAGACCGTTGGCACTTGACGCTGGCAGATTTTTGCCGCTCTTAAGATTGCCAGTTTCACGACCTTTCAGTATATTCGAAGCAGCCTTAATCATTTATTTTTTGTTGCTTTGGTTTTTATTGGGGTTTTTTTCCTTTCGTTGTTGACATGCCGTCCTCTCCGCGGCCCTTGTGCAGCGCTTTGTGACCCTCGGGTGAAAGGCGCTCGATAAATTGATATTATTATTAAAGTTTTTGGAAGGTTGTGGGGGGGCACTGTGTTTAGCATTATAGATGTGGCTGCAGGCTGTTCCAGGTTGTGGGTGCTGCGACCGAGAAGCGGCGTTGTGCGACGTTTGTGCGCGAGCGCGGTGTGTGAAGTAGCTGGTGCTGGTGGGTAGCGGTGGCCCAGCGGCGAGCTACAAATCTGGCGACCCGAGTTCGAATCCCGTTCACGGCCAACACCAGTGACGATTTTCTGAACCGGTCCCTGGTCCTCCCCTCGGTCGACTCGGGCTTCAAATGAGTACCTAGTGTGGTGTGTAAACATCGCCACTAGGGAGACAAAGGCGGCCGGACGTGGTGCTGGTCACCCATCCCCTCGTGTGCCGTGTGGACCTTCACATGGGCTCGCTAACGTCACTTGCACCCACAGTCTCTTTAAGGCAATATAGGGGATCTTTGTCTGGTGGTCACCTCTATGACCACCAGCACCAAAGACATAGTCCTCCCGTCTAGCCTCACAGACTGTAGGGGTCAGGCAGGCACTGCGGCACCTATGAAGCCCGCCAGGTCACACGAGGGTGTGGGTGGCCAGCACCGCCTCCCGTGGCGGCCCGGGGTGGGGGGTAGTTTGCGATGTCGCCGCGTCGCCGTCTCCGTCTGCGTGTGAACGTCGGAACCCCGACCGTCCCCGGAGACGAGGCTTTCCCATCAATTACATTGAATTACATTGGCAATCATCATCTCATTAGCAGAGCTAAGAAAGCAAATAGCCTGCTGCTGGTGGTGGTGGTGGTAGTCGGGAGCGGTAGCTCAGTGGTTAGCTCGCTGGGTTTACAAACCTGGCGAGACTAGTTCGAATCCCGCTCACGGCCAGCTAACACCAGTGATGAATTTCGGAACCGGTCCCGGGCCTCCCTTCGGTCGACTCGGGTTTTAAATGAGGTACCGAGTGCGGTGTGTAAACATTGCCACTAGGGATTCAAAGGCGGCCGGGCGTGGTGCTGGTCACCCACCTCCTCGTGTGCCGTGTCGACCTTCGTAGGTGCTACTCGCTAACGGCACTTGACCCTACAGTCTGTTAAGGCTATACGGGGGGACCTTTGTATTTGGGATAAGTTTAATTTCTGCATATCGGCTACGATTGATGATGCAGAGCCGCCATTCTCAACCGGTGGGTCGCGACCCATCAGTGTGGGCCCCGAGCGCCAACCTAGTGGTCCGTGAAGACCGGACTCGAGTGTGGGCCTTGATTTGCAGAATGTTGAGAACCGCCGATCCACATCAGTGGTATGTGAACCTTTTTGCGATGTGTCGCCGATAGAGGTCGCGACCCACCGGTTGAGAATGGTGATGTTGGCACCGGCTGGCAGCGTGAGGCACCGCGATGCCGCACACACTCGCGCGCTCGCTCAACTCACAAGGAACGGCACCGACAGCTTCCGGTTAAAGAGCTCCAATTACATTTGTATTTATTTCGCGGGTAGCATTTCAGGCGGAGGGAAGAGTGAAAAGAGACAAAATTAGATTTTGGTTTCTTGCGAAACACGAGCGGTTTATAATCCCCCAAAAGAGTTTCACGAACAGCGAATAGTGAAGCGGCGCGGATACCACCTCGACCCGACCGTTTGAACTATCGATCCACGCAGCTGGTCGTCACGGTCATTACTTTCGTCCGGGATCTATCTCTGTCTGTTTTCTTGTGTAGCATTTTTTCTAAAGTAGGTTAGAATGTCAAATGTCACGGATATATATAGTACGTTCGGGGAAAATGGTATGGGAAGAGGGCGAAATATGATGTTTCAAATCCGTCCAGCATTCGTGAAGAGTTCGGTCCGGGATGTATTTGTATCTTGCAAATCACGACTTAGTCAAATCCGCGCCTCGTCAATCATCGATGCAGGCAAGACTCGTGTCCTCCAATGTCGTCTTGTCTGCCTGCATCACGGTCCAGACACGGTCCTTGTAATAACAACTATCGTAACAATTATAATAATCTGTCTGCAAAGAAGCCCGCGCGATTCCAACGTCCCGCAAACGATATTGCACAGTTCCACCAGTGCCAGGAATCCGACACCTTCACCAGACACACCCGAGTGCGACTCACCCACACACCCACGGCGTCGATCATCGACGAAGCAGCGAAGCGAAATCGAGGTGATATTTACAGCCGGCACGAGCGGCAATAATCGCAAAGGATCGCTCTCGAGAGCCGCTCTTTCGGGATAGCCGTGCCGAGCGTTCCTCCGCTCCTCCACGACACGGTTGTGACCGAAAAGCGAGGCTGGTTCACGGCTATCCTCGAAAGGAGCGGCTCTCGATAGCGGTTCTCGTACATCGAGCCGTGTAAAAAAAAAAAACCTACAAAAGGAATAATCGTAGTACAAGAGAATAATAATATGAGCATTTCAGTAGTGATTTGAACGCCGCCACACGCGGGCAAGCTTCGTCGCGTCATCGCTGTTCGTGTACAGAGAGCGGTGGCGCAGCGGTTAGCACGCCGCCGCTTATAGACCCCGACGACCGAAGTTCGATTCCCAGCCGCAGCGGCTAAGCGTCACTGGCTGGGAGTGATATCTGAGCCACTTCCTGGGCAACCCCCTCCCACCCCCTAGGTCGACTCGGCTTTTAAATGAGTAACTCATACGGTTTGTAAAAAAAAAATCCCCACCAGCACTGGGGAGACAAAGGCGGCCGGGCGTGGGGCGCACTGCCCCCCACCCCTCGTGCCCCGTAACAGCCTTCATAGGTACTCGTTAACAGCACTTGCCACAACAGTCTAGGTAGTCCACCAGGGGGAGCTTTACCTTTGTGTGCGTGTGTATACCTACCTATGTGTGCGTGCCGTTTCGGCCTTCATAGGTGCTCGCTAACAGCACTTGACCCTACAGTCTGTTAGGCTATAGGGAGGATCTCTGTCTTTGTGTAGGCATCGACACGTGAGTGTGTGTGTATGTACCGTTTGTGTTTCGGTTGGGGGGGGGTACTCAACCCATCATTCCTCTGGGCTCAGTAAAACAAATACCACTTTGTGAAACGTAAACAGCGGTTGTACTATATATATCTTTAGATACTAGTCTTTGCCATAGGAGCGTGGAATTTCCACCAGAGGATTGCCAGTGAATAAAAATAATATATTTGTAACGCGCGCATATTCTCCGGGCGCGTTGCGTCCGTTGATTCGGAGGCGCGGAGCCCGGCTCAGTCGGTTTGTTGTGAGTCGGTGAAGAGGTGACTTTTAAACGTTTTTTGAAGGCTGTGGGGGACTGTGTTAGGCGCAATAGATGTGGCAGGCTGTTCCAGGTCGTGTGGGTGCCGCGACCGAGAATCGGCATTGTGCGAAGGTTGTGCGTGAACGCAGTGTGTGGAGTAGGTGCTGTGATGAGCTGCGTAGAGTGCGGGATTGCATTGGGGCGAATGGCCGGAGTAGTGATGCAAGGTATTCAGGGTGTCCTGTGTGGCTAGCGCGGTGGCATATTATTGCTGTTTTGTAAGTGACGCGTTGGCGGATGGGTAGCCAGTGTAGAGTGCCTGTGCATTTTGTGGTTCGTTGGTCGCTCGCCTTGATGTTGAGGACCGCACGTGCTAGGTTGTTTTGAAGATACACGCCGAGGCCTGTGTGCCTACGGGGGGCGTGGAGGGGTCTTCCCCCACCCCTGCACCTTTCACCAATTGGAACGATTGACAATATAAATTCCATTTAAATACACCGAAGAAATTACGTGGAATGTTTTTTTAAGAATCGTTCGTGAGAGCTGTCCCTTCACTGCGAAGGAGCAATTCTCAAAAGTCGAGCCGTGCAATGTAGGAGGTCCGATTTTTAAAAATCTTTTTGGGACTGGCCCCCCTCTCCTGACCCCCCTCTTACTCCCCCTCCATAAAACAAGTCTCTCGACTCACCGAGGGCTTCCCCGGACAAACGAACGTTATCGTCACAAAATAAGTTAGGCGATATTTAATTCGAGAGGAATGTACGGGAGGGAGGGGGGGGAATTTAAATTAGTAAAATAATCGATACCACCCGCGCTGTCGGGGGTTCCGTTCGTGTGCAATCCCCGCGTCGTAAAAACGAAATTCCGAAAAGCGCCGTCGTTCCGCGTTTTTTTTTCCACACCGCGTAACCGAGCCGTGCCAAGGCCGTTCCCGAGCCGGCTCCGGCGCGAAGCGTGAAGAGCCAACGACGGGGCTGACGATTAACGGAGGCGAGTTGACAAAACGATAAAACTGACCGTGCTTATTGTATGTTTGCGTATACGTGTAGGTTTAGTTTCCGCAGATTTAGTTTATTTTTAGCGCGCACTGCCGCCCCCCCCACCGCCCCCTCTACCCTGTCGCGATTAATCGACAGGTTCCATTGCACGAGAAGTGCCGGCGCTGGTTGGCGCCGCTAAATAAATTACCCACCGCCGCCCGATTCCGATTTCAGAGCGAAAGCCGTTAAAATGTTTTACGCTAAAAGCGATTTTCCCGTCGGAACGAAATTACGACCCTGCTAAGGGTCTTTTTTTTTTGTCTACAAACGTCCCCGCTGCCAATTAAAAATATTCACAACTAAAATTCCACAGCCACCCGACTTATAATATGTTTCATTTACAGCATACTTAAATACTACTTTTTTTCAACTAACTTAGATTTTTGGGAATTTTTACCACAGATTACCGGTGATTCCTGTGCCGCTGTTTTGGCAACGACGTCCCCCGGCTCCTTTCACAAACACACGGCAGCCAATGAGGATCCGGCACAAATGATGGAGCGGCACCCACCAATGAGAGTGTCCGTCCATCCCTCCGTCTAACACACACAATGCATCTCTTTCTGTGATGGTTCGAACTAGGAACGGTTTTGGGAAGCCGCTTTCTGGCCCGGTTTGCGAACCGGTCCGGCTTGCTGCCCAGCGGCCTTGGGACCGCCGCATCGGACAAGCGACTCGCCGAGTTGCACGCGCCCGTCTAAATCACCGGGCCGGCAGAGATCGGAAAAAATTCATTGAGGGGGCATCTGTGCAGAACTTGAGTACCGGGTGGTAGAGACCCTCAGCAATCATCGCCGGGGGACACGTGTTAAAGACACGTATCGAGCTACAAGTAATGACCTCCCGTGTATCCGAAACTACCCCGCAGTCCCGCACATTGCGTCCAGTATGTGTCAGCTGCGGCTACTAGTGCAGTGGTCACGTGCCAGCGACTCCAGTCTCCCTGGGAAAACGAATTCCCACCGTTCAGCTATCGTCGCCCGGTTGCCGCCTGTCCCGGTTTCCCTAGGGACGGTCCTCCGATCGACGTCGCCGCCTTCGGTCGCAGACACCGCGAGTCTTCTCTCGTCGCTGTAACAGCCATCGTTATAATAATAATAACGACGAGAACGACAACAGCGCGCCGCTCCCGGCGGCGACGCGCGGACGCGGTTCCGGGCGGCCGTCTCCTTCCTCCTCCGCTCGTTCCCGCGACGCGTCCCTCGGTCTCCGTGTCGCTCGGGGTGACGACCCGGCGAACTCCGGCGGATCGACGATGGCGGACGGTTATCTTCGCGGCGCCGCGGCACCGCCGCTCACCGATCCCGCCCTCGCTGCTGCTTTCCCTCCACCGCCTCCTGCTGCACCACCACCCGCTGCTTTCGCTCCTCCGCCCGCCGCTCCTCCGCCACCTGCGCCAGCTGCTTTCCCCCCTCCTGCTGGTCCTCCTCCTCTGCCCGCGCCGCCGCCGCCGGCCTTGCCCGCCGCCCGCGCGACGCGGGCCCCCGGCGCGGGCTCGGCCAGGAGGACGGCGTGGGCGCCGTGCCGCGCCACGCAGGCCCGCACGGCGGCCAGCACGAGGCGCAGGCGGCGGTCCAGCGCCCGCAGGTGGGCCTCCACCAGGATGGGCGCCAGCGGGTCGCGCGTCAGCGACTCGCGCATCGCCGCGCTCAGGCGGTACCGCGGCCGCGTCAGCAGCTGCAGCCGCTCGTGGGTCGACGCGCGGATGCTGGGACGCACGGTGCGTGGTGCGGGTGGTTGTTGTGGTGGTTGTGGTGGGGAGGTAAACGAGAGTTAAGCACGGTTGACACAGCACAGCGACGTGTTGGAAGGTACAGCCATATTTGTCAGCGTGTCTTTGGACGGAGGGTGGAAACCGCTTAAGCCTGTACAGGGTCGCGGTGAGCCGGAGCCTCTCCCGGCAGACACAAGGCGCAAGGCAGGGCTATACCCAGGATGGGACGAAAGTCCCTCACAGGGCACCGAGGGCAATTTAGTCCGCAGGCCAATTAACCTGTGTAGCAGCATGTCTTTGGACTGTGGGAGGAAACCGGAGTGCCCGGCAAAAACCCACGCGGACACGGGGAGAGCGTGCAAGCTCCACACGGAAAGGCAGCACCCGAGCCATTGTTGCTGCAAGGCGGCAGCACTACTCACCGCTAGGCTAGTGCGGTTGAGAATATGTCACAAAATAAATAACGTTAAGATAAGCAACAGCGGCATCGTCAGTGAGACGGTAGCCTGGTCGCCACGGGCCTTCATCTGAGGTATTAAATAATAATAACTTTCACCACGTCGCAGACATTATTTTTCATCATCCACTGTGCCCTGTCGACGACCGTCGACACCTTATAGTACTGCCTTACAACTCATTTTATGAATGATAGTTCCCAAAGTTGTCACGAGATGGCTTGTTTTAATGGCAGCCTCCAAGACAGAACTGAAAAGTAAGTGCAACTTCACATTTCTCAGTACTAGGCCCTATACTTGAGTCTTGGGGGAATCAAGGAGTCGGAGTTGGCCCCGGGCATCACCAAACCTCTCTGCACGCCACTGCATTGAATGAATATATGCGCGTTATAAATGTAAAATTATTCTTATTAATCTTACCAGCAGCACTGCTGCAGCGGCACCAGGATGGTCATCTCGTCGTGAGCGTGCTTACCGAACCTGCGGGACAACACCGGGCTCGTCACGTGCTCGCAACAGGCAGACGACACGACGCATCTGAGAGGGTGAGTGGATGAGTTGGTGAGTGGGTAGGGATGTAAGTGGGTGTTAAAGTGAGCGAATGGATGAGTGAGCGGGTGAGTAAAGTAGGTGGGTTTGGTGAGCGAGTATTTGGGTGAGCGGGTAAGTGAGTGCGTAGGCGAGTGATTCTGTGGGTGCATGTGTGAGTGAGTGAGCGGGTGGGTGGATGTATGGGTGAGTGGGTGGATGTGTGGGTGAGTGGGTCGATGTGGGTGGATGTTTGGGTGAGTGGGTGGATGAGTGAGTGGGTGGATGAGTGAGTGGGTGAGTGGGTGGGTAGGGATGTAAGTGGGGTGTTAAAGTGAGCGAATAGATTGAGTGAGCAGATCAGTAAGTAGGTAGGTTTGGTGATCGAGTATTTGGGTGAGTTTATAAGTGGTTGCGTAGGCAAGTGAGTCGGTGGGTGAGTCGGCGAGCGAATGCCGGAGCCGCTGCGCCAGTGGTCGTGGTGGGTGAAGTCGCCCGCTCCTTACCCCCGCCCGTTGTCCAGGTGGATGATGAACGTCTCGTTGCCGAACTTCTCAAACGTCTCGTAGTGATGCCGGTCCATGTTCCCTGCAAATCATCGACGACGCCACCGGTGAGACGGCCCCGCAGCAACAAGGACCCGAGTTCGATTCCCGCCTCTGTTGCCACCTCTCTGTGCGGAGTTTGCGCATTCTCTCCCCGTGCACACGTGGGCTTTCGCCGTTTAGTCTGGTTTCTTCCCACAGTCCAAAGACACGCTGGTGCCGCTCACTCAGCCACCCATCGGGCACTCTGGTTTCCTCCCGCTGTCCAAAGACACGTTGCTGCATAGGTTAAATCGATTACTGACTAAATCGCCCTCGGTGCCCTGCGATGGACTGGCGTCCCATCATGGGTATATCCCTGCCTTGTGCCCTGTGTTTGCCAGGATAGGCTCCGGCTTCACCATGACCCTCTAGAGTCTAGAGGATTGAGCGGGGAGCAAGGTTTATTTTGCCATTTTACAGACGATGAAAATAGAGAGGCTTTACGCTTTCTGGGAACAAAACAGGTGTTAAGATTTTCAGGACGCCTTGACACCTGGTAAAAGGTGTCTATGTGGTTTTTACACATCTTAACACTTCCTGTATTGTACTGATGTAGGTATTTTGAGATCTTAACACCTGTGTTATGCCAGCAAGGGTCAATCTTTTTACATCACCTCCTGTATTGATGCCAGAGAGGGTGAAGCCTATTCTGTCCTTTCATCACTTGATAACCAAGGAATGAACTATTGAATGAATTATTAATGTGCTGATGTAGGCTTTCACGGCTCGATTCGTGATGGTTGATCTTCAGAGCCGTTCTTTCGGGATAGCCGTTTCCACACGATGCTTCCAACGTGGGAGGCGAAACGCCGCGAGGGAGAGCGGGAGAGCGCTCGACACGGCTATCCCGAAAGAACAGCTCTTAAAAGCAACCATCGTGAATCGAGCCGTGACAAACCTACATCAGTACTGTAGAATATATATAAGGTGTCACCTTTTCTGGCAATGAGAGACGTGTTAAGATCTTAAAACACCAAGCGGACACGTTTTTGCAAAGGTTCAAGTTTGCAAGCAGCCACACATTTTAATATTTTGCCTTTATTTTCGTCAATTCGCGTGTTTGTCGTGTCGCAGGAATCCCGTGGAGACCTCGACTCTTGGCGGCGCCCGCGGCCTCACCCATGAGGAAGTCGAACACCGTCATGTCGATGACGTCGAGCAGCCGTGACCCCGAGTTGTACGGCGCCGTCTGCCGCACCTCGCTGCAGTAGTCGGGGTCGACCTCCCAGCTGTGCGGGGGTCAAACGCAAAGACACCCCCGTGTAGCCTTAACAGACTGTGGCAAATGTTGGCGCCGGATTACTTTCAACTCTGCTCGCCTGTCTTGCCGTACCCCCCCCACCTCTCTCTGCGAGGCGCCCTGTGTCTGCCGGGATAGGCTCCGGCTCACCGCGACCCTGTACAAGGGTTAAGCGGTTTCTGAAAATGGATGGATAGATTATTATTACTAATAGAGGTCGCCGACGTTCTCCATTAGCGGGAACCGACGGCTTGGTAACGCCACGCGGCGCCAACCGCTCCACGCGGCGCCAACCGCTCCACGCGGCGCCAACCGCTCCACCATTGCTCCCCGTAGTAGATCACAGCC
>JAZEWU010000037.1:2379074-2391571 GCA_036362915.1 Geotria australis | reverse complement strand
GTGGGTTTCCGCCTGGTTCTCCGGTTTCCTTCCACAAGTAAAAAAACCCACTAATTAATTAACTGGCTGACTCACTTGTTCCGTAAAGCTTTCAAGTCCTCCGGCTAGGACTACTGATGCGGCTCAATGCTGCCATTGTGCCAGGATGTTGGCTCTCTTCCTACCTGCGCCTTCATAGGAACATTTATTCCTTCCTCTGGCTTGGACTGTTGGTGCGGGTCAGTGGTGCCGTGCCGAGATGTTGGCTCTCTCCCCCTTCCGATCTGCGTCTGCTCGGGTACATCTATTCCCTCCTTGCTTGTTGTGGAATAAACATTTTTCTGCTGTATTTATGTCCTATAATTTATCGCTATTGCTTGACTCTCAGTTAATCTGTCTTGATGTTGTTGACATGCCGTTCTCTCCACAGCCTGTGCAGCGCTTTGTGACACTCGGGTGCTATTATTATTATATAGCACGCAGTGTCTGGTGGGTTGGTGCCAGCTGACCACGTGGCTGCCCCCCCCCCCTTCTGTGATTTCCTGCAGCCCCTGCCTTGTGCCCCGTGTCTGCCGGGATAGGCTCCGGCTCACCGCGACCCCTGTACAGGATTAAGCGGTTTCTGAAAATGGATGGATGGATGGAAATTATTATAATATCTGAAATGCTAAACGGGCTTTGCTATGTATATATATTCGACGTAAATACGATCTGGGCAATGTCATTCGACTGCAATGCCTTTATTAATAACAATAAATAAATAAATAAAATTTATGATGCCAGACACATATTAGCTCAATTTTGACGGTATTAATTCGAAGAGGCGCGAGAAAACCGCAGAGAGGGCACGAGAGTCAAGCCGCCAGACACTGCGTCCTGTATACTAAGATGTTATGGGTCAACTAATTAATGAGTGTTTCTTAACGGTGAAAGTACACCGGAGAACCCGGAGGAAACCTACGCAAAACAGGGGGAGAAAACGCAAACTCCAAACAGAAAGGCACCCGAGGCGGGGATCGAACCACCTCAGGAAGGACCTTCATTCTGTGAGGCGCAGATGTTACCACTGCGCCACCCTGCCGCCCGACTCGCACAGCACCGGCTCCCTGGCGGCAACAAGGTAATTACCAGCAAAACGTCGAAAACATCTTTAAAGGTAAGTGCTGTATGCTCACTCGCTTTTCCAACATATCGACGGGTGCACAACACTTGCATCCCTTTTCACGTGATCTAAACTCATAAAAAGGAGCTATACTATGGATAATATCGGTCATGAAAGCCTTGGAACTAACCACACAGAGACTATTGTAGTTTCCAATTTTCCAATAATTCGTTTCCAAATTGCTCAATTGGCATGACACGGAGCAATCACAACCACCACCACCACTGCCGCACTCCTGGAACACCTATGCCCAATTGCAGACGCCGCTGTGTTACCGTGTGCCCACAGGGGACAGCTGTACACCAAGTGGCTGTGCCCTTTAAGAATGTGTCGAGAGGACGAGCGATGAGCGAGCGGCTGCCTGAGACTCGTGTCCCTCAGGCGCCTCACCCAAAACGAGTTTGCCGATTCGGCTGTTGCGTTTGGCAACGGTGCGAAAGCACAGGTGACGTAAAGCGAACACGTTCCGTCGCTAACACCTCTGGCGTTAAAGAGGAACAAGATATAATTGGAGACTTTTCAAGCGACAGCGATGATTTGCGCGATTTAAATAGCGCCATACTGCAAAAGTAACACCGCACGGGTGCTTTACAATGGCCCTTCTTTGATTAATAATAATAGCGTTTAATATAGCGCCTTTCACCCGAGGGTCACACAGCGCTGCACAGGGCTGCGGAGAGAACGGCACGCCAACAACAACGACAGAGAACGGAAAATCAGATTGATTCGCTACAATGAAGGACCATCGCCCGAAGCGTCAGCTGTTATATATTTTAGTTTGAAGGTTACATGCAGTGTTTTTAAGGAATGCGTGGACATTTTTTTTATCAAAGGAGAACGAAGAATGAAATGAAGTATCATGGCCAGATGTAACGTTTTCATATGTGGCTGGTTCAGAATGTCTGTCACGGTGCTGAATATTTTGTAAAAAACTGGGTTTCGTCCCGGCGGAAAATCCTCTGGCTTCGGGCCTAGACTCAATATTGGGAGAGGGGCGGGGGGGAGGGGGGGTTAGTGGTTCTTTGGGCGTGGCCATGGCAAAGTGGGCAGGGCTGGAAGGAGGAGCTGCCAGCTCAGTAAAAGCAACGTTAATCAGTCAGTTTGTATTCTTTTCTCAAATATAATTTATAACGCGTGGCAGATATTAATTCAATTTCGAAGTTATTAATTTGAAGAGAGAACGACCCAGAGGCGCGGGGAAACTGCAGAGGGGCAGGGGAGGGGGGAAGGCAGCCACGCGGTTAGCCGCCGGCAACATCTGTCATAAAACTACGTCCTATATATTATGATGTTCTGGGCCAATTAAATAATGAGCGTTTTTTGTTGTTGTGGGGTAAAGCGGAGAACCTGGAGGAAACCCACGCACAGCAGTGGGAGAACACACAAACTCCAGACACAAAGACGCCCGAGACGAGAATCGAACTGCCTCGGGCAGGACTTCCTTTCTACGAAGCGCGGATGTTAATCGCTGCGCCACCCTGCCGCCCACTGGAGCTGGAAGGAACTGTTCAGCATTGAGCTATGCAGCTCTTTTTAACAGTTGTCCAGCGGAGAGGTGTAAGCAAGTAGCAACATCTCAGGGCAATTTACCTAGACACCATGTCTTTAGACTGTGGAAGGAAACCGGAGTACCAGGTGAGAACCCAAACGGACGTGGGAAAACATGCATTCTCCACACGGCAAGGCGGCACCCGTGCCGGGAACCGAACCCGGACCCTTCTTGTTGTGAGGCGGCAGCACCACTCACGGCGCCACCCTAATATACCACTGGCATGCATTTTAGCAGCACTAACCGGGTCTTATGAGGCGAATATTTACAATATTTACGACCTGGGGACAATTACGCTGTTTCTAAATTTAGCTCGCTCAGGTACAGTACTTTTGTCACTGCAGGGGCCTACTGTAGTGGAAAAAAGTGTCTGAGCCACGTGTGCATGTGTGGTTGTCCACCAAAGTTATCTGAAAGTCCCATTTGGCCCTCGGTTATGGAAAGGTTCCACACCCATGGCATATAACATCTCAAGTGAAATCTATTGTTTTCGTAACTTTATGCCATTGTATTAAAGAATAACACAGCTGGGTAGTTCAACTTGAGCTAAGAGATGCCACTGGACCAGTGAATTCCATTTTTTAACACAGTTGCTGACAACAGGCCTAACGGTTCAAAATACCAAACGGGCAGCAACAAACAGCACTGTTAAAGTTCTAATCGATAAGACGTGATGGTTGCTCTTCAGAGCTGTTATTTCGGGATAGCCGTGTCGAGCGCTCTCCCTCTCTCCGTCGCGACGTTTCGCCTCCCACGTTGGCCACGACTATCCCGAAAGAACAGCTTTGAAGAGCAACCATCATGAATCGAGCCGTGAAAGCCTACATGAGTACAGAGCAGAAAGTGATGTGACCAACACGGCTGGCAAAAATTACCGAGTGAACATTAACCATGGCAGTAGCAACAGAAGAGTGATTAGGAGGTGACTGTTGACATCTGCGCCTCACAGCAAGAAGGTCCCCAGTTCGAATCTCGGCTCGGGCGCCTTTCTGTGTGGCGTTTGTGTGTTCTCCCTCTGTTCTGCGTGGGTTTCCTCCGGATTCTCCGGTTTCCTCCCACAACTTAAAAAAACACTAATTAATTGTTTGGCCGATGACATCATAATATATAGGAAGCAGTGTGTGGAAATATGGCGCCGGCGGGGCCGCCTGGCTACCTCCTCTGCCTCTCTGCGCTTTCCTCGCACCTGAGTCGTTCTCTCGTCGAAGGACTACCTTCGACAGTGAATATGTGCGCGTTAGAAATGTAAAATTATTATTATTAAGAGCGGATAGAGAAGAGAGAGGTGGAGAACGGAGAATGAAGAATTAAGGAACTACACCAGCACCACTGTCATAACAACCAGAGCTGGCGGTAGACAGATTGAAAGATAGCGGTGAAGAAATCCGCTCCCGCCGAGTCGAGTTGGCTATTGCTGGCACCGCCGATTTCCTTCCCTGGTGAGCGCACGTGTGCGTCCGTGCCTGTGCGTGCGGGGAGCTGCAGTGCGGTGGTTAGCGCGCCGTGCTGCAAACCCGGCGACCAGAGCTCGATTCCCGCTCATGATCAACAACTGTGGCGGATAATTGAAGTGGTTCTGAGCCTCCCCGAGGTTGACTCAACCGTAAACGAGTGTCTGGTGTGATGCGTAAACATCTCCACTGGCGGGAGACTCTGGCGGCCGGGCGTGGTGCTGGCCATCAACACCGTGTGTGCAGCGCCGCCCTTCATAAGTACTTCTCGCTTACACACCTAATTGTCTACTAAAGGCTATGAGGCGGATCGTTGTCTTTGTCTGTGATCCCCTCTACTGTCCTGTGACCTGTCGGCAAAGCCTTCGACACTTCACGTGGCCTCAAGGTGCATATGGCCTGGCACAGGCGCCGTGGTGACGTCACCACCACTTAGTGGCGAATGGCGGATGTTGTTGTTGTTCACTGGAATTCCTCACTCTCCTCTCCACCTCACCATCCATACAACAACAAAAATTCATCGCTCGTCCAACGTCGAATAAAAACGGACTCTGCCCACAATCCCACCCCCCCGCCAGGCGCTTTACTCCTGCCGCAATCCCTCTCATCCAAGGGACGTGAATCCTCCCTATTTATTTCTTTGCTCCGACGCCGACCTCTGGCCCCCGATGCTCGGCAGGGCGTCCCGACAGACTCACGCGGACCATCAATCTCAACTGCTGTCCCTGCTCAGGGGCTGGCAGGCCAAGCAAGCTGCCGAGGCCCTGCGGGAGGCCACCGTGTGTTTGCTTGTCTCTCGAAGCGCAGCGGCGGGTTCACTCATTTGGTCGCCAAAGTAAATCCCTGCTCGGGGCGCTTCACTCCCGTGTTGCTGGTAGAGCCGGTGTGACCTCTGGACTGTGCGCTCGTCTCCTAAGAGCAGGGGTCGGGGGAACACGACTAGGACTTTCAAATGTATCTTTTGATGGGCGGCCACACGCTGACACCCGCGCACACTTTCAGTCGCTGCAAGCGGCCCTTTGTAGCGACGGACGTGAACGAGCGTGGGGATAGAGTTATAAACACGGCGGTGTTGCCATGGTGAAAACATCCTCCTTCCTCTGGTACCCGGATCGGCGCGGCTAAAGTTGCTCACGGTGACGGATCAAGACAGCGCCGCACAGGCCGATAAGTCGTCGTCTTGAGCATCTTTCTGCGAAGCTGGGTTTTTCTTGCCATTTACAGATTCGAGTCTGACGCGGAGTGGGTTGTCGATCGACAACGTCTACACGTGACTGCCGAGACGCCACGACACCATACGGATGACGTAGCGGGTCGCGACCAGCTCCCGGCTAGGAATCGCGGTGGACAAAACCCGTCTGGAACCCGCCCGTCTGCTTCCCGCAGAAACGCACGGCGTCGTCGTGACGCCGAGCGCCGAGCGTCGGTTTCGTCGCGACCCCCCCACCCAGACGTCCCGTGCCCGGCGACGCGAGCTTCTTGTGGCCGTTATTTAGAAGCGGCGGGAGAGGCCCAGCACGGCGGCAGCGACGAGCTGAATAACACCGCCCCTTGGCAGCGTCCCAGGCCATCTTCCCCTCCGTGTCTTTGCGGAGCGACATCAAAGGGGAAACTTTGCTGCAAGCGAAGCCTTTACAATTACACAACCGCATTCCTTGTATAAACGTCGGCCGCTTGGCCGGCCGTGTGGTTTTTTTTTTCATTTGATGTGGCGGCGAGCAAGCCCATTAAATAGCGGCAGAATCGCCGTCTCGCCCCGACCGTACGGCAAAGACGTGGAAATCTGTCGCCGTGAATTATTCGTTTTACTCCGCGTGCCGATAAGTGGATTAGATTTGTCGAGTGTCTTGTCGCTGCCGGACGAACGCCTCTCTTCTCCCCACCAATGTCGCTATCCCTCACTGTCCCGTCCCCACCGCGCAATCCATCTTCTGCGAACGAACTGATCTCATCGCTCCGTCTCCGTCGAGGTCGGACCCCCTCGGGTACCCCTCCCCCACCCCCCGTGGCTCTCATTTCGTCATCTCGGTGGCGTTGTGAGCGAGGCGGCACGGTGACGCGGCGAGTAGCGCTGCCGCCTCTCAGTGAAGCAGGTCCCGAGTTCGGTTCCCGGTCTGGGTGCCTCTCTGTGTGGAGTTTGCATGTACTCCCCGCGTTCGCGTGGGTTCTTCGCTGCCGGGTACTTCGGCATCCTCCCACAGTACAAAGACACGCTGCCTAGGTTTTAATCGTCCTGATTAAATTGCCCCCGGTGTGCTGATATATTGTAACCTGCTTACCCCTCCCCACTGGACAACTGTTAAAAAGAGTTACATATCTCAACTGTTCCTTCCAGCTAAAAAAACAACCTGACCGTCTCGAGTCTAAACCATCGGCCGTGATCCCCTCTATTGATGCGTCTTTTTAAAGTTAACTTTTTTCAAAGCGCCCTGTGACCTTTGGGCGAAAGCCGCTTTAGAAACGGATTTTTTTAATCACTATTATTAACAGTCAAGAGGATGTTTTCACTTTTGATATCCCGCTCGGTCTGCCTCGGCACGCGCATCCCTCTCCACTTTTCAGCGTTCGTTCCATTTTCGTATTTGTCCGCGTCAACGGGTCTGATTTATATAATTCAAACATTAAATTTTGCGTATCCCCCCCGGGGCAAAGCCTATTTTGGCGCTGGAAGGCTCGTTTTCAACGGCGGCCACCCCCAGTTTGTCGGGAGGCGAGGTGGGGGGGAAGACGTACGGCGGAAAGAGGACAACGGGACCTTTCAGATGTCTCGTAACCGATCACCAATCGCAACACGTGTGAAGACGTTTGCAACCGCAAAAAAAAGAACATCAAAGGGGAGCGGATTAAACGTGATGCTTGCCTGAAATTAAATTACCGTAAGCACCCTACATATGGCACGCCGCTGAACACCGGGCTAAATTATATTACAAATTTAATATGTTTATACGTCATAGCTGGCCAGATTTGGCAGCAGGCAATCAAAGAAAACGTGGCTTTCCCTGGCAGCATCAGTACGCCGCCGATGGTTTTCATTATCGACTCCAGCTTTTCCGAACAATTAGCGTCGCTTACGTTTCACACACCGGGGTTATTCACAGTGCCGCACAAAGCTATCAGCTCGTTAAAATTATGCTCGACACAGCATAGAACACCACCTTCCTGCAAAGCACTTCGTGGCACGATTGCCTCTCAGACAGAAGGCGGTTTTATCGTCAAGATTGCGCTGCAACATCCTTTGCGAGAATTGGCCATTCTGCGTGTCAAAATTATAACCACCACGACCACGAAACTTGCAAACACCCTCTGAGTTATTAGCCCAGAAAAATCTCAATACTCGTTTTTAAGAGGGTCCCACATCGACATACTTGACCAATTCCATCCTGAGAGTTTCCGCATGGGGGAGGAAGCCACAGCACTGAGAGGAAACTGATATGCAACTGAGAATACCATTTACACAGCCCCATACAGAGATTGGCAGGAACCTGCTTGCTGCTACCTTCCTACCTGTACGGCTCTGTTAAATCAGCTTTCCCAGCCGCGCGTGACGAGTGCCAGCGCCGGCGCCCTCGCATTTGTGCAAACGGGCGTGCGAGTGAGGCAGCGATCGAACGAGTGAGCGATCGAACGCACGCGCGAATGAGCGAATTAAACGCGGGCGAGAAGGGCGAGCAAACGAGCAAGTAAAGGGGCGAATGAGAGTGTGAGTGAAAGAGCGGGCAAGCCGCCGAGCGAACGAACGAGCGATGCGGCGCGCAGGCGACCGTCGACGTGTTGCAGGTGCACGCGCAAATAACCCACCTTGAACGACGGCTGCGCGAAGCATCGTGCGATGGCGATCATGGAGGCGGCGAGCGGGCCCGCGACGCCCACCGGCGTCAGGAACTCCGACACGTTGGGCGTCAGGCGGAACGGCACGGGACGGTTGGCGTCCAGGTCGCCCGTCGCGTCGTTGATGTCGAAACGGAAGTAGGCCACGCTCAGCTGGCCCGTGTCCTGCGTGCGCCACGCCGAAGGGGGAAGAAGACAAGCGGGTGAGCGTGTGAGATGATGGTGGCGGGTGGCACGATGGCGGTGGGCAATTGTGTGGTCTCGCTCACACTCGCGACACGCGCATCGAATCTGAGAGAAGGAACACTTGATACGGCTATGCTGAAAGAGCCGTTCTGAAAGAGCAATGCGGAGCAATTCTCAAATTAGGTGATTTCTAATTCATGCAAATAGCGTGCTAACCACTCTGCCAGAGCTTGCAACCTGTGGATGTCCACGGTTACCAGAATTTTACACGATTATTTTTTTTTACAATTGGTAATTCGGTGAAGACCATCAGCTCGCCACTCAAGAGCGCCCAGTTTTTGGACGACGAGCAGAAATCATCATCATCTCAAAGTTGTCTTGGTCTTCATCATCACCATCATCAATATAATCACTATTCGTAATAGCCTTCGAGTAATAAAAATTGGGTCAATACCGCACGTATTCGATTAAAAATATTTATACGGGCAACAGCTGCCTTGCACCCTGTGTCTGCCGGGATAGGCTCCGGCTCACCGCGACCCTGTAGAGGATTAAGCGGTTTCTGAAAATGAATGGATGGATGGATACGGGCAACAGATTCGAATGCAGGAACTCGGTGGTGCCAGCCAGGTTTTGTCAGCAGTCACGTCCCGTGGTTCCCTTTCTCCCCATCTCATACGGAGACTGACCACGCAGCAACCATAAATCAATGTCCAAGTAGCGAGTCCGGCTTCTGGCTTCAGAGAGCATTGAGACACAGAGGTCCGTAGACTCCCACAGAGACCAACTGAGTCACGCAGACACTCATAGATTCACGTAGAGAAACCACGCAAACCGTGAGGCTCATCCATATTTTAACGCAGATGAGGTCATGCTGTGCTCTGCTTGCTGTCAATGGGACACGCTGGGAAGTGAGTGCTTTTATCAGTCCCAAGGGAGGGCCACTCAATCCTCCTGTACAGTGATTTCCTCTGACAACCGATATAGAGAGACACAGAAACGCACAGAGAGAGAGAGAGTGGAAGAGACCGAGAGACAAAGACGAGACTCAAGACAGACGTCGGGTATTTACAAAAAAAAAAGTGATGAATTTTAACATCTTTTCACAAATCGGCACCATTCCAAACATCGGCCAAACTTTTTGCGGGATTCTGCCGGCAAAGCGCTTTCCAACACGGGGGCCTACGTGGCATAGTTTCTAGCGTGTCAGCGGTGGAAAAACCAGCGAGTCGTCTCGGGTTTGCGGTCAGTGGGCATGTGTTGAAAGTAACGGCAGGGCCCGCTGGGAAACTGGTTGATTTATTTGTGAGCGTGCGCTAATCGTTGCACGTTTGTGGATAAATACGATGAATGTGAAGTGGGGGCGTTTGTTTATTTTTTGTGTGGCGGTGCGTGTACGACCAAACGCAACTGCCAACATCCTCCCATTAAGATTTAATTTGAAGATTGGTTGTTATAGTACTTATGTATGTTTTCACGGCTCGATGTATGAGAACTGCTGTCTGTAGCTGTTCTTTTGTAACTATTTACCATAAATTAATGTAACAGTATTATTGGTCTCACTTTACGACGATTTCACATTACGACACGTGTTCTGGAACGGATTAATATCGTAAAGCTGTACCGGTGACACGGCCGATGGTCTGCGGCTCGACACAATCACGGTCGTGCTTTCTTCTCGTACCCACACGTGGCAGGCAGCGAGCCGTCAAAACGTACCGTTTCAATCGAGCGCGAGGGGCCTGGCAGACGCCGGGATCGCGTCGCCACTCAACGGAACATTTCGCAGAGCGACACGGAGCGCACTTTTTGGGTTGGGGGGGAACCCTCGCGGTTGGGTTTTTGGGGGGGGGGTGAAAAATGTAAACTCTCCGAGGGAGATTCACAGCCGGGTGCCTTAAAGCAATTTGCCGTCACAATGCGGCGCGGCACTCGCTTATTTGGTTATTTACGCGGCATCGGAGGTTTTCGGTGTCATCATCCGTTGAAGGAGGAGAGGAATAATAATAATAAAGAGGAATTATGTCTGCAGGGGACACAACTGGAAATTGCAAAATAGAACTGACAGCTTGGGTAATTGTTCAAGTCAAACAGGCATTAAAACTACGAAAAGAGCAGAACATTGGGGGGGTTTTGGTAAATGTAAACTTGACAATGAAACTCAATGTACTGAATGTGCCTATAGAAGGTTTTAAAAATAAATATAATACGTATGTTTTATAAAGCGCTGCACATGTATCGGCAACAGCATATGGAAGGGAAACGCGGAGCAGACGTTGAAACAAATACAGAAGTGTGGAGAGGCGGACGCTGGGAATTGCACTCAGACGGATGGGAGGGAATGGCACGGTGAGAGAGCAAGGGAGACATAGAGAGAGGGAGAGAGGCAGGGAGAGAGAGGCACAGAGAGGAAGGCAGGGAGGGAGAGAGTCAGGGAGGGAGAGGCAGGGAAGTTGAGCGGCAGGGAGATAGAGGCCAGATAGAAAGAAATGCAGAGAGTGAGAGACAGCGAGGGAGAGATGCTGGCAAGAGAAATGGAGGCAAAGAGATGGAGACAGACACTTTATCGCCCATTTCATACGTTAGAAATTATATAGAAATTATCTTCGAAAGGATAGTATGCAGGGAGAGAGAGGCAGAGAGAGGAAGGCAAAGAGTGAGGCATGTAGAGAGGTAGAGAGAGATGCACAGAGAGGGGCACACACGGATCACAGAACAAAACAAAGACAAAGATTCCCCGTATAGCCTTAACAGACTGTAGGGGCAAGTGCCGTTAGCGAGCACCTATGAAGATCGACACGGCACACGAGGGGGTGGGTGTCCAGCACCACGCCCGGCCGCCTTTTTCTCCCTAGTGGCAATGTTTACACACTGCACCAGGTACTCATTTGAGGCTGAGTCGACCAGGGAGCAGTTCAGAAAATCGTAACTGGTGTTGGCCGTGAGCAGGATTCAAACTCGGGTCGCCAGATTTGTAGCCCAGCGCGCTAACCACTGAGCTACCGCTCCCCACGGATCACAGAACACACACACACAACACACATGCAAGTTGGGAGAGCCTCATTTACCCGTGACCGTACGGCACAACTTAATTAATAATTTACCTATAAACCGCAGCTCACCTATCGTCGTAACTGTAGATGGTTAAAAAAAAGGTTAAACTAAAGAAATGTTTTTTGGCAACCGCTACAAAAATGTGATCATTTGAAATGATAGACGGGTCTCCGCGAGCGCACAGGCTTTTCGTTAATTTGATACCAGCATCGTGTGAGGGTTCATGGGGGGTTCTGTGGCTGCGGAGGAGGAGATAACGACGCGGAGGAACTGTCGCCCGTGTCTACACCGACAGACCCGTCGTCAATCCACTGCTGGACGTCGCTGGATGAGGGATTCGTCATGGTTCGAGCCGGGGTGTTTGACCGAACCTCAGCACGGCCGGTCAGGGCTAGTTGGTGTGGGTGCTGAGCAGCGGTCGCCAACCTTTTTAAACGCAAGATGACTTTTAGATCTACATGAAACGCAAGATCTATCGTTAAAAAACTGCGATTTAATAAAACACGAAAAAGTGTGTGCTGCGCATAACGCGCCACTTATTCTTAGTTTTTGGATCGATTTGCCGAATTGGTCCCAGAATCGACTCCCAAATCGATTCCCAACTTGATATACCGCCACACTGCAGCAGCATGTCCTTTGGATGGAGGGAGAAAACCGGAGTACCCGGCGAAAAACTCACGAAGAGAACACATCCAAGAACAGAGAATGATATACGGATGCGTGTGTGTACGGGGAGTGAGTACCTATAAGTGCTCGCTAAAAGCACTTGACCCTACAGTCTGTCAAGGCTATACGGGGATCTTTGTTTTTATAGTGGTAGTATAAGAGTTAGCGGACTGCCCTGTGATCTTGGCGACCTGACTTCATGGGCACTCTCTTTTCGAGATATTTGGCCGGCGGGAAAGAACAGGCCAATTACCCTCCGAGTGGCGCTCTGCGGAGCTTCCTCCGAGAGGGAGGCCATTCAGCCAGCAGTGGAACGAGCAAGCAACTGCAAGGCTGCACCTTCACCCGATACATTGCCAGAAGCAAAATTAACAGGTTTCCCTACCTACGGGAGAAACATGTGAAAAAGAAATCACACGCACAAAACCCAGGGCTAAAGCACCATGCTGTCAACAGAGAGGGAAACTGTGAGTCATGCGGCTGGAAAAACAAAGAAGGACGGCTTTTAACTCCACAGATAATGGTTGCGAAGTAAGGTAACATCGGCCCGATTGTCCGCGACGGCAGGTCGGGACTCGAAAAACGAAAAATGCGTCCCAAAAACAAATCCACGTTTGTTATC
>JAZEWU010000037.1:2360178-2371775 GCA_036362915.1 Geotria australis | reverse complement strand
CGCGCCTTTCACCCAGGTGCTGCAGGAAACCGCAGAAAAGTGGAGGGGGGGAAGCAGCCACATGGTCAGCGGGTGCCAAACCCCCAGACACCGCGTCTAATATATTATTTCATTTGAGTTCCAATTACATAATAACAATTATCAAAAAGAGCTGCATAGCTCGGCGATTCCTTGCAGCTTGAACAAAAAATTGACTAATTTTGTTTTTATCCTATTATTTCTAAACCCTTGTTGTGTTCCAGTCCATGTCCATTCCAACACCGGGGTCTGAGAGAAACGGCATTTCGATCCTCTATATGTCCTGTACATATGGCAGAATTAACGATAAACTTTAATTGAATTGAACTTCCGCGAGGAGGAGGGAGAGCGTGAGGAGGGGGGGAGCAGGAGGACATGGAGCGCGGAGGCGGTACCTGTAAAGAGCAGGTGCCTCTTGGCGGTCTCCTTGCGCTTCTCGAGGCACGGGTTGAGCAGCCGCAGCAGCTGGAGGACGCGCTCCTCGCGCCGCGACTCGGTGAGGCACGCGTCGTTCATCACCAGGTACGGGTAGAGGCGGCCGTTGTGCCCGCGGATGTAGAGGCGCCGCGCCGCCGTGTTGTGCTTCTGCACGATCTCCACGCGCGGCATGAACCTGCGCTCGCGGGCGGCGGCAGGCGGGGGCGGGGGAGTGAGCGCGGCGTCGAGGTTCCACTATCGTCGTAACAACCGCCATTCGTCAGCATCGTCGTCACCCCCGCGATTACGACTTTGATTCTAACGACCGCTAACACCAGTCATGATCACTATTACGAGTGTCGTCACTGCTACGACTGCAACTGCTACAGTCATCTAAGACAATATCCCCCGTATAGCCTTAGCAGACCGTAGAGTCAAGCGCTGTTAGTGAGCACCCGCAAAGGTCAGCACGGCCCTCGAAGGGAGTGGGTGGCAAGCACCACGGCCGGCCACCTTTGTCTCCCTAGCGGCGATGTTTAAACATCGCACCAGGTACTCACTTGAGGCCGAGTCGACCTAGGGGAGGCCCAGGGCTGCTTCACAAAATGGTCACTAATATCGGCTGTGAACGAGAATCAAGCTCGGGTAGCCAAATTCGTAGCGCGGCGTGCTAACAGCTAGACCACTGCTCTCCATGCGAGCAGAACAACAACCGCCGTTCACCACTAAGTGGCGGTGACGTCACCACGGCGCCTGTGCCAGGCCAGGTGCACCTTGAACTCCACGCAGAGTGTCGCAAGCAAGCAAGCGAGCGAGCGAGCCATGCATGCACAGACACACACAGTGACAAGACATCGCAGACAGACCTTGCGATCTTGATGTAGTAGTGCGTGGGCTTGGGAAGGAGGCACTCTCCGGGAATCTCCACCTCGGCCGTCTGGGCCGAGAAGTTGCTGAGGAAGCGGCACTTCTCCTCGATAAGGAAGAATTTGGGCAGCAGCTTGGTCCTGGCCTCCAGCACCTTGATCCACTTCTTCAGTTTGGAGATGAGATTGTGCAGCTTTGTGGAGCCGGGAACGTTGAAGTCAAAGTCTGCCAAGGTCCGGGGGAAAAGTGCAGCAGGTCGGAAGCGAACGACTGAGCGTTAAGCAGCGCTCTACATCAGGGGTTCTCAATATTTTGGATCTTACTTGGCCCACTGGGGTATTAACCACTAAGTGGTGCTCGTGACGGGTCACGACCCGCCAGCTGAGAATGGCGGCTCTACACGACTAACACCTCTTTCCCACGTGGCTTTCTGCGAGTGCAATCTTATTATCGGCGGCGATTTCTCGTGTACGAGCCAACTCCGGACTGTTTTCCACACTCAGTGGCTAATCAGCAGCAGAGTCAAACTTGCCCGAACCAATGCAGGTGACATGCCTGACGTTCGCAGTCATAGAAGGGCCACCGCCAGAAATGTCACCTGGTGTACAAATGTAAGTTTTCCGCGGCAGTGCTACTGACGAATGTGTTGCGTTTACGTAACCTGCGCTTGTGCGCCACCTCCACTAATAAAGTCTCTATTATTTGTAGTTGGGTAACTGTAAACGCTGTTTAATGTAGGGCAAAAGGCAATACGTTACTTTTCTTCTCCAACTTTTAAAAGTCGAAAGGTTCCGTGTCATCTGACCACGTTTTTTGTTGTCGTGTCATTTCGCTCTCTCTCCAAAAAACATGCTGTGACATCATACGGCAGAGGCAGTTCTTCAATAGCGTGGGCCGTCCCATTTGCACTTTGTCTAAAATCCACGGGGAAACGATTCTGTTCAATATGGGTCACGTTTAATGAGGCCCTTTCTCCCACCCTGGAACCCATCGCAGTTTGCGGATGCGGCGGGGGGGCGGGGGGGGGNAAAAAAAAATCTCATTTTCATTAATTTCTTTCACCTCCTCGAGAAGAAAGAGAGAAACCACACAAGCCAGGCTTGGCATTTCTATCCGCTGGGTAATTAATTGGCTGCAGATGAAAGAAAGCCACATGATACGCGAAGGGCGTCATTATTCTGACGCGCGTTCCGTTCGGTTTCCGCTCGTGCCGCCGCTTCACACCTTGGGTCTCAAGGCCGAACGTTATTATTTTCCTTAACAAGACAGGGCCTGTGCCTCCGATGTATTTGCCAGGACTCATTTGCAACGACAGGCGTTTTCTCATGACGACAAAAGCCAGCACGCACGAACCTTTGAAAGATTTGCATGCGTTTCCGCGGACAGGCGTCCCCGAGTGCATTTGAAAAATTAGTTGCAATCAGCTTCATCAGGCACCTCGAACAAAGGTTCTGGAGATGCCTTGTAGATTCTGAGTCTATATTTAGGGGGAGCTGTAATATCATCACCGTGTGCCTACCTATGCCCAGGATCCAGAGATGGTAATGTTTTTTCCCATTCACAGATTTGCCTAAGTGGTTCGCGGATTTTCCTTAGCTTGTGCATTTGCCAAACCGGTTTTATAGGCGGATTATCGCGTGGCAAGATTGTACTAGGCGGCGGCGCCTTGGGGAAGCCTTCATCCAGCAGTGGATTGAACTTGGCTGATGACAATGATGACGATGACCTAACTCTCCAATCAGTTTCTATTCCCCCCTCCCCTTGATGGGCACTGAGCCTAGTTAGGCCAATCACAACAGCGGTGGTGGTGGTGGAGGGGGGGGGGATTGATGACTACAATTTCCTTTTGCTATCGTCGCAATCGTCTCGCTCATAAATAAATAAACTCAATGAGAAAATGTGTCACATGGGAGCCTCCTGAAAACGTGTCTTGTGACTCAGCCGACCCCTTTCCCGGAGAACCAGCGCACCGATATTATATTGACGGAGCGATGTAGTAATAAAACGCAACAATTTTACCCACTTTCCCCCTCCCAGGTCACTTTGGTGTACGGTCATTTACAGGTGAGAAATTATATTGACCCGAAAGGAAATTATACATTTTCTGCCGCTGGAACAAGCGAGTGCCAGCAGGGGTTTTGGCCACTCAGCAGGAAGGAGCAGAGCCGCGTGTCCGAGAGGATGGGCGGGTGTGTGAGCCAATCAGTAAAATCCGTAACACTCATTATTTCATTCATTATGACCGATCGCTTTATCCTCTAGAGGGGTCAGGGTAAAGCCGGAGCCTATCCCGGCAGACACAGGGCGCAAGGCAGGGCTGTACGCAGAATGGGATATCCAGTCCATCGCAGAGCACCGGGGGAAATGTAGTCAGCAGGCCAAATAACCGGAGTACCTTGCAAAAACACACGAGGACACGGGGAGGGCAGGCAAAACTCCACACAGAAAGCCACCCAAGCCAGAAATGGAACAGACCGCTGTGCCAAATGCTGTTAGCAAGCACCTGTTATGCCCAGAAATGGTAAACAAGAGGGTGATGTGTCCAGACCCACGCCTGGGCGCATCGTCTCTCCCGTGTTGATGTTTACACACGGCATCAGGTCCGCATTTACAGCCGAGTCCGTCTTAGGGGGGGCGTCTGCTGACGTTACTAATAACCAACAATCAGATTCAGGTGGCCGGGTTCGTAGCGCAACTGCACTGACCGCTGCTACGGCACTGCTCCCCGCAACGCATACCTACGGAGGCACACCTACACAAACACGCACGGACGGACACACGAGTGCACGCGCGCACACGGCACAGGAAGAAAAGCAGGAATCCATTACGCGTAACAGAACCCATCTGCGATGGGGGGCGATAACGGCTTGGGACTCGCCTAATACGTTTACCCGTCTCAGAATGGGCCATTCATTCATTCGCTCGCTCGCTCATTCACTCGGCCGGCCGCGGGGTGCCAGCAGGGGCTTTGGCCACTCAGCAGGAAGGAGCAGAGCCGCGTGTCCGAGATGATGGGCGGGTGTGCGAGCCAACCGGTACAGCTGTAACACACTCATTGTTTCATTCATTATGACCCATCGCTTTAGCCTCTAGAAGGGTCAGGGTTAAGCCGGAATCTATCCCGGCAGACACAGGGTGCAAGGCAGGAACTGCACGGGGACCTTAAGGCCGTCACGGCAGAATGGCGGGTGGCTTGCTGGCCAGGGGAACTGCCACGGGCCTATACTGCGGACACCGAGGCTGGAATTGTACCAAATATACATCTCAGTAAATTTTCCGGTAAAATCAAAGTCAGTGTACATATCGAGTGTCAGAGAAGGCAGCAGAAGGTGACGCCAGATCCGTCAATAACTGCACTAAGGGTGGAACTTAAATTTGCCCTTTAACGCGCGTTTGTCTCACGAGAATGAGAGCAAAGCTGTAGTAATGGTCGGGACTGGAATTTGCAGAATTAAGAGCAGAAACCACGTGGAATAAGCAGGGATCAGTCATTGTTGATCTGTCGGGACCATAAACTCACTAGACTTGTGACTTCAGTACAAACGCAGGCAGTCGCCTGGATTCGAATGCACGAGGGTCAGCGTTGCCAGCTCAGCGCTCCGACTTTCCGAGCCCACCCAGGCCACATCTGGCCGATCGACAAATCTCCGCGTAATTCGCAAACCCTTGCCTCCAAAGCGCCGGATTGGACCAGAGGCGCGCGCCGCCACAGCCCTAACGAAAGCAATCGCACTGTCAAGACAAGCACCTGCGCCTCGCTCTCTAATTATCCTCTCGTGTTTCATTAGGAGGGCATCTCACTTCGCTTCTTAAATTAAACCCTCAAGACCTCTCCACTGAACCTCAACGGCCCCCGAGTCCAGGCAGGCACGCACGCACGCACCCACCCACGCACCCGCTCACGCTGCGAGGATAACTGGAGGCACGGAGAGTGTGAGTGTGTGGGCAGCGACGGCGGCGGATGGTGGGGTGGGGGAGCGGGCGCGGCACTCTCGCTCGCGCGCACAGCGAGCGAGTGGCGACGAGACGGGACCGCCCGAGCGGAACCCAACGCAGCCGCAGGAACAACGCCGTCTCCGTACAAACTACGTTCCATTTACCCGCCATCACAACACCCGCAGGCCAGCGAGCACAATGCGCGTGCCACCCCGGCGCACCCGTTAAGCCTTCTGCTGACGGCACGAGGAATTAACGAGCGTTCCCTTGCTCATCCTCCCACGGCGAGACAAGCGGAGAAACCTCATTTTAGTGGGGGAGCGGTGGGGGTTTTCTCTCTCGGAGGAATGTTCAATAAAGCAACGGCATTCGCGGCATTGCAGCGGCAACGGAAGGCAACTTCGAGGCGAGACGAAATTAACTCGATTCGCGAATGAAGACGACGTCGATCGCCTCACGAACGTCGCGCGACTGCGGCCGATCCGTCAGCGAAGGGGTTAAAGTGAAGTTTGTATTGCCGGCGCGAAAGCGATTCCGGGCGGACGCTATTGTGTCTGGAGAAAGGGCCGGACGGGCTGCGAACGGAGCCAATCGCGGTCCTCGCGCACTCAGCGAGGCCACGGACGCCGCTGGAAAGAGCGCACACAATAGCCGCCACCGCTCGGAATGAATCGGCAACCGCGAGTGGCGCGGAGAGAAAGCGTCTTTGCACGCGACTCTCCTGAATCGGACGTGGTTGCAGGACGGCTGGGGGGCGGTGGGTGTTTTGTTGTTGTTTTTTGTTGGGATCGCTGGAGTACAAAGGTCATCATCAGGAAGCGAAAACAAGCGGCCCGGTTTTTGTTAGGCGTGACCGGCGTAATGGCACGAGGTCTCACAACAATACGCAGTTTTTTCATCGCCCGGCTTCCGAGAAGGTCATGTTTTGTCCCGGGCCTGTGGCTAAGTGACCGTGATTTTATTTAGGAAACGGACAAGCGTAAACTGCACGCGGACTAACACGTGATGACATTGGAACCCTTCCCAGGCATGTGCGGATCTTTAGAATAACGTCACTCGCGGGTATATTGGACATATACCATTGCGTGTTTACGTCCCAGCGCAGGAACCACACTGCATCCATTGTGATCATTCTGTAACTGAATTTTACGGTGAGTGGTTTTTAATGGTAACTTGTCAGGGCGCAATTTTATGAAAGGAAATGTATTTCACGTCACATTGTTTGTGCACTGTTACTGATACGGTTGTGTGACGCACGCAGTAGATTTTGCACCAAATTCTATTTGCTTTGTTGTTGTATTTAGTTCGAATGTCATTGCTGTTGTAATTTTCGGTGACCTAGGTCACTCTTGGAAACGAGTCTCAACCGAGTGTCTCATGTATTCTCCCCTGGTTAAAGAAAATACAATTTTTGACTCGTGGTGAAAAGTTGCCACGCATGGCGACGCAAGCCTATAACCCACCACTCCGGAGGCTTAGAGGTGGGTGGATCATGCTGATCTGTGAAACTCGACAGGGTGCAAAGGTGGCCAAGAAACGGCAGCACAGGGAAGAGGATTTATGAACCCATCTGTGGAGACCTTTGAGTCTCGTTATGTTATCCCTTCGAATCTGCGTGTTTTCTCCCGGTAATCCGGTTTCCGCCCACACACACACAACGCAAAACACTCCGTATTTTAAGAAGAAATTGGCCAAACATCCTCTTGATAAAAAAAAAGTCCAGAGGCTCGCGTATTTATGCAGGCTTTCCCCTGAACAAATGAGATCGTTGTTATTGTTAGAAATGTTTCAGGTTTCTCACGCTTATCTCTTCGTACGTTCCTTTCAAGAGATAGTTTTGTCATCAAAACATTTCTCAAAAGTATACGCGGCCTCTCAGAGGGTGCAACGGATCGTGGCAACATTTTGAGAGATTAACCGTTTGACCTCCCTTGAAGTGAATTATTTGGCGGACGCTGTAGTTTATGTAGTATAAATACTTTTTTGATTAATGTTCAAAGGTTTTGTCTGTTATCCAAATAGCGACTACTGGGGGTAACAGGAGCAGCTCTCCGGCGGACTGGATGGTATCTGTTGTGCTATTCACGTAGCTATCGTCACACGGCTCACAGCACTCACACCTGGACGTATAATTCACAAGTGCTCGCAATGTGCTAGAAGAAGATTGGTGTACCTATTGGTGGTACGAGGGGGCAGGAGTGGGGGCCCTATTGTATTCCTCGTATCAAGGGGCCCCGTCAACCACACTACATCACCACGGTCACAATCGTCACCATCACCACCATCATTAAGATCACAAACGGGCACGTGAGCTAGCGGTGACACAGGCGAGCGTGTGCAGGTGCGTGCGGCGCGCGCACAGGTAGTCGCGTATGGAGGTACGTGCGTGAATAGCTGCTTGCGTAGTAGGTGTGTGCGTGAATGGGTGAGTAGGTGGGTGAGTAGGTGGGTGGGTAGGTAGGTGTGTGTGCGTGCATGGGTGCGTACGTGCTTGCGCGAGCAGGTGCCCGCACGGGCAAGTGTCTGAGTAAACGATAGATAGATGTTAATTATTACTGCAGAAAATACCCGGCGAGCTTGCCAGCTCTTTACAGGATTCCTGTGACACAACCCTCGAGGTGGTGTGTGGGCAGGTGCGTGCGTAGTTGTGTAGACACAGGCGTGGGTGCGCGGATGCATGGGTCGGCGTGTCGGAAGGCACGTAGGTGCTTGGTGTGTGGTGCGTGCGACCTCCCACGTACCGGTCGTGAACTGGCCCTTGAGCTGCTGGAAGACGGGGTCCTGGGCGGTGGCCTGCGCGCGGCGAGCCAGCGACTCGGACGCGGCACTCGAGAAGATGGTCGACACGTTGGAGACGTTCTCGAGGCCCACGCCGAACGTGCTCACCAGCTTCTTGACGAAGTTGAGCGTGTGCGGCGTGATGCGCGCCTCCGTCACCCCGCCGCGCGTCTCGAACGCCACCGAGTAGCACTTGGCCAGGCCCTGCTGGAGCTGCCGAAGCACCTGCGGTCGCGAAGAGCGGGTGGCGGCACTTTGTGACGCGCCCGGCGTGTTGTGATCGCCTCCCAGCGCGCGGCACGGAGGCTGTGCAGCGGTAACATCCGCGCCGAACGGAAAGAAGGTCCTACCCGAGGCGGTTTGATCCCCGCCTCGGGCACCGTTCTGCGCGGGGTTTGTGTTTGTTCCCCCTGTTCTGCTTGGATTTACTCTGGGTTCTCCGGTTTCCTCCCACAATAAAAAAACGAACAATAATGAAATAGCCGATAACATCATAATATATAGGACGCAGTGTTAAAATATCGGATGCAAAGTGCGTGGTTGCCGTCACGCACTCAATGCCTGAGGATGCTTCAAACGTGTGAAGTGAAACGTCGCGAGGGAGAGAGGGACAGCACTTGACACGGCTACGCCGAAAGAAGAGCTCTGAAGAGCAACCATCATCAGTTTGATTGCCAAACGATAGAAATCTCTACAGCAGAAGAGGTTAGAAGATCCACCACCTAGAGGGGATTTTAATTTGTAACCGTCTTCAACCGTTCCGTGGCATAACTATGGAGTGTGCAGGCAGTGCAACCGCATCAGGGCGCAGGCACCGGGCTACGAAGAGTAGAGAAATTGGGACGGGAGGACAAATTATAATTCATTTCACGAGGGCACCATGCCAACCATAGCGCTATGCCACGCGTGATGTTCTGCAGCTTTCCGCGACGTGTTCCTGGCGAAAATTGCTTCGTCTCATGACAACGTGACTTAGCGCAGGTGGAATATAATTGGGACAAGCACTACAAAAAAAATCTCACGCGATATTCTCATCTACAGCTCGCGTTGCGCGGGCCCAAGAGACGCGACGATCAATCTCCTCCGCGGCTCAATAAATAGGCACGAATCGAGGGCCCTAGATTAAATTCACAAATGACGCCGTCGGCGCAAACTGAATATAATTGGGTCCAAAAAAAGCAAAACGTGAAATCCAAAACGGTTGGTTTTTTTTTTACCTCCCCTCTCTTGTTAAATCGATTAACGCGCAAACCGCCGATCAATAACGCTGATGGACCGGACGGCAGCACCACGCTGGGGACTCGTCTCTGCCCGGGTTTCCAGTCGTAACAATAAGCAGCTAACGAGACACAGTGGCTGGTCCGCAGGGACGTTCGCGCACCGTTATTAGAATGTGGAATTGACACCCGCTGCCTCTGTTGGCTGACATTTCCGCCGATTGCCGCCGCAACGCTTGTGCCAAGCTCGGTGTGCTTTGAGGATAAGCGTTGAGAGGAACACTCCCTGCTGGCAGGAGGCCACGGGACAGACCAAGACGTTGTGGGTTGACCGACTGAGATGACTGGAAGCTGCACCACCCGTGCTGCCCACTGTGCAGACTTGCTGCGTTTTAGCCGCTCTGCACATACTTTCTGCCCGTTGCACAAAGATGAAGATCCCCCTCATAGCGTTAGCAGACTGTTGAGGCAACTGCTGCTGGCGAGCACCTACGAAGGCTGGCACTGCACACGAAGACCTGGGTGGCAAGCACCACGCCCGGCCGCCTGTCTCACCCGTGGCGATATTTATACAGGGCACCAGGTACTCATTTGTGGCTGAGTCGACCTAGGGGTCAACAAGATCATCCACCTTTCGCCACTAAGTGGCGGTGACGTCACCACCGCGATTGTGCCAGGCCACATGCACTTTGAAGCCACGTGAATGATCTAAGGCTCACTTGTAAATATTTTTTTTTAGTATTTAGTTTTTTTATCCTAGTATTTCTAAACCCTTGTTGTTGTGTTCCAGTCCATGTATATGCCAACACCGGGGTCTGAGAGAAACGGCATTTCGATCCTCCAATATGTCCTGTACATATGGCAGAATTGACAATAAAGTGGAATTGAATTGAATCGCAGGACGTTACGGGGCCGGTTCCAGACATCACGCATCACGCGACCTAGGGGTCACGCACACCGACACGAGCGCACGGACGGACGGACGCCCGTGCGAGCCCCCTCACCTCCTCGTGCCAGTTCTCACGGAACCACACCATCTGGTCGACGATGCCCTCGAGCGAGGAGAGCAGCGTCGGGTGCAGCTCCCGCTGCATGTGCATGATGCGGCTGCAGCGCCACATGGGCGCCGTCGCTCGGATAGGGCCCGGGTCCGGGCTCGAGCCGGGAACCTGCTGACTCCCGCCTGCGCCGAGCCCAGCGCCCGGTCACGTCCAACGATTTTAGTTGTTGTTGTTATTTGTTGTTGTTGTTGTTGTTGTTATGGGCAAGGCAGGGGTATGGGAGACACAGGGAACAACAAAGCTTGCATCGGTGCCTTTGAATCTCGTCGGAATCGGCAACTATGACTAAACCACCCGGATTGCGCCCGGACTCATCAGAGCTTCAACTCTGACACTTCCTGTACATGTTTTCAGCCTGTCGTAATGGGCGTTCTCATCATTTGCTTAATATGTTAGATGTGAGTTATTGTTGCCTTCAGGCGAGTCCCCGATGGGAGTCCCCGTAGTGTGGAGAAAAGGTAAGACCTCTGCATGTGGGCTCCGGGAGGTATAGTGGAGCGATGAACATTTATAAGCCGATACTGCACTGATCGAGTTCGAATGCGGACAAGGCTAGTCTACAGTTATGTCTTTGCTTCACCGTTGCCTGCCGGGATGGCCACATTTTCAACCACCAACCACACTACCACCACTACTGAATAACAGCGCAACAACCGGTATGAACAATTTTGATGATGATGACAACGATGAAGACATTCACTATGATAATGTCAAACGTTATGATGATGGATGGATGGTTATGATGATGTAGCAACCAATCACGTTCATGATAGAGAACACAATCATAATGACGACGACAATGGTAACGCTGATGATGATAATGATGCGACCTACCGCTGCCGGCGCCCGCCTGCTCCTGCGGGCCTCCTCCTCCCGGTCCGGGCGAACCGGACGCTACTTGCGACGATGACCCAGAGGTCACGATCCCCGACCCAGAAATGGCACCGGCGCCAGGCTTCGATCCGGGAGCTACGGCACCGGCCGGAGTGGCGCGGCGCGAGTCGGCTGCGCCACCGCCGCCGCCACCGCCGCCGCCGCCACCACCGGCGGCACCACCAGCCAGAACCTCGCCACTCTTGTAGCGCTCGCGCTGTTCGATCTTGAGCGTCAGGTAGAGCGTGCGGATTGGGAAGTAGACCGCCTGTGGGTAGACGCGCCCCACCTGCGTACACACACACACGACACGGAGATCGTCCGGCTATAGTCTCGAACAGACTCTTGCGGCAAGTGATATTAGCGAGCAGCTATCAGGGCCGGTACAGGACAGACCCCGGTATAATGGGAGACACTCACAAGTACAATG
>JAZEWU010000037.1:2337873-2352443 GCA_036362915.1 Geotria australis | reverse complement strand
GGAATACGAAGCCACACAACTATACAGGGTGTCCCATATAAACGGAACCATAGAAATACATATGGAGCATCACGCATCATCAGAAGTATGTCTTCCCTATGGTTCCCTTTTATATGGGACACTCTGAATGCACATCAAACAGGAGATAACCTCACAATCCACGTATCTGCCTAACCGTTCGCGGGAATCACCTTAGCTCGCGGATTTGCTAAACCCGTTTTCCAGGAATGCAACCCTCGCGGTAGGCGAGTGCCTCCTGTATATAAAGATATACAGTACGTAAATATATACGTTTCGCCTCCCACGGCGGTGGCATCGTCCGGCTAACGACGCCTCCCACGAAGCGTCCTCCGACGCGGGAGCCAAAACGTCGCGAGGGAGAGAGAGAGACGCCCGAGCGATTCTCCAACTCTCCGATCTAACGGCGGGCACCCGTTTGCGCGCGTCTCCACCGTACCGTGCTGATGAGGTTGAGCAGCAGCTTGCCCTCGCTGCACACCAGGCAGGTGAGCAGCTGTGGGATCCAGGCCACCCACTGGATGGGAGGGACGCCCACACAGTACTTGTCCACCGCCTCCGCCAGCGTGTTCTTCTCGTCATCGAAGCTCAGCAGCCACAGCACCTGCGCCCGCGGGCGAGGACACAGACAAGATGGACAGATGGTTGTTTATTATCACAGCGGGAAAAAAATACCCAGCGAACTTGCAAGCTGTTTGCGGGATTCCCACGACGCAACAAACAATGCGAATTGACGAAAGTAATAAAAAATAAATAAAAATATATAAAAATTACAAATTCACCAATACAAACTAAGAAACATTTACACATAGCATTGCACAAATGTATCAAATAAACAAATAAAAATACAGTTATGCATTGCGATGGGAAAAAACTAAAACATATTATAGGTAGTGTATTCAACGTTGGGAGGGAACATATTACAAAGGCTGGCATGGAACATGAGGGGGTGGGTGGCCGGCACCACGCCCGGCTGCGTTTGTCTCTCAAGTGGCAATGTATAGACACCACACCAGGTACTCATGAGGCCTATTTGACCGAGAGGAGGCCTAGGACAAGTTCAGAAGGTTGACGATCAGACCAAACTTCCGCCCCAGCGGGGGTTTCTCTCGTGGTGGCCTTCGTCCCCAAGCAATCGTACGGGCTAGCAACTGCAGGGGCTGCACCTTTACCCCTCTGGCCTTCCCAGTGTCGGAGTCTCGCGCCCACAGCGCCAGGCCGTTAAGGCAAGGACCCGCATTCCGGCTCGCCAACCACTCGCACCAGCTCACGGCGCGGCGCGCTCGGCTCGCCTGATTTACGCGATTACTCCGTCGGTGACAGATTTATAGCGAGCGCCGTGCGCACAACGTGTCAACGCAACGGTGTGTCTCGGACACCTGCCTCAACGTTTGTTGCACTTGAGAGTTTACACACAACGACCTTTGGCAGAGAGATGGGTATCGGGGATGGGTACGGCCCAGGATTGGTTTAGATATCACCTGGCCAGGAATCATACTCGAGTCGCCAGGAACGCAGCTCAGTGATGCGCAGTGCCCGCAATACAACCACGCCGTTGTTATAATTCACGGTCACAGCAAACCGGTTTCTGGGCATCCTGGAACAAACCCCCCACCACTCTGACCCTTCCTTAAACTGACCAGCATAAGCAAAGTGTGGTTAAGCAACCAACAGGACCGACACGGTTTCATTGGGAGGCCTTCACCCAACAAGGGAAAGGTGAAGCTCTGTCTATTCAGGATTTATCATGAAAAGGGGATTATTATTATTATTATTGTAACCGTAATGGTGTTTTCAATGACCTAGGTACATACCATGCACAGAACATGGGATAAAGAAGTTTGTTTACTCAGAGATTACAAGGGAAATAGGTGACTGTGAGCTATCACTGGAGCAGTACTCAGACTGGCAACATCTAAACTTGCTGGCAGATGCACAGACTGGCAAACACAACATTGAATGGCAGCGGACGTCTGTCCGCCATCCCTCCTGGCTCAGAAGCACCATGGATTCAGTGGAAGACACTCAACCGCCTGAGAACTAGAACGGGACGATCAAAAGATGCTTTGGTCAGATGGGGCTACAAGACCGGCCCAACCACCTGTGAATGTGGAGAAGCAGACCATACTATGGAACACTGCCTTGTCTGCGCTCTACTACACAATCTCTGCAGCTCAAAATACCTTGTAGAGTTTAATAAAAATGCAAAGAACTGTGTTAATAAATGGGAAACTGTAATTTAACCATCGCACTTCGAAGAATCGCAAAGAAGAAGAAGCGGATAGACTGACAACTCAATACTGAGTGGCGGTGCACATACTGGCAAAAACTCAATACTGACGGGCACGTACGGAGGGGGCAAGGAACGTCCAGGACAAGCTGGCCGATCAACATCGCCGACTGAATTAGACTGCCCTGAGAGACGAGCAAGCCATATAGTCTGTAGATCACAGACGGGAGACGAAGCGAGACGGCAAACCGTGCGTCTCACGCGCACCCCCACTATCGCCGCGTCCAACGGACCGATCGATCGTGTTGATAACGACGGGGGCCCCATATTGTTTTGGCGTCGGCTAAAAACGTCGACGCGAGGCCGCGCGACCCTCCAATGCCGCCACGCGGCCCGACAGCGGGGCGGGAGAGGGGCGGGGGGTCATGTCGCATTCCGACGCACGCAAAACTGATTAATATTCGCGGCTCGTGAGAGCTGGCAGGTGTCATCCACGGTTTAGCGCTAACTCGGGACGACTCGCATGTTCGCACGGCATCCCGACACATTCCCCTGGCGCTGGCGACACACTCCACTGGCGCGGCAGCAGCTGTAAAAGCTTTGTGTGGGGGGGGGGGTTTAAACACAATCTGGATTTGGCAGAGTCCGCGACACGGCGTTTAGCCGTAACAGAACTGTCAAGGTGGGTGGATGGGAGAGGAGGAGGAGACGAAAAAAAACATTTATTTTGGGAGGCTGCCACGCAATTGCGTTTTGGAGAGCCGATGCGTGTGTTTGCCAACATTTTTTTGAAAGTAAGATAACAAGTAACGAACTTAGAACCGTCTTTGTCAATTCACCGCTGGATGAAGGACCCTACCTCCCCCATGTGGTCATGGGGGTCGTACGAATACATGACCGTACTACACCACGCTGGTCAATAAGGGTTGATGAAGGTGGGTTGGGGCGAGTGGCAGGAGAGCGTTCAGGACCGGTGTAGGTGTCGCTCGTCACCAATGCTATAGCCGTGGCCGGGTATCGACCTTGGTTCGTAGGGTTCATTATCACTGGCAAATCACTCGAGGTCACTCTTGCAAATGAGACTCATCTTGTGTCTGTTGAATTCTCACCTGTTCAAATAAACTACACTTGACACACAGCACAGTGTGCCAAATACAGAACACCCCCCCGCCCACTCCTGCACTATCGCTCCCCATTAAGTAGTACAAAGACAAAGATCCCTAGTATAGCATGAACCGACTGTAAGGTAAAGTGCTGTTAGCGAGCACCTATGAAGGCCAGCATGGCACATGAGGGGGTAAGTGGCCAGCACGACGCCCGGCAGCCTTCGTCTCCCTAGTGGCGATGTTCACCCATCACACCAAGTACTCATTGGACGCCGAGTCGACTTAAGGGAGGCCCGGGATTGGCTCAAACAGCCATCACTGGTGTTGACCGTGCATGTGACTCAAACTGGGCCTCTACTGTGTTCGTAGCGCAGCGCGCTAACCGCTAGACTACCGCTCTCCACATCGTAGCAACAACAACAACCGCCATTCGCCATTAAGTGGCGGTGACGTCACCACGGCGCCTGTGTCAGGCCATATGCACCTTGAGGCCACGTGAAGTGTCGAAGGCTCGCCGACAGGAGGTCACAGGACAGACCCAGGTGTCACGGGCTGCCTGACCGAGATGACTGGCAGATGCACCACCCGAGCTCCCTACCGCGCCAACTCGCTGCGCTTTGGCCGCTCGGCGCTCGGCTCGCTGTTGTGAGCGTCGCGCCTCCGCCCTCCATTGTTGCTGGAGGGCGACTGCCTCCAACTGCCCAGTAGCGTCCTTCACGAACCTCCTCCACACAGGTCGATCTTGACACCGCCGGTTCCAGTTTTCAGCAAGTCCAGGTAGCACGCGCGTACACACGCGTGCGCGCGATTGCAGGACGAACGCACGTCACGGTGACAGGGCGACTCGCCGCTCACCTTGGCCAGGTACTTGCGGGACTTGTGCTCGTTCTGGTGGCGGCAGGCGTGCAGGTAGCAGGCGATGGCGTAGACGCCCAGGTGCAGCTGGCGCTCCTTGACGAACACGGCCTCCAGGTAGTCGCCCCACATGGCCCAGGCCTTCACCAGCACGTCGTGCATCTGCACGGCCGCCGAGAACGCCTTGTTGGCCTCCTCCGATCTGCGGAGGTCGCCCGGGGCGGGCGGGCGGGACGCGCGAGAGAGACGGGCGCGGTTAGGACGCGCGGCGCGGAGGTGCCGGTCGGCGAGGCGCACGCGGTTGGGTAGGTTGGGCGTGTGGCAAGCTGGCTGCCCCCGGTGCGCTGGGTCAATCGGTTAGGGCTGAGTCGAGCAAGGGGAGGCCCGGCGCCGGGACGGATACAAACATCGCGCACCCCATGCAAGTGCGACAGTTGCCACGGCCACACGTGCAACAATTGCCTCGCAGAACGAATGTCCTGCCCGAGGCGGATTAATCCCCGCCTTGGTCGCCTTTCTGTGTGGAGTTTGTGTGCTCTCCCCCTGTTTTGCGTGGGTTTCCTCCAGCTTCTCCGTTTAACTCCCACAACAACAACAAAAAACCCACTCATTAATTAATGGGCAGATAGAATTATAACTTATAGGATGCAGCATCTGGCGGGTTTGTGCCGGCTAACCACATAGCTTGACTCCCCCCTCTCTGTGATCTAAAAAAAAAAACACTCATTAATTAACTGGCCGATAACATCATAATATATAGGAAGCCGTGTTTCGCGGGTTGGCAACGGCTAACCGAACTGCGTGGCTTGACCACCCCCCCACCCCCCCGCGGTTTCCTCACGCACCCTGAGTCGTTCTCTCTTTCGCAATCGAATGAATATGTCTGGCGTTATAAATTGTATTTACTATTTTCTGTTATTACCCGCGGGGGCGGTGCGGCTAGCACCACCGCGGCGGAGAGGGAGGCTACTGCCTCTCTCTCCGCCGCGCTGATGTCAGCACAACACAACTGTGCACGTATTGTAAAGGGCTGAGTTGAATTAGACGGAGGGGAGGGTCAACAACAGCTTCAGATATCACTTGTTACCAACAGCCGGGATATTGAAACCGGCTTTCTGGGTTCGTGGCGCGCCGCGAAAACTCCTCCGGCGCCGACGTCCCACACGCAGGCCCACAAGAGCGTAAACAAGGGGACACACAGGCAAACGACAAAGAACGATCCCTGACTGTCGGCACGCGTTACCACTAATAATAATTTTCATAATAATTACATTTTGTAACGTGCACACATTTGTTCGATGTCGAAGGTATTCGTTCAAAGAGAGAAAGTTCGAAGAACAAATCATTCGGAGGCGTGAAGAATCCGCAAAGAGGTGGGGTGCAGGAAGGTAGCCACGGAGTTAGCCAGCACCAACATTTTCCAGACACTGCGTCCTATATATTATGGTTTATCGGCCAATAAATCGGCATGGTGCTGAAATGGTGTGCATGGCCAGCAACCACGCCCAGGTACAGCTTTGGCTCTCCAGCGGTGATATTTACACAAAGCATCAAGTATTCATTTATGGCTGGGTTGACACAGAGGAAGCCCAGAACCGGTTTACGAACGTGCCAATGATGTTCGCCATGGCCGGGAATCAAACTCAGGTCACCCGGTTTGTAGCAGAGTGCAACAACGACTCCGCCACCACTCCCCACCACCACTGCTATCACCAGAACCCCGGCAAACCTGGAGTTAATTATAATTATAAATGTGTCATTAGCAATACATTCCAGGCACAATGCAACTGTAATTGCAGATAATGATACTGCTGTAAATCTACATAGGTCTGTCAAAAACACCATTTCTTCAATGGGAAGTGGTATTTGGTCTGTCAAAAGCACCGAAGAGAGACTCAGGGCCGGTGTGGATAATCGCCACTGATGTTAGCCGTGGCCGGAATTCGAACTCGGGTCACCCAGTTCATCGCGCTACCCAGCATGCCGCCGCTCCACCGAGGCACACAATTCACATAAACGCACGCACACATACATACACACGCGCGGACACGCCACACGCACACAGCTGACAGGAATGTAAGCCGATGCCTACCTTAATATAATCAGAACCAAGCTCACAGCCAAAAATGAAGCTGCTCGGGCAATAGAATTATGATCATTTTTTGGCCGGGACATGAAAGGACTTCATACCAGGTCCAGATGTTTTGCCGCAACCGTCGACTACAGCTGCCCATCAGCTCATGAGTGTAACAATCACCGGCATCTCTTTAGAGTCCGATCACAAAAATGTATTCAGAACAAATACAACCGCTATAACCGACCGGTGAAATAAAGATCTATCGTATAGCCTTACAAATTGTTGGCAACGGTGGGCTAATTGAGCGGTTATTAAGGCTGTCGTGCCACATGAAAGGATGACGTGGCGAGCCCCATACCGGGCTGCTTCCGTCTCCCAGCATTTCCGAGTACACAACGCACCAGGGACTCATTTATGGCCGAGTGGACCTCGGGGATTGCAGGTGCCGACAACACTTGCCACAGATGTTACCCATGGCTGGGAGTTTTATAAACCGAGATCACGCCTAACACGAAGTAGATGCGTCGTATTTATGGTTTATGGACAAAGCTGCATTAACCGGGGCGCCCCGCTGGATTTGAACCACGAGCCCCTGCAACAAGTGGCAATCGTGCCACCTGCAAATTACTCATTTGGGATCGCACAGCGAAAGACAAGGCAGGACGCTCCCAATCAAGCGTTTTCCCAGGTAAACAAGCATAGTAAACTAAATAATAAAATGTGGCAGTTGGGGTGTCATTCTAGATTTTTTGAGTGTTCCTATTGGCTGGCCGTGTCATGTGACAACTCTGCAGAGGATCTCGCCAATCAGCGGTAGGCCGTTCTCTCGGCTCGGAGCTGATCGCATCATCGCCATCTAGCGGCCTAGGTGGCCGGAGGCCGCCGTAAATGCTAGTAATAGTAATGAGAGGAGGTCGCTTAGCAGCACATGGAGGCACGTGACACCGTGCCCTCATCCTCAGACACAGCAGCACTACCCGCACTTCTACTCACTTGTTGATCTGAGCCAGGAACATCCCCTTGAGCGCGTAGAATTCAGCCGTCATCTCCTTGGTGAAAAACTTGAGGTTTGTAGACTCGATCAATTCCAGTCCCTGGGGGAGTTTGGGCAAAAAATAGGCGGTTAGCGCAATTTGCACCTACCTGGTATGTGCGTGCGTGCGTACACACAAGCGTGTTGTCCACACACATAAAGGTGCACTAAATCACATTCACAATTGCACAGACACAAAGACGAAGATCGCCTTCCCCCCTCTTATAGCGATAAAATACTGTTGGGTCAGCTGCTGTTAGCGAGCTCCTATAAAGACTGGTACAGCACACAATTCGTCAACGCTGTTGGCTGTAAGCCGGAATTAAACTCGGGTCGCCGGGTTCGCGACGCACTGCGCTAACCGCTGCGCCACCGTTCCGCGCCATCTCCCGCGCACACTCAAGATTTATGTATTCTGCACACAAGCACAACTTTAAGGAATCTTGCACCGGGCGTCTTATTACTCGTGAGAACGTAACGCAACGTTCCCACCGTTATTACTGATGGAAGAATAATCAAACCGTTATCAAATTTCCATCAATCTTCACTCAAATTGAACGTTAGCCCTCTCTGGCTGCCGCTAAGGCAGTACGTTCACGTTAAAAGTTGCGCAAAATATTCGCGCCAATGTGCACGCATAAGTGAGATGTGGGTAATTTATTCAAACGCACGAATGCACGCCTACAAATCCCATTAACCAGACTCGTCGGCAGGCTCCGCAATTTAGTCACGATGAGGGCCACTCAACCGGAAAAGATGCAGACGCCGCATTCAAAACACACACATTTAAAATAAATACTGTTTCAAATTTGCGCGAGTGCCAGTTCTACGCTCGTTCAAAATCACGGTCAATTCCTTTCTCTGGCCGGATGCATCAGCAGTTGCTGCAGGGTTGACACCTGACCTCCGCGGTTAGCCGGTACCGTTTGATCATAACGATTATCTGACCGTGAATGTCAAAACACAGCTACAGAGTTTTCTTTGCGTCGAGCCAATGCTGCTGCAATTACTTCTGTGCTGCTAATAATTTATTTACCAGGCAAAGCCCTCTGAGCCATGAGCTATTTTTCAGAGGCGACCTAGCCACATGTGATATCTCATCGATGTGGCTTATACCATCATCACGTGGGAATACACATTTGCAGCCGAATAATCTAAACGCACGTTTCTAAATGTGGTGGGTGGGCAAAACCGGAGGACCCGGAGAAAAATCCACGCGACCAATCACAGGGAGACAGAGAGAGAACACTTTTACTCTACGTACACAGGCATCATCAGGGTCGGGATCGAACCCTCGGCCTCCTGCGTAGCGGTCGAAGGAGGCTACGCAGCTCTGCCCTCCGAGCAAAAATTCTTAAGGAATGCGGCAAGGACATTCTCCCCCCCACTGCTCTGTACAGGGAGTCAAGCGCCCGAGGTTGCCGCTCACAAAGGGGGCATCTGTACATGTTGTTGTGCCACGGCGCTTTTTTTGCGAATCATGCTCAGGGCCATTACGCTCGGCTGCCAACAGGTCCCTCAGGTCTGAGAGTTACCACCGGTGGAACAATTTAATTAAAAACAACAATAACACGCCATTGTTTCGGAATGAAATGGGAGGCGAGGCATTCGTACACAATGACCCCCAAACAAGGACGGCGGGGCAGGCTTGGGAATCCAAACGTTGTAATTAATGGGCTTTAATGCACGGTACATATTTCAAGCCGGGCTCGATGCCAGACTATTCAGTGCTAAACAATGTAAAGGCCTGTGATTATTTTCACAATGTGTAAAGTAATGCATTTTGAAATAACATCCTACAGCGGCTATTTTAAAATCAATAACAGAAATGTATTAATGTGGGTTTTCACGGCTAGATGTATAAGAAATTCTCTCAAGAGCCGCTCTTTCCAGACAGCCGTATCGAGCGAAGGAGACAGGAGGAACGCTGGACACGATTGTTGCGTTATTTCTTCTCGCTGCTTTGAGAAGCTTATTCAGCCAGTTTTCAAGCTTCTATTTTAACCTCTATATTCTATCGCTGGTCAAGGCCGCCCTTGTCTCCCCAGTGCTGATGTTTCACACACCGCAACAGGTATTCACCCAAGGCCGAGTCGACGTAGAAGAGGCACGGGACCGGTTCAGATCTACCCTACAGCGACCTGGAATCGAACTCCGTTTGCCGGGTGCGGTGTGCGGTACGCTAACCGCCGCGCCACCGCTCCTCCCTGTAGCGCGACAGCCGCCAGAACTACGACGAAGCTGGAACCAATTATAAATGTAATTGTGTCATTGTTAATGAATTGCAGTCACACTATAAATGTAATGTTAGCTAATGACGCAGCTGCAGATCTAATTGGGTCAGTCAGAAGCACCGTTCTTTCCATTCCACGCGATCGTGTGTCGCGTGCCGACCTCAGCAGGCGCTCGCAAAAAAGCACTTGCCCCAACGGGTCTCGAAGGCCAGATGGGGCCTCTTTGTCATCATGTGTCACGTGTGTGCGTGTGCGGTTTATTTATGGTCACTGACGGTGCAATGATTCACGCAATATTGTTTTCGTGACGCTGCCGTGTTGCCTGTGGTGTGCAACCGCAAATAGCGGGAAAAATACTCAACACGCTCGGTCAATAACACGGCCATAAAGCGGACGAAAATACATACAAGAGGTGACGTTTTGGCCAATGGAGCTTGTTCGTAGAAGAGATCTTTGCTATATTGAAATAAATTAAATACTTAGGTCTGAACTATAATCCCTGCCTTGACATTGTTAGTCATCCAATATTCCTTACAAACTGTGCACCCGGACTCTGCAATTTCGATGTCTTTTAATCCTTGTTTTGCTATCGCTGCTGCGCTCCGAGCCTACCGCAGACCTTCCCCCATAAAGTACCCGGTCGACCGGCTAAACGGGCCCATCATTCAATTCCATTCAACTTTATTGTCAATTCTGCCATATGTGCAGGACATATATAGAGGCTCTAAATTCCGTTTCTCTCAGACCCCGGTGTTCGCATATCCATGGACTGGAACACAACAACAAAGGTTTAAAAATACTAGGACAAAAAACTAAATACTATTTTATATATTCATATATTTACAAGTTAAGCTAAGCTGGGGGTCGCGAGGAGGGGGACAATGACAAGGCACAGATCTAGAACAAAAACTCTAATTCTAACAAATATAGCGCAAATAAAACTAATCCGCCTAACAAATCAACGTAAACTCCGCTCTCAAACCCGCTGCGCTCTCAACAACGCGCTCCCCTACCGCCGGCGCCGCCCCCCCCCCTCACCTGCATGCACTCGTTCTTGCCCATGACGCCGGCCATCTGCAGGTAGCACTTGACCTGCTGCCGTATCTTCTGGAAGCAGTCGACGATGGGCACCGAGGGGATGGTGTGTATGCGGCTCAGCGAGTCCAGGGCCACTCCGACGAGGCCCTGCTTGCGCGCCATCTTGCCGTACTGGATGATGGCTGAGGCGGACGCGTGCACGCCCAGCAGCGCCTGGCTGCCGTTGGGGTCGCCCTGAGCGCAAGCCTCGTACGAGGTCACGATCGCTGCATGGTGGAGGACGGGGGGAGGAGGGGGGGGGAACACGCGAGCCGACGCAAACGACACGCGTGTACGTTATTGTTGTTGCCAGCAAAGTGCCCGCCCCGCGGGCCACCTCGTTCCCGAGCGCGCGACGCGTTCTTCAGACGTCAGGGTAAAGGCGGAAGAGAGCGGACGAGCGTTTGACGGTACGTGTAAAAAAGTGGGAATTGAAAGCTGAAAAGGCGTTAAAGTTGTGGAGGCGACAGAAGGAACACTCGGCACGGCTGTTGAGGGAAATTCTCATACATCGAGCCGTTAAAACCTCCATCAGTACATAGTGTTAAAGTTTCAGACGAGCAATCAATAAGTGTGAAGTAGAGCTGAAAAAAGACATAAAAGCCTTTGAGTTGTGCAGATACAACTTGGGCTTATGAAGGATTTGAACCTAGTACCCTCAGTCAGGACACAGATACAAACACTTGCTCCATTTTTCGTGGATAATCGTAATTTCAACTTGTTACGTGCAGCTGCCACTGCTGCCCTCCCCCTACAGTATTCACTCGCTACGGTGTTATCGGCCAATTAACGAGCATTTACACGTGGGAAGAAACCGGAGCACCTGCAGAAAGGACACACGTGCAAGGGGTGAAACACTCTATCCCATACAGCCGGAACAGGTGCAGTCCACATTTTGCTATAACAGGGTACGGCTCTTGGACATCCCGGTGACGTGTTGGATTACAGGCGTGCACGGCCAACCACCGCTTGGCTACTGATGATCAGTAACAAACCAATGCTGGCACGAGGTCACGGGACGGGCGATGGACTGCCACGTTCCCCCATTACTTACACGCGCTCTTGTCAAGTCACCCCCGACTGCCACCGCCTAACGGAGCAGGACAGGCGGGCGGACGGGCCGGCACGGAAATGCAAGACGGCGGGTTCAAGCCCCCTGTCCCTGCTCAGCGATTACATCTCTTTAAATTCGACACCGCCGATCTCAAGTGGTGGTGGGGGGAGGACGGGGGAAGGCCTTATCTCCCGTTTGCTCCAAGAAATCAAAGAGGGCTCTTCGGCGGCGCGGTGGAATTTGTGAGCTTCTTCGCACGAGGAGACAGATCTTCCCGGGGGAGCGTTTGTCTATGACAAAGCTTCCCGGGTTTTGGTCTCTTCTGCGACGAGGCGGCCCACTCGTATCTCGACGAAGCCGACCGTGGAGGTGCGCGCGTCTGTGACCCGGCGGCTTTGTAAGGGTGAGGGTCGGTGGATCGTGTGGCTTTTTGGGAACTCGCAAACACAACACAACGGAGCGGGGCTGCGAGGTGGTCGGAAGGGGGCGGTACGGCAAGTGGGATCGTGAACCTGTCTGTGAAGACATTTGTTATACTTATAGAGTCATTTGTCAATCCACTGCTGGTTGAGGGCCTCCCAACACCATGTGGGTCGTGGGGGTTATTTAACCGTTATTCACCACGCTGAGCAGTGAGGATTGCTGATGATCATAGTTGCCGGCAGCGTAGAAGTAGCGTGCAACAGTGGACATTGCTGTATTATCGCTTGCTGTTATAACTGTGGTGGTTTTCCTCTAGGCAGTAAGGTTTCAACTCGCACTTACAAAACACTCTCGGCTATACTACGGCTACCCCCTACTATTACCACCAAAAGGACAAAAATCCCCCAGGTAGCCTTAGCAGACTGTAGGGTCAAGTGCCGTTAATGTGCACCTATAAAGGCCAGCACCCCACACGAGAAGGTGGGTGGCCAGCACCACACCCGGCCGCATTTGTTTCCCTAGTGGCGATATTTATACACCACACCAGGTAGTCATTTGAGCCGAGGAAAGGCCCAGGACCGGTTCAGAAGATCGTCACCGGTGTTGGCCGTGAGCGGGAATCGAACTCGGGTGACTGGGTTGGTAGTGCAGCGCGCTTACCGCGACACTGGCGCTTCGCAAACTCCCCACTACCACATCACTATGACACCCCTACCGCAACTACCATACCCCACCACCACCCCTGCCATCGCTACTTTGATACACCACCACCTATTGACCGAATACCCCACTTCAGGACTCTCTTGAAAGAGGTTCTCAAAACTTACCAAGCCTCCTCTTTATAAATAAATCACACTGTGAAAACAGAATTTTTCGCATGGGATGATGCACTTTTGTTCCCGGATGGTCCCCACAGGCCTGGTTATGGCCAAATCTCTCCGGCATTATCAATAATTAAATGCGCCGCACTTAACCTACTTTGCACATCAGGCAGAATGTGAAAATGTATTCCTTTAAATGGTTTAACTGCACACGGTATGGAGCTCTTTTCAAGCATTAAATCGTTTGCCTATTTCCAGTAAAACTATTTTCACGGTAACAATCGCGATGTTCCTGCAGAGATCCAGGATTTCGTTTCGGACTTTTCCCCCCCCCCCCTCATCTCCATCAAAGTCCGGAAATTGAAAAGCGAGCAGAGACGCGTGCTCGGAAACGTGTCGAAGGGACAGAAAGAGGAACGCGTGAATAAGACAAACACGCCTGGAATAACGCCGTCATCGAACCGTTAAGTGGTCTTAAAGCAGAACAAGCCTCCAGAAAGGCGTGGTGGGATAACACTCAATAAACAACGTTGATAACGATCACGTCGAGAGATGGATGCGTCCAACGGGATGTCCACTAGACACTAGATAGATAGATGTTTATTATTACAGCAGAAAAGTACCCAGTGAGCTTGCAAGCTCTTTACGGGACTCCTGCGACACAACAAACGCTGGGAGACGGAGCGATGAAGTCAGCTCGTGTGCGCGCGCTCGGCGGATTTAACACCATCGCGGGATCATGAGACGCGACAGCGATCCATCCTCGTGTCTGGTGTGATAATTCGTTTTAGCTCCGTGTGAAACACTGACTGGGATATCACTAATGGATACAAGTGAACAGAGTGGCTCCCTTGATTCATGGAACACATTACTGTCTTTTCCTCATCGCTCATCCGCTTCAAATTGCCTTGTTTATATTTTGGGTAGGCGGCACGGCGGCGCAGTGAGTAGCGCTGCCGCCTAACAGCACGCAGGATATTGTTCGATTCCCGGCCCGGATGCCTTTCTGTTAAATATCGTCTATCCACTGGTGGATAGATGATGGCTGTTGGTGATGATGAAATTGCTCTTAAGAGGTGCTCTTCCGGGATAGCTGTGTCAGGCGTTCCTCCTCTCCTTCGCGACCTTTCGCCTCCCACGTTGGCAGCCAGATCGAACGCTCGACACTGAAATCCCGAAAGAGCAGCTCTTACGAGCAATCCCCATAAATCTAGCCGCAACATTTCTCAGTTAGGAACAGGCGACGAACGTCGCAAAGCAACGGTACATATTTTCATCTATATTTGCACTATATTAGTTCTATTTTTCTGTCGTTGTTGACGTTTTTATTGGTTGTTTTTTTCTGTCGTTGTTGACGTGCCGTTCTCTCCGCCGCCCTTGTGCAGCGCTTTGTGGCCCTCGGGTGGGGGGCGATCTGTAAATGCTATTATTATTATTCTTTGTTATGAGGTAAATGACCTATGTCCTATAATTTATCAGTTTATCTGTCTTGATGTTATTGACACGCCGTTCTCTCCACAGCCTTGTGCAGCGCTTTGTGACCATCGGGTGAAAGGCGCTATATACATGCTATTATATTTGCACTATATTTGTTGTAATTATAGTTTTTGTTCTAGATCTGTGCCTTGTTATTGTGCCCCCC
>JAZEWU010000037.1:2305667-2331828 GCA_036362915.1 Geotria australis | reverse complement strand
AATGAGCGTGCGGGTGGGGTGGGTGGGGTGGGTGGGGTTGGGGGGGGCAGCCCTTGCCAAGTGCCGTCACCACAGTCCGTCCCCAACTCCCGTTGACATGAGCCGGCTCCAGTGGGCAGTACAACCTGACCCGTTAATTAAACAAGTACCCTGCCCTCCGTCTGCAACGTAGCGCACCGACGTGTGTGCTACGTTGCAGAAACTCGGCGTCGAAACGCATATACGGACATAGAGACCTGCAGACGTAATAGAGGCTTGCGTGGACTGACACAGCAAGCTCTGGAAGCAAGATTCCTGCGAATCAAGAAACGCGCGAATGAAACATCCATCCAATCATGTAGAATATACGAGGTTTAACCCTTTCCGGCAATGAGAAAAAGTGTTAAGATCTTAAAACACTAAATGGACACCTTTGTGCAAAGATCTTAACACTTTTTCTCATTGCCGGAAAGGGTTAAACCTCGTATATTCTACATTATTTGTACAACGGCAAAAAAGGCCCAATAATCCATCCAATCATCCATTGTCAGAAACCACTTAATCCTGTACAGGGTCGCGGTGAGCCAGAGCCTATCCCGGCAGACACAGGGCGCAAGGCAGGGCTATACCCAGGATGGGACATCAGTCCATCACAGGGCACCGGGGCAAACTTAGTCCACAGCATGTAACACGACAAAAAAAGGAGCTTCTTAAGAACAATTCTCACAATGTCAACGTTACGGGCTTTTGCGCTAATTTAACAGCAACCGCTCTCGGCGGTGAGTGTCGGTATCAGCGGCGTGCCCAACAACGGCGGAGAGATGGCTGGTGTGATCGCTGTCTCTGCAGCAGAGGTAGGAGGCCTCCCCACATATGGCTTCAATTCTGCGCCAGAGCCGAGGGATCAAAAACACAAGCCGTGATGTTCAAAAAAAAATAATAAGAAAAACAACAAAAAGGGGAGATGAGAGTGGCGGGGCAGAGAGCGGGAGGGTGGGGTAATGTCAGAGGGCGGCAGGGTGGCGCAGTGGTAACATCTGCGCCTCACAGCAAGAAGGCCCCCTCGTTCGAATCTCGGCTCGGGCGCCTTTCTGTGTGGAGTTTGTGTGTTCTCCCCATGTTCTGCGTGGATTTTCCTCCGGGTTCTCCGGTTTCCTCCCGCTACTTACAAAAAACACTCATTAATTATTTGGCCGATAACATCATAATATATAGGAAGCAGTGTGTGGCAATATGGCACCGGCATAACCGCCTGGCTGCCTCCAACCGCCTCTCTGCGCTTCCCCCCCCCTCTGAGTCGTTCTCTCGTCGAATGAGTACCTTCGACAGTGAATGAATATGTGCGCGTTATAAATGTTAAATTATTACATTATTATAATTATTAAGAGGGAAAGGAACACACGCAGAAACGGCACCTGTGGCGGCGAAGACTCGCGGCCATTTCCTAGCAATGCTCATTCCCCGCGGCAGATTCCTCTTCAGGAGAGAAAAGGTCTCGCGAGGGACGCTCGTGAGGATACGGCATGCCAGCCCCAATCACCTCACGCACGAGCCAGCCGACCGCCACACCCTCCCTCCCTGTCTCCCTCCGTGTTTGTCTTTAAGGGAGCGACGACCATCTTAGGGGACGCTGGCAGATTTTTGCCGCTCTTAAGATTGCCAGTTTCACGACCTTTCAGTGTATTCGAAGCAGCCTTATTCATTAATTTTTTGTTGCTTTGGTTTTTATTGGTTGTTTTTCGTCGTTGACATGCTGTCCTCTAAGCGGCCCGTGTTCAGCGCTTTGTGACCCTCGGGTGAAAGGTGCTATATAAAATTATATTATTATTATCCACCTACAATAATATTCACCATCATCATCATCCTCATCGGACTGTAATCAATCCACGACCGGATGAAGGATTCCTCCTGCTCCCCCTCCCCCCCTCCCGCGTGCTCCCCCTCCTCCTATCCTCCCCGTCCACTCCCCGCCTACCCTCCACCCTTCTCCTCAAGCCGCTGGCCATCCCGCACGTTCCTGTGATGGAACGATCTGTCCCGGCACCTGCACGCGAGCTCTGATCTCATCCCTCCAAATGTCGCGAGATGGTACATTCCCTCCTTCGGGCTGACACTCCGCCGCTATTCTCCACTGTTATTGTGTAACGTTTTGGATAACAATAATGCCACTTACATAAGCCAGAGACAATAATTAAGTCTTAATATTAGCTCACATGTAACAGTTCTATATTTGGATGGTGCTTTTTTTAAGGAGTGTTTTGTGAGTGGATGGGAAAAAAAACACTTAGAGCTCAGGAAATACCCACGTATACAAAGGGAGCAATCTCAAAAGGCCACGCATGGACGGATTTATGACTGCACTGCCATCTCCTGGCTGCCACACAGCACAGTGGAGGTTTGGGGGCCTTACAAACCCTAGCTCGTCCACCAACCCTGGTGCTGCTGGCTTGCACACGTGCACCATCACTACTGTCACGTTACCCACGATGATGTGTTATTCAAGTACACAAACTGTCCGGCTGGTTTTGACAAGTCTGCGTCACATCGGCAGAGTGTGGCGTGTAAACAAGTACTGCCGTGTTGCTGGATGTTATTTAGTATGCACACAGCCATCTAAGATCAGCGAAGTGTAGTGAAATCGCGAAATAAAAAAAAAGGATCGTCTTGTTTAATTACGGGTAACAAATTATAAATAAACATGATTAAAAGCCGCTGCAAGACATTGGTTCAGCAGGCTTGCAGACAGAAGGACCCGCAGGCCATTTCATTCTTCTCGTGGCCAGACAAAACCCTCGTCTGTTTTTAGTTATCATTCAATGCGTCCAAGTGCAACAAAAACGATCGCAAGAGACGCAACGACCAAAGCCCTGCATCGGTCCGCCTCGGAACACGCCCTTTGAAAACGAGGCTCTCGTAACATCAGCTGAAATGGCGTGATGCGTTCATCGACAAAGGCTCAAAACCAGCGCTTTACTTAGGCTGCGCACAACAGTCTTCTTCACTCACAGCACGCATCACTGGCGAGACCAGGGAAATGCAGAAGCGGCGCAGTCACATAAGGACAGGCATAACGAGGCTGGAGCCAGCAGGACTAGTTACCTAGGCGTGCTGCCATGTAACGAGCGTTCATTGACAAAGGCTCAAGAAAAGCCGTTCGCGTAAGGCCGCCTACAACGGCCTTTTTCGCTCGCAAGTACGCATCAGCGGCGAGAGCGGGGCAATGCGGAGGAGCGGGGCAGTCGCATAAGGACAGGCATAACAAGGCTGGAGCCAGCACGACGAGTTACCTAGGCGTGTTGCCATGTAACGGATGTTCAACGGAATAAAATTTTAATACGTGCGCGCGCGGCGGGCGGGGTTGCGGGAGGGGAGCCTGCGTGCGCCTCCGTATAGTCTTTAGCGCCGCAATTCTCAACCGGTGGGTCGCAAACGATCAGTTGGCCGCGAGCGACACCTAGTGGTCAGTGGAGACCAGAGCCGAGTGCGCCAAGTGGGCCTTGAGGTGCAAAAGGTTGAGAGCCCCCGCGTTAGCAGATTGTTGAGGCAAGTGCTGTCAGCAAACGCCTATTAAGGCCGGCATGGCACATGAGGGAATGGGTTGACCAGCACCACACCTGGCCGCCTTTGTCTGCCTGGTGGCGGTGTTTACACATCGCAACAGGTACTCATTTTGAGGCTGAGGCGCCCTGGGAGAAAACCAGGACCGGTTCAGATAATCGCCACTGGTGTTGGCCGTGAGCGAGAATCTAACACGGGTTGCTGTGTTCGTAGCGCGGTGCGCTAACCGCTGCACAAACAGCACTTGCCCCAATAGTCCGCACGGCGAGTGGGGGAGGGGGATAGTCGCTTTTGTTTTTGTGCACAGTGAGGAATGCGGGTGGTGCAACTGCCGTTCATCTCGATACGTTAACCCATAACATCTGATCCGCATCTGTCCCACGCATGACCTCCATGCCAGCGAGTCCTTCACCGCTTCAAGCGGTTCAAGGTGCATCTAGCCTGGCACAAATTCAGTGGTGAAGGTGTAAGCATGTGGAGGGTGTGGGGAGCGGTGATGCGGCGGTTAGCGCGCCGCGCTGTGAACCCGATGACCCAAGTTCAAATCCCGCTCGCGGCTGACAATAGTGACGATTCGATTTTCTGAACCGGTGTTAGATCTCACCTACGTCAACTTGGCCTCAATTGAGAACCTGGTGCATTGTGTAAACATCGGTACTAGGAAAACAAAGGTGGCCGGGCGTGGTGCTGGCCACCCACGCCCTCGTGTGCTGTGCTGGCCTTCATAGGTGTTACTCGCCAACAGCCCTTGACCCTACAGTCTGTTAAGGCTATATGGGGAATCTTTGCCTTTGCAGGGAGTGGTGGCACAGTGAATCACACACTGCGCGGCGATCACAGTGACCTGAGTTCAATTCTCAGAAATGCACAACACATCAGCGGCAAGAGGGGCCTGAATCTGTTCGAGGCCCCCCCGTCTGGTTGGCTCAGCATTAAACGACGCAATGATGTGTTAATATCAACACTGGCGAGACAAGGGCATCTGGGTGTGTGCAGTGCTTGCTAATCCAAGTCTTCACGTGCCATACTCAATAAAAGCACTTGCCCCCATGCCTGTAAAAGACTATGCGTTTACACTTGTGTGTAAATGGGTATGTGTGGGCATTTAACGCGTGTTAGCGTTTATACACAAGTATGTGCGCTTGCGAGTATGCATGTGTAAGTCTGCGTGTCCGTGTGCCCGCGTGTGTGCAACAACAATAGATGATAGAGCAGTGAGCTTCACAACAACTAGCGGAGAGGCGGGCGGCTAAAACGAAGCAACTTTGCACTGCCAGTCATCTCAGTCAGTCAACCCCTAACACCTGGGTCCGTCTCGTGACCTCCTTCCAGTGAGCCTTCGACGATTCACACAACCGCAGAGCACACCCGGTCTGGCACAATCGCCGCGGTTGATGTCACCGCCACTTAGCGGAAATTAACGGCTGTTGTCGTTGCCGCTGCGAGCTGCGAGGCGCACAGGCTGCCCGCCCGCCGATCGTCTCAAGTCAGCGAGCACCTGGCTCGGCGCCGCGACCTCCTCCTACCCGTGGCAAGCCTTCCACGAGCCTCCCACGCTTCACGCGACGGCTTCGAAGCGTACCCAGCCCGGCACAGGCAGCCGTGTGCAAGCGTGTGTGTGCGAGCGTGCATGTCCTTGCCTGCGCGAGCGCGTCCTTCATGGCTCCCCAGTTGGAGACCCTCCAGGCGCAGTCGAGCACGAGGTGGGGGTTCACGTGGCCCTTGGCCTGCCCGTACTCCGTCAGCGCCTCCCACTGGTTGAGCTCCTTGCAGCAGCTGCGCGGCCGGCACAGGGGGACGAAACGGTTCGAAAAGCGGCGGAAAAGAAGGGAAACGCGCGGCACCGACATCGCTCGCTCCATTGCAGCGCTTTGTGACCCTCGGGTGAATGGGACTCTATAAATGCTATATTATTATTATTGCTGGGGGAAAGGCCGCCGCTAACTAGACGAACTAGAACTGACGTTCTCAAACGGTGGGTCGTGACCCATCAGTGGGCCGCGAGCGCCGCCTAGTAGCCCGTGGAGACCATGCCCAAGTGGGCCAAGTGGGCCGTGAAGTACAAAAGTTTGAGAACCCCTGTTCTAGAAGGCTCCTCTAGAGGGCATATTGCCATCATCCCCTTCTGGTGATGTGCCCCGCCAAATCCCAGATACTTTTATTATCAGAATTATGTCTTCAACCTGCATATGTTCTCTAAACGGTGCGTTCCTCTTTCTGTTAATGACCGTGCATCCGGCCCATATCTCTGATCAGGTATTACTACATCCATATCCTATCACCATACGAGGAGTTTATGGTATCTCTACAGCTAGGCCTGTATCAATCCACTTCTGGATGAAGGCATCTTGGTCGAGGTGGAGTGCACACACTTTTTCACGTGTACAAGCAGAATGCAGTGTCTGCCAAATGTTGGCACCGGCTAACCACGTGGCTGTCTTGCCCCCTCCCCACCTCTCTGCAGTTTCCTCGCATTCTCTCTTCGAATGAATGCCTTCAAAATTGAACGAATGTGCGCAATTGCATTTATTATCATTATAACGTCGCTCATTTTGAATTCACCCTTGAGCCGAAACAAAAATAAGTGGGCACCCCGCTAAACACTTGCGCACGTGACAATTTAACCTGTTTGACGGTGTCGGGTGGCGGGGATGGTTTTTCAGGGCTGACGTTTGGCCAGATGATTAACGCGGCGCAACCCCCAAAAAAACGAACGCTGGGGACGATGACGTCGGTGATGGTGTCTACGAGCGAGAGGCCCCACCGAATCCAGTGCTCCTCCCACAGCTGGTACTCGGGGAAGATGGAGGGGGAAGCGTTCCCCTTCTCGTGCTCTTTCCTGGCGTGCTCCATCGCCTTCTCGTAGGTCTCCTGGGCCTGCGGCGAGGAGGACACGGGCAAGGCTCGGACACTTTGCAGGCACCGCGTCGGGACATTCTCGGAAGCAGTGTGTGGCAATATGGCGCCGGCAAACCGCCTGGCTGCCTCCTCCGCCTCTCTGCGCTTACCTCGCGCCTCCGAGTCGTTCTCTCGTCGAATGAGTACCTTCGACAGTGAATGAATATGTGCGCGTTATAAATTTAAAATTATTATTATTATTATCGTGGGTATCCTTCTTGGGCATCCATCTGTCCACGCACCTAGCCGTTTATCAGTGCCATCTATCGATACATCGATCCGTTCATTAATCCATCCATCCCTGTCCATCTATCATGACATTCACTCAGCCATCCAATCATCCATCTGTTCATTCAACCATCAGAACGCCTGATGATGCCTGCAATGTGCGATGCGAAACGTCGCGAAGGACACAGGAGAAACACTGGATACGGCTATACCAAAAGAACAGCTGCGGAGAGAAATTCCCATACAGCAAGCCGTGAAAAACCTACATATTTCCATTCATCCATTCATTCATTCATCTACATTCCACCCAATTATCAGTTCACACCATCCATTCATTCACCCATCAATCCACTCTTCGACCACATTAATCTATCCATCCATCGATCCACTACATCCATCGCTGTTGAGTCATCTGCCCATGGCATTTACTGCAGCTGTGGGGAACACGCAGGTTGCAATCTTCCAGCGACTTAATTTCACACGACCCGCGGCCACACCAGTCCTACCACTCTTCGATACGGCCCTCAAGCATCCCAGCCTGACTCACTGGGTACTGGGGGGGGGGACAGGTTATATTCGACCTTTCAAAAATACACTTTTGTTTTTTTAGACAATTATTTAGCACAGTCAGCCGCATGGATCACCGCGACGGGATCTTGCAGTGACCGCGGTGCGTGCGTGTCTGCTCATGTGTGGCTGTCCTACTCACTAACACCACTTACCCCAGAAGTATGTTAAGGCTATAGGGGGAATATGTGTCTTTTGTTGCCGGCCAAAGCTATTGGAAAGTCCTCGGTAAGGAAGATACTCCACCACCCCATGCCCTCCCTGATGCATCCATCCATCAACCCCCGGGAAGAATCCATGACTCATTAGGGTGTGCTATTTTGGCTCGAACTTTCGGGCAAGTGCGCCGCAACAATAGTAACTCCACGGATCCTAACACAACAAACGACCAAGAGTTATTTGACGGCATCCTGTGGAGAGAATGGCGACACTGAATTTTCCACCACTGACTCCGGAGTCGCCGGCTGTGAAGAGCGCTGCCCAACAATCGTCTGAAAAGAGTGTCATTGACTCTTTTACTCACTAGAAAAAGTAATAATAACGTGAAACATCGATGCAGAAAGTTTCACTTTGTCCGGATTCGTGTAATGGAAGATCCTGCAATGGGGCTGTATTTGTACTGTCCTTTGTTTTCATCCTCTTCTGGACGACGGCCTCCTTGTGCTGCTTATACCATGCAGAAAATAACTTACCTAAATTATAGCTACTTGCTGTACCGCACCATACAGTGCACGATAGCAGCGCCCGCACAAGAGTGCCTCATAGTGGAGCTCATTTTATGGGTTTAGGTCACGTGAAAAGATATGTAAATGTTGTGCACCCGTCGATATGTTGGAAAAAAACTACTGAATATACAGCACTTACTCATAAAATGAGCTACACTATGGATAATATCGGTCCTGAAAGCCTTCGAACTAAGAGTGCCTTAATTTCCCCCCACCACCCACTCCCGGCTACCCCCCTGCCCCCCCAAACCCACACCACCCACGTGCCCCCCAACCCCCCCCCCCAGCCCGCCCCCCTCTACGGGCACAGGCTCCGCGCATCGGCGAGGCGTCACCTGCTCGAAGAAGCCGTGCTGCTCGTAAGCAATGGCGGTGGAGGTCTCGGAGAACTTGCAGCGCTTCTGCCACAGTCCTGCCCACATGTCCTCCTCCTGCAGCTGAGAGTAGAGCTCCGACAGAGAATCCAGGATCTCCTGCAGGGCAGACAGCGTGCGTGTCAGCCAGAGGGCACTGCCGCAGGAGGGGGAACTCCACGGTTTTGGATTGTTACCATGTAAACAAGTAAACATATTGTGTAATTTAAACGATCAAAATAAGCCTTGGGATGATTTTCTGGTCAAAAAAAATATTATAATTTTTTTAAAGAACAATTCTGAATATGTTTTTTGTTTTTTTAGTGGTGGGTGAGTGGAGGCTGTTGCTGGTACAGTTCCTTATTGTACAAGATACTGAATTTACCGTAAATTACTGCATGTACACTATAACACACTTACAGCTGTATGTACAATAAATACTTTTCTTATTTTGTTTCTAAACCGCTTGTCCTGGTGAGGGTCGCGGCGGCAGCAGTCCAAGGAGAGTGGACCAGACATCCCTTTCCTCAGCAACAGATTCCAGCTCTTCCTGGTGGATTCCCAGGCGTTCCCAGGCCAGCCGAAGGATATAATCCCTCCAGCGTGTCCTGGGTCGGCCTCTAGGTCGGACGTTGCCCGAACGGACGTTATGCGGCACATGAACGTACATGCAAGAAAACCAAACGATACCTGCTGTGGCGGCGTGATGGGGTCCTGCTGGTAAACGTCGCCCGTGGAGGCGGCACAGCGCGGCTTGATCTGCAGGCCGAGCCCGGGGCTCTCCAGCGCCTGCTGCTCGAGGCAGAGTGCCGCGCGCAGCCACAGGTTGTGTGTCTTGCCCAGGTGCTTGAGCAGCACGGGCCTCAGCGGCATGGCGGGCACGCAGTGCGTCACCGCCTCCAGGAAGCAGGCGAGGGCGCTGGGCTGGCAGTCCCGCTGCACTTGGTGACTCCCGCTGCACAGGAATGGGCCCAGCTCTCCCGAAAGAGCCTGTTTTGGTGGGTGGGTGGGTGGGTGGGAGGGAGCGGGGAGGGCGAGGTGAGGGAATTCTACGGCGCATTCCGGGTGATACGGTCATTGGAATGTATTTTTTGGTACGTTTATTAAACCAGGAGAGCCTAGCTCTCGGGATTGTTTTGTTTCAGGAGGGCCCTGCAAGGTTCTCGCAATAGATGGAGATCTTCTTCTTCTTTGCGATTCTTCGAAGCACGATGGTCTGCTTCTGGACATCGTTGTCCTTCAGCTCGGCCTCGAAGTGTTTGGTAGAATTCGCAGGCAATACCAACGTATTACCTGACAGGGATCGCAACGTGAACGCTTCTACCTTGACCCCCATAGATGGAGATGACTGCTATGGATAACAAATACTGATTATAATTGACATTTCTAAAGCGGTTTTCACCCAAAACTTTGACCGTGACAACGTCATGCAATAGCCTGCTCTTGGCAATGATGTCACATTATCTATGATGTTCACTTTGAAGCGGACGGTGCGTAGTATTTTATAGTTAATTCACCTGCAGCAATAACCAGGGCGGCCGCTGGATTCGAACCGTGAACCTCCGCTAACCCCATCACCACCCACAATATAAGTATGTGCGTCTACGTCCATGTGTGTAAGTCTAAGGTGCCTGACGTCTAGTCCCTTCCAATGAACGATGATCTTAGACCACGCTGCCCTCTGCTGACAACGTAGCCATGCAGCAGCCTATAGGACAAGCATTGTGTTTGCCCATCCAAAAACTATCCAGGCTCAACCCTGCTAAGGTCCCTGCTTAGCTGCCGTGATCAGAGAGATCGGCCACATTCCGAATGATTTGATCGTAGTCCCGCAATCACGTGTGTTTCTGTAAGTTACTTCAGAACAAGCATGCCTATGGTTCCATTTACGTGGGACAACCTCTAAATTGAATTTCTTCCTTGAAGACCGCATCGTGCTACTGACGAATGCGTTGAGTTTTATTTGTTGTCAACTGTGCTTGTGCACCACTGGCAACGCAGCAGCAGCAGCAGCATCACCAGGTAAATCTGTTCGATTTCGAGCCCCCGTCACCGGTCAACCGAGCGGCGCGCCGTCGCAACGGTCGCACGGAGCGCTTACGTGCTGCTGTCTCTCGGACAGTATCTTCCAGAGGCGCGGGAACAGCTGCACCCACGTGCGCTCCGCCAGCGGGGTGCTGTTGTGGCACAGCTGTGCAAACGCCGTGAGCAGCAGCCCGGTCTGGAGACGACACACGCGGGCGCGGACACGTACGCACGCGCGCGCTCAGTACGCGGCTGAGAAAAATAAGCGGTAAAAACATGGACCGTCGTCAACTGAAATTAACGTCGTTAATTTGAAATATTTCCGGAACGGACAAAAAGCGTGACGCTGGATGTTTCCCACGCGCGATATTTTCCTTCTCCAGATTTCGCCGCCAGACCCACAGCAGTGAGGTGCGAGTGGCTCGAAGACAGGTCCCGTTAGTCACGTGTAATCACATCGGGACCACAACAGCAGGAGAAGGGGAGGGAGGACGGCGTCATAGGCGGGTACTGATCACAGACGCGGGCGGCGTGTGGATGAAAAGGGTTGCCAGTATGTGCGCATGTGTGCTCGTGCGCGTGTGTTCGTGTGGCCTGGCCTGGCACAGGCACTCGAATTCGATTCGATTCTTCGAAGCGTGATGGTTATATGACAGTTTCCCATTGCAACAAGTTCTTCTTTAGTTGCAGACAGCCCTTCAACATGTAGAGATATAATAGTCAGTGCTGGCCTTAAAGGTGGCGGGCATTGGCCTCTCTTCTTGCTCCAGACTGAAGAGGGGCTTCTGGCATCTGTTGAGCTTCTGGACATCGTTGTCTTTCAGCTCGGCTTCGATGTGCTTTGTAGAATTTGCAGGTGAACGCTTCTACCTTGATCCCTTGGCACAAGCACTGCGGTGACGTCACGATCGGTGGTTGTTGTCGTTGTGTGTTCGTGTGGACTCACCTTGAGCTCTCTGAGCGAGTCCAGAAACTTGTCGTGGCGGCTGGTGAGCAGGTGAAGCTGGTTGCCGACGTCTTTCTCGCCGTGCTCCTTCACCTTCGGCTGGTGGGCCTGGTCGCTCCCGGCCATGTCGATGTCGATGTCCACGTCCTGAGATCCAACGGAGCACGCGCGCACGCACGCACGCGGCCAGTGTGAGATCGCCGCTTTACTCGCACGTTTGCTTTGTCGCAGGAATCCCGTAAAGAGATAGTAAGCTCACTGGCTATTTTTCTGCCGTAATAATAATAATAGCATTTATATAGCGCCTTTCATAATAAAGATCTATTTGTTTGAGCGGTCCGTGGCAAGACTGCTACTCATTAAAGTATAAAGTCAACGATCCGAACAGACTGCGGAAATATGGGCATCGTAGACCATGACCGAGTCGATGAAGCTACAAAAACAAGACGCGCCGGACTGTACATACATCCATACTCACAAACACACATCCACACATAATACTTCTGTAAATGCAAAAGCACACACACACACAGCACCCAGGCACATGCACACACAAATACCCCCGTATAGTCTTAACAGACTGTAGGGTCAAGTGCAGCTAGCGAGCACCGATGAAGGTCGACACGGCAAACGAGGAGGTGGGTGACCAGCACCACGCCCGGCCTACACACTGCACTAGGTACTCATTTGAGGCTGAGTCGACCTAGGGGAGGCCCAGGACTGGTTCAGAACCACGTCACCGGTGTTGGTCGTGAGCGGGATTCGAACTCGCCAGGTTTGTAGCTTGGCGAGCTAACCACCGAGCCACCGCTCCCCACCCGACACAGCTAGCCAACCAGACAGCCAGACACACGCACATACACACACGGACGCGCTCGGTGCTAACCTCGTCCTTGCTGTCGGTGCTCTCGCGCGGCTCCTGCTTGACGCGGCTGGCCATGGCGAAGGCGGCGCGGTCGTGGCTGTTGGCCAGGCTCACCACGTTGGTGATGGACGGCAGCGTGGAGCCGTGGCACGCCGTGCTCAGCGGGGAGCCGCGCTCGCACACCGCCAGCAGCAGCTGCACGGAGACGGCGACCACCGGGAGGGACGGTGAGACGCGGCAACGCGGTGAGTGCGCCTCAAAGAAAGAATGGTCTTGCCCGAGGCGGTTCGATTCCCGCCTTGGGTGACCTTTCTGTGTGGAGTTTGTTTGTTCTCCCCCTGTTCTGCGTGGGTTTCCTCGGGGTTCTCCGGTTTCCTCCCAAAATTAGTTGGCCGAAAACATCATAATATATAGGAAGCGGTGTGTGGCAATATGGCGCCGGCACACGGCCTGGCTGCCTCCTCCGCCTCTCTGCGCTTTCCTCGCGCCTCTGAGTCGTTCTCTCGTCGAATGAATACCTCTGACATTTAATGAATATGTGCGTGTTATAAATGTAAAATAATAATTATAAATGTAAAGCATGCCCGTCTATGTTAGCGTGTGTGCATGTCAGAATATGGCCTCGCACAAGCACTACGGTGCTGAATGGCGTTTGTTGTCGTGCTAAGTCTAAGGTGAGTGACGTCCACTTCCAACCAATGAACAACGATCCCACCACCTTCGACGACAGCCACGTCTGTTTCGCAGCTACACCCTGCTGACAACGTAATAATAATAATAATATCAATTTATATAGCGCCTTTCACCCAAGGGTCACAAAGCACTGCACAAGGGCCCATTAGAGAACTATCCCGGCTCAACCCGACAACGAACGGCGATCACGCTACAGCCGGGCCGCACCACCAGCTTGGGAAAGCATCTGCAAATTGAGCCACCACCACCGCCGCCGCCGCCGCCGCCGCCGCCGCCACAACCCCCAGCGCACCTCGACGCACTGCTTGATCCAGAAGTGCAGGCCCATGGCCTCCCAGTTCTGCGAGCAGGAGATGTAGAGCAGGCGGTCGTACACGCGCCGTCGCATGGACAGGTCGAACACCTCGAAGAACTTGGCGCGCGTCTGGGGCTGCGGGCAGCGCAGGCCGGCGAGAAAGGCCGGCTCGAGCCGCGCCGTCAGCTCGCTGCCCGTTAGGCTCTCGTCGCTGCGCGGGGAAAAACCACGCGGCGGAGAGCGAGCGAGAGAAGGGACAAAACAAGATGGGATGAAATCACACACGAGCAGCACAGCGCAGTTTATCCAGACAGCTGCTGCACATCGCTCGATCACGAACAACCTTCGCAGAACGAGGCTGCTCTGTCGCAGGACCAACGACCTGGAACTCCCGAGCCCTTCAACAACGGAAAATCGGACCAACAGCTACTTTTGGGCAACATACATAAAAACATCCGAAAGGTCATTTTTTTCATCCTGACATACGATCGGCCCTGAGCTTGGCACCGTGCCTCCGAATTCGTGGAAAAGGTTGCCACTGGACTGTGAAATTTGTACGCGTAACAAAAAGTAGTTATAGTTATTTTCTGTTAATGCATGATTGTAAACATCCTGCACGATGGGGAGGGGGGGTCGACGACACAAGTGATGATGAATTAAAGCAAGGATATCTGAGCGTCGGTTCATGCGAGTTCAATTCTCGGAGAAATCCAAAGTCAACGGGGGAGCAATATTTGGCCATCAATGACAAGAGTGGTGAAGTACTGCCAAAAAAATCCCCTCGCGAACGACTTGGCGTGGGGAGGCTTTCATCCGGCAGCCGAATGAAAAAGTGCTGCAAATTATAAATCACGTATCGATTACCGCTCTTGGCGTTGGGGAGTTTCACACTCGTAAGTGGCCAGCTGGCTCGTCACCTCACACTTGTCACAGTCCAGCTGGCTCATCATCTCACCGATAGATGTGACTGACGAGGTCGAGGAACTGGGTGTTGAGGTCCAGGTCATCGGGGAAGCGTTTCTCAACGTACGTCATCATCTTCACGAGCAGCACCGTCTTCTCCCGCAGCGTCGGTGTCTGGAGAACGACGGGAGGAGCGGTGGCGCAGCGGTTAGGGAAACCGACGTACGCTCCAAGGCACGGGCAACATCGATGGCGAACTAAATCTGAACCAGTCATGGACCTCCCCTCCCCGAGCCCCCACCCTCGCATTTCTTCCCACATCCACCAACCTTCATGAAACCCACAATGACTGGCACGGTGAGGTATGGTTAAATAACACCCAGGACCAACACGGCATTGGGAAGCCTTTACCGAGCAGTTGATTAGCAGAGGTGGGAGTAAAATATAATTAATCAAATTCTTAGGAATAAGGCGAACTCGTACCCCAATTACCACCATTCGTGGGTCGGGTTCACAATCGCCACTAAGTGGTAATTAAAGAATGCTGGTCACTAATACCCAGCTGCCAGACGACTGTTGTTTTTAGGTTCATTTTAATTTGTTTTGCTGCCGTTGTCATCAATTAACACTTATGAGAAGTTAATATAAAGCAGTTATCACAAGTATGTCAGCGTTTCTTAAACGTGTACAAATTATCGCCAAGCGAAGTATTTTTGTTCCCCAATTATTACTTCGCCTGACTTTTATAAAAAGGTGTTAAAAACACCAGCCAGAGAAACACGAGGCCAAGATTGCATCGCCCACAGCCGTAATTATCCGGCAAGGCAATTAAAATTATCAATCAATTTTAAACGCGCGTGAAGCGACATTAATTGTTGAATTACTCCGCTCGTTTGAAACCACTTTGTTAATAACCTCGACGCGATTTTAATCAAGTGCCATTTTCCGCAGCAAACTTAACGGTTCACCATACCGCCGTAAATAATTATAAAAAAAACATTTCAACAGATCGTCATCGCTGGAGGCACGCCGTCTCAAAAATACACAATCCAATACCCATTATGCAAACAGATGTTAAATGAAAAAAAACACGTATAATCCTTTCCCCCCCAGGCATTCATCTCAAATGCGTTGTTTGCGTCTCGGCGTCACAAGACAAACAATCCGTTCGGGTCTCTCACTCGGCGGCACAGCCCTTCACGTTAAAGAACGGGCCGTGGAAGCAGCTATCTAGAACTACCTCTGAGGTCCTCGTACGCGACCTCAGGTCAACACAATCGGAGCCGGCGGTTTCTCACCCTCCCCGACACGAAGCACAGCGTTCGTGACACGACAGCAAAATTTATATTTTTTACTTTCACAGCTTAAACCACAGGAGGGACAGCTGACACGAGTCGGTAATTCGCTGTAGCACCGTCTGCTGGCGGGACAGGCCACGGCACTTCCTCGACAGCCACAGTCGGGGAGTTTCGCTACGTCCCTGCGGCGTTCCGCTAACTCTGACCGCCGCCCCGCGGCATCGGTGGATCAGAGGCCACGTGGCAGCACAGCCGCCGCGCACCTGATTGGCAGCCATGGGCGAGTTGTTCTTCATCCACTCCTCGGTGATGCGCACGATGGCTCGCAGGATCTTGGGGTCCTGGGACTTCTCGAGCAGCGAGGTGAGGATGCCCTGCAGGAAACCCTTGCGCATCTCCATGTTCATGACGGCCAGGCGAGTCTTCAGCAGCTCCAGACTCAGCACGATCAGCTCGCTCGTCACTGAGGTGGGGCGGGCGGGAGGCGGGCTCACTCAGAACACAACTAAGCCCTGCACAGCAGCCCAAAGAACGCCTGTTAATAATTGTCATAAAGAGTAAGTTTATAACGTGTGGTATTTGTTTCGTTGTTACAGCACGAGGCTTCACGACACAGCTGTTTCACGGTCGGTGGGCGATGTCACTAGTTTCAATCCCAATCAAGTCGTTTGCAGATTATTTTAAGTTTCGTCAAATCTGAACAACGTCCGCACGCGGTGTTGGCCACACCACCCCTCCGTGTGGCGTGCCGGCCATCACAGACGCCACTCACTAACAGCGCTCGCCCATACAGTCCGTCACGGCTATCTGGAGGATCTTTATCTTTACAGGCCGGAAGTGCCGGTGGTGTGTCGGCCGAGACCAGGGGCGACGTACCGGTGCCCGTGTCGGGCACACCCGGCGTCGTCTGCGGGGTGAGGTGATCGCGAACCATCTTCTGCAGCGAGCGCATGCACACGGAGATGAGGCGGTCGATGTAGCTCGGGTTGTTGCTGCACGCCGACTTGAGGATCAGCAGCGTGCCTGCCGACGTCCGGAAGAGAACCCATAGACAGATGCTTATTATACAGCGGAAAGTACCCGGTGAGCTTGCGAGCTCTTTCTGGGATTCCTGACTGCCGTCGCACGTTCACGGCGAAACGCAGAAGCAGGCTTGGCACCTGCACCTAACAATGTTTTTTGGCCCCGCTGAATTCCACACACACGTACTGAACGCTCATTGCACAAGACACGGCCCGTGACAACAATACACACGGCGCTTACACAAACAGTCCGTTAACGATTATAAGGGGCTGTGTAAGAAAATGGGAAACTGTAATTTAACATCGCGCTTCGAAGAATCGCAAAGAAGAAGAAGAAGGGAAAGAAAATTTCGTCTATTATTTGTATGTCCTAAGGGGAGGATGAGCAGGAGAGTTGAGTCGGGGAGCGGCGTTGGTCTTTCGTGTTTTGATCTAGCAATAATAACTTATTATATTTCAAGCATCTCATCGTCAAAAGCTCAAATCGCCGAAACGTTCAAGGACGACATTGTAAAAAACGTCACGGACACAGGGATTACACGGACGGTGCGGGGTGGGGGAGGACGCTTCTTCTTCTTTGCGATTCTTCAAAGCGCGATGGTTAAATTACAGTTTCCCATTTCTTTACACAGTTCTTTGCATTTTTATTTAACTCTGCAAGGTCGCTTAACCGGGGTCACGCGTCGGGCTGGCACGCGCGCGCCGGTCGGTGGCGCCACACTCACCGAAGAGCTGCGTTGGGCTGCTGCTCGCCGACTTCTCGTAGCTGGTGAGGCCCTCGTAGATCACCTTCCCCACCGCCGCATACAGGCTCTCCAGCTCCTCGTACTTGGACGCCACGGTCGACGTGCCTGCAACGCGAGACCCGTCCGCTCCACTCTAATCTCTTTCACCCGTAAAGAGCTTGCAAAGCTCACTGGGTATTTTTCTGCTGTAATAATAAACATCTATCCATCTATCTATTCGCGTCACCGTGGGGGGCCTTCTTAGAGTAAACCCTTGGATATCGCTTGCGATGGGCGAAGAGCAATTCTCAAAATCACTGTAATCTACACGTGATTGTAAATTCGCGTGTTTGTTGTCGCATCGCAGAAATCCCGCAAACAGCTTGCAAGCTCACTGGGTATTTTCTGCTGTGATAAAAAAACATCTATCTTTCAATGTCCCCATAATTCTAACAGCTGGACGGGAGATATTAATAATACCTTGATATTTGCGTTGTCCTAAAGTTGGTTTGCCAAATGGCACTAGTGAGACAACGTCACAAAAAAAGGCTGTCTCTGGTGTGGACCAACCTGTTGACATGCCGTTCACTTCGCGGCCCTTGTGCAGCGCTTTGTGACCCTCGGGTGAAAGGCGCTATATAAAATGCTATTATTATTATTATTATCGAGGTATATTGCTTGGGCATTTTGCCACAAGCATGTGTGGTTACTGCAACACTAGATACCTTGCGAACGGCGTCTAATTGGCGCACGAACATCTCGACACCTACATTATCGCCAGAAGGCGTAAAAAACAATCTCTTTTTCACAATCGTTACAACCGTTATCACAATCACCGCGACCGTCACCATCGCTGCGTGCGATCGGGGCTCGCGACGGCACTTACTGGGCTCGGTGGGGAAGCTGCTCATGAGGCGGGAGAGCAGGCCCTGCACAGCGCGCAGGACCTTCGTGTTGGGGCAGCTCATGCAGGCGGCGAGCGCTCGCTGCAGCGGCTTGAAGCTCGCCAGCACGGTGGGCGGAGGCAGCACCGTCAGCAGAAAGGCCAGCACCTCCAGGCCCGTGCAGATGTTCGCCAGGTTCGCCTGCGCCTGTTGCTCCTGCGCGAGCGAAGGCAACGGAGCGGGAAGAGTTTGTTAAATCTCTTAAAACCTCCCCCCCCCAGCCACTGCCCGTCGCTGCCGCCACCATTCAGCCAAAGATTAGTCGATCGGCAGGTGACGTGTTAGTGGAATCAATTCTGGGTGCTTCCGCCTATTCCGAGATGTATGGACAGTGTGGAAGAGTAGGTCCATTAGCCTCTAGAGCCCTTATGCCAGCAGTGCCGTGAGCAAGCTACCAGAAACATCACCGCTACTGCAGGAGTCTCTATAACCCTGCACAGAATTCGCTTTGTTTCTCACTCGCTAAGCTTGGCTTCTCAAATTCATATCCGACAGCTCGGGGCACACGGCCGAAAACAGACGCTGTGACGACGGGGGTTTATGTTGAGGAAATGGAGACACAGAGGGGCAGCATGCCACACTCCTGAATGAGCCCGGTATTTCAATGACACACTATAACTGTACAAATGAAGATGATCACAACGATGATGACGACGATGTATCCGTGGAATGCCCGGGAGACGTACGACGGTCATGAGCAGCTTGTCGAACCACTGCAGCTTGAGCTCGGCGTTGGGCCACATGTCGGGCCGCAGCGCCGTCTTGAGGAGTATCACGCAGCGGCGAGACAACTGCTCGCCCGGGGAGCCCACGGCGCCCGTCGTCTCGTTCACCTGCAGCCAGAGGCGAAAGTAAGCCGGCACGGTTCCGTACGATGTACCGGTAGGAAAGTGGCTGAAGCGTTCGGTACGGCATAAGTTGGAAGGAGGGGTTGCAATATGACGGTTAATCCGGTAAGAGATTTAAGATACTTAATTAAAGCATTATTATTTCACACACCGTTAACACGAATCTAAACACTGTCCTGGCTCAAACCTGCATAGCTTCGGAATTCCACGAGATTGGGCACCGTCCGGACTATTTGGTGACAGGCGCCGTTACACCAGCAGCCAAGTCACGGCGCTGTAATTATTATTGACAACATTCCTAATTTCGCCACCACCGCTGGATGCGTCGCGGTTTACCTGGCAGGCGATGCGTATCAGGAAGTTGACCACCGTGTCCGTGTGCTGCTTGTCGATCGGCTTCGCGGCCAACTGCTCCGCGAGCGGCGGCGCCTGACTGCGCCCGACGGGCTGGCGGAGAGAGAAACAGAGAGAGGGGTGCACGCGTGACACAGACGATGCATGTGACAAGGTCCAGCGGTATCGCGTCGCCGCCGCTTGTCGCAGAGGTTCGCAGGCCTCGTGACGTGGAGTCAACGGGTCGTGTGGAGTGAACTCACGGGCCGTGTGATGTGAAGCCACGGCTCGTGCGAAACGGAGTCGCGGGCTATGTGAGATGAAGCAGTCGGCCGTTTGAAGTGAAGATGCTGACCGTGTGTAATGATGTTGTCGATCGTGTGAGATTAAGTCAGGGGTGGTGTGAAGTCACCTGCCGTGTGGAATGAGCCGCGGGCTGTATCCCGTACCCCCCAGGTTGTGTCCCACTGGCCTGTGCTTGTTGTGGGTGCCCCCTTACCGTCCCGGCGGCCGTGCGGAAGCGTTTGACGTCCTGCGTGGACTCGACCGGGAGGCCGCGTTTGAGCGCCGTCGCCGCTGCCGCCGCATCCGAGCAGGACGGGTGTTCCGTGTCCTCCTCCTCCGGCTGAGCACACGCACGAGCACGCACAAGCACACACACGAGTACGCAAATCACAACATGCACGGACCACAGGTATTTTAGAGATTCATTTTCTAACCAAGTCAGCAGAAGGCAGTGCAGAAAAAAATCCGACCGTTGTATCGTATTTCTACGTTTAAAAGTCTAAGCTACTCCCGAACCTTAGACCGGTGTGGTGAAGTATGGGAGACAGATAGATGTCAGAGAGAAGGAGATTGACATGTTACCACCAGACAGCGGCTAACACAAGCGGGCGCGTTCGTGGGTGCCCATCCCTCCCGTCCGCACCTGCGTGTCCTTGATCCTCTGCATCTCCCACTTGACGACCACCTCGGCCAGGTCCACGGCCAGCTTGCGCTGCTCCAGCGTGGCGCTGGGCGTGAACGCCAGCCGCTGCATCGCCGACACCATGTGCTGCACCAGGCTGTGCCGCACCGGATAGTAGACCTGTGCGCCGGGAAAGCCGGCAAACACACGCGCAGCGTGGGGGTCGATGAGCGGGCGGGCGAGCAAGCGAGTGTGCAGGCCGATCGCACCGGCCGACGAGCAACGGGGAGAGTGAGCGCGCGACGGGCGAGTGCGTGAGCGAGCGAGCGGCGTACCCTGCAGTGCTGCACCAGCAGGTGCAGGATGTGCACGAGCTGCGGCACCGTGTGGCCCTCCTCCACCATCAGCTTGCGCGTCCAATGCGCCAGCAGCTGGTTGCCCTCCTCCATGCGCGCGGGCACAGCCGGCGTGAGGATGGCGAGCGCCTGGCGCACCACCAGCCGCGCCTCTAGCGCGTGCGCCTTCAGCAGGCTGATGAAGACCTGCGGGGACGGTAAGTGCGACGGTGATCGCGGGCCGGCCGCGATTCTCGACGCAAGACGCGTCACGCATCAACGCAACGAGGATCAACGCGGACGCGGCAAGGTGAGCGGGCGGGCCTTCCCTCTGTCAGACTAGCCCAAATATTATGATGAATTACATTTATATAGTGACTTTCACCGATAGGTCCAAATGCGTTGCAGGAAATAGAGGTGGCGGTGAGGCAGCCACCCTGCCACCCACCGATGGTTGCACGGTCTAAATCACTCAAACACACGCCCTGCCCACACAGCGAGCGGCCTCCCCCTGCCTCTTTCTGGCCTCCCTCGACTTCGGCTACGCGGGATGAAGCATCGACGCGAGGCGCTTACAGCAGCGCCGTTACCTTAGCAAGCGCCACACAAACGCGGCGATCGCAACCGTCACGACAATCGCCGGAAGCGAGCGTCACCTGCAGCACGATCTTCTTGTGGATGGCGAACTTGGCGATAATGTGCGCCAGCACGAGGTGGCCGTGGTACTTGCAGACGGGGTCGACGCACGTCTTGTTGAGCAGGCAGGGCCACGCGAACGTCATGAGGCGGCGCAGCTTCGTGTTGCGGCTCTTGTTGTTGTCGTGGATGTGGTGCGACGCGTGCTCCACCAGCAGCGCGGCGAACTGCAGCACGGCGATCCGCAGCGAGTCCAGCATCTCGCCGTGCTTCTCCGGCTCCAGCACCTGCAGCCGCCACCGCCATGCCGCGACCCCGGCGTAACAACGGTAAAGGTGAGCTGATGCAGGTTTGACGCGGCTCGACGTACAAGAATTGCTACCCACAGCTGTTGTTTCGGGATAGCCGTGTAACTGAGTGTTACTTATTTCTCCTTCGCGATGTTTCGCCTCCCACGTTGAAGGCATCACGAGTGTTCTCAGAAGAGAGAGAAGGGACGTTCGACTCGGCTATCCCGAAATAATAGCTATGGAGGGCAATTCTCAAAGATAAAGGTTCCCAGCGCCCCAGGCGTCCGGCGATGTTGCTACTAGCAGGGGCGATGTTGCCGTGCGGTAATTCCAACTCGACACACATCGAACAAATTCACGGGATCTTTAACATCTGCCGCAAAGCCGACGGTGCATATTTGCAGCCAATACACCCGTAGGATTAACCAGGGCGGCCGCTGTGCTCGAACCACGGACCCGAACGGGGTCACGGCGCCGAGCCGCCCACCTTGTTAATGAAGACGCTGCTGATGCTCTCCGGGTTGTCGCCCTCGGGGTTGGGAGGCCCGAGCAGAGCCTCTCCTTCCGCCTTCTCGAAGCTGCTCTGGAAAGCAGGGATGAGTATGTGCTGCAGAGCCTGCGGGGCGGGGGGGGGCAGCACACAGGACATCCGAGGTCAGGATCCACCACAGCAGAGCCGTGGGTCTGAGCCACAACGATTACAAACATTGGGGAAGCTCACCAGCATTAGTTAAATCAACACAACAAGCCCGACTCTGCTGAAGAGACACTGAATGGCAAATAAAGCCCAGTTTGCCTTGTGTTCAGAACCAACCCTGCTGGGGTTGTGCACTCCCAAAAGGCCCTGTTGCTGATGGGACGCATAAAATATTATTATTTTTATGCGGATAGATAGATAGATGTTTATAATTACAGCAGAAAATACCCAGTGAGCTTGGAAGCTCTGGAAGCGGGATTCCTGTGACAACAAACCCGCGAATTGATAAAAATAATAAATAAAAATGACAAGTTAACACAACGTAACACAACGCAAACATTTACACGCGGAGGAACAAGATGTTGTGCGTGAAGGAGACAAAACTGTCGTACCTTGGCCTTGAGCTCCTCGGGGAAGGTGGCGTCGTGGAAGATCTCAACGAACTTGAAGAAGAGCGCGCGCTTGTGCACGACGCTGTACGAGCGAGGGAGCTCCTCCTCCATGTACTCCTTGAGGAAGGAGACGTTGCAGAGCAGCGGCGACGTGAACGCCCGCAGCAGCTGGAACAGCAGCTCCATCTCCCCGTAGTGGTTCCTGTGACGCCACCAACACGACGCCAACAACGAGACAATCGTCACCACCGTTACCGCCATCGTCATCGTCGGTGGCAGCATCTGGCTGAAGGTCACATCCATGCGTTCAACAATCCTCACGGTGTTGAGATGCCACGGTATATTTTACTCGTTCTACGTGGGAGAGCGCAAGTGGGCAGGCGGGTGGGCAGATGAGTGAGTCAATGAGCGGAGGTTGGTTGGGAGTGAGTGGGAGAGTGAGTGCAAGGGTAAGTGAGCTCTGTGAGTAAATGAGAGAATAACCAACTGTGCAAGCAAGGGATTGCGCTAACGAGTGAGCGACCAAGTGAGTGACTGAGCGACGGTGTGGGTAGGTGGTTGCTCCTCAGAGCTGTTCTTTCGGGATAGCCGTGTCGAGCGATCTCCCTCGCTGCCTCGCGACATTTCGCCTTCCAGCGTTGGACGCATCATCAGTACAGTGTGGGTAGATGGTTAAGAAAACTCATCAGTGAGCATGTTGGCGAGCGACCGAGTGAGCCAGCAACCGAGAGGCGTGCACGCGTGCGATGCATCACCTGCAGTAGTTGAGCAGGCAGAAGGAGAGCAGCTTGGGCTCTTTCCAGTGCGACGTGACCATGTTCTCCTTGCGGTGGCGCTCCTGGAAGGCGTCGCTCACCCACACGCGCCGCAGGTGGCTCACCAGCCCCGGCTGTCCCGGCAGCCACTTCTCGTCGTGCTTCACCAGGATGCTGATGATCTGTGAGCGGCACACGGTCGCCACGCCGACGCTCGAGTTCCATTTCCAAAATCGGTTTCCATACGTATAAAGAATAACTTAAGTGGAGGGCAACATGGGATAATGCCAACGTTTCTAAGGAGCACTTAGATATCAATTCCACAGATGGACCCGTCTGGGTTTTCGTTTTCAATTTACCCGACAAACGATGGGTGTGTACCGAATTGCATCAGAACACTGCAGGACAGATGCAGCTGTCTCATATGCCAATGGACAGTTAAGGGCTGGCAGTCACCTATGTCAAACCACGGACCACTAACTGAAACCCCTACACCCGCTTCCACCATTCTCCGCCAGAGTTTCAGGAATGCCTCAGCACTCTAAAAATCAGACAACCGCTCAGCTACATTACCGTCATTTAAAAAAATACAACACAGGCCCAGGAACTGCATAGAGTTTCTAAAAAGGACAGAAACGTCTCTATCGCGTGACGACGTTACACCCGGCAGCACGAACGCAACAAAAACCTGAACATAACAACATTACAACATAAACCCACTACACATCCCAGAACATCCGCGCACTCTTTTCTGTCAAAGCGCCGCTGCCGCTCCCAGTTCGGCCGGCGGCCGTGGCGGAGGCGCCCCACCTTGATTGCGTTGAACTGCAGGTCGAGTCGACTGCTCGGGGCGGTGGTTGGCGAGCCGGGCCGAGCGGGAGGCGTGGCGGCCGGCGCCAGCAGCCCCACGAAGCGCACGGGCGACGCCGAGATGACGTCGCGCAGGTGCCTGGCGTCCTTGTGCTTGAGGAAGCTCTGCGGGTGACAAGAGGTTTTAGGAAAAAATGCTTTATTATGTGTTTAACAAAAGATGGGAAAAAGGAGAAAATTGTGGGGGTTGCAGCCAACTACAGGTGAAAAGGTCAGCGGTGGGGGGGGGGAGAAGGGGACACCGAGAGTATCGATAGTAATATGAAGGAACTCCTGATAAATCCCAGAAAAAAATACTGGAATTCTGGTGCTGATGTTGACACACCACTCTAGGTACTAATTTAAGGCCGAGTCGACCTATAAGAAGACCCGGGATTGGTTCGGACATCACCGACTTTGGTGATGAGTGCATTGCACTATCCACTGTGTTACTGCTCCCCACTAATACACACACACACCATGAACATGCGGCTCCACTGCGGGTCGTTCAGCGTGGCCTCCATCATGAAGAGCTCCACCGTCTGGGCTGGGTAGCGCGTCAAGAACTTTATGAGTGGCTCCCGGAACGGGCTGCCAGCCTGGAGGAGAGAGGAGGGTAACGGAGGAGAGAGGAGTGAGGTGGAGGTGCTCGACGCTTGCATGGAGCTGGAAACCCCTCCAACTTTTAAACACATTTTCCAAAAAAACCCACGGCCAAACCACACACTTGCAAACACAGACAACCACACATTTGGGAGTAATAATAATAATAATTTTACATTTATAACACGCACATATTAATTCACTCTCGAAGGTGCTCATTTAACGAGAGAACGATTCAGAGGTGCCAGGAAAGCACAGAGAGGCGGAGGAGGCAGCCAGGCAGTTTTGCCGGCGCCATATTGCCACCCACTGCTTCCTATATATTATGATGTTATCGGCCAAATAATTAATCAGTGTTTTTTTAAGTTGTGGGAGGAAACCGGAGAACCCAGAGGAAACCCACGCAGAACAGGGGAAGAACACACAAACTCCACACAGAAAGGCGCCCGAGGCGAGATTCGCCAGAGACTGGCTGTTGGCGCTACCAACCCTCCCTCCACAACCCCCGTGTCCCCGAGCCCCCACAGTGTCCACGAGGGGGTCCGACCTCTATGAGCATGGCACGTTCCGTCTTCATCACCACCTCCAGCAGCGGCTTCACCAGCGTCTGCGGCGCCGCCGGGATCAGGTGGAACAGGTTGATGATCGCCGCGCAGATCTTCATTTCCTGCCGCGGACAAAACGCAGCGCGGAGAGGCCACGACGGCCCGTCGGGAGAGCGTCAGCGGCGCGGAACGCCGACGTCGCGTTGCCCGGGACGACGCGAGCTAACTCGCGGGTTTTCGCGGTGGCGCCGCTACGGCCCGCCGACGCGTGTTCGGGTCGTACCGCGCGGTTATTCGGAACGACGTTTCGCTCCACCTGCTGGGAGCTTCTGCGGGAACTGCATTCAGTTCGGTGGAAGGTTTCCAGCACACGCTGTGAATTCAGTTCCAAATGTGGCTGCCAGTACGTGGCACGAAACATCGGACGTCTTTTCCAGAACCACACGCGGTACAAGCCAAGAAAACTTAAGCGGTTTATTTTACTCTCACCTGTACTATACGTCTCGTTTGGGATCTTACATTAGCATTGTAAACACATTTACATTGTAAACAATGCATTTTCGCATGCAGTTTTAACGCATCACGTGCCAAAGAATCGATTTTAATACGTCAACAGCTCATCGTGATCGTTTTAGATTACCACCGTGAACGATACAAAGTGAATGAAGAACAGGCGATGCAGCGATGGAACAAGCAGCACGATCAGCGTGCGGTTTGCGAGAGACGACGGTAACGGGATGAGTGGCGTGCGACTCTCATGTGGGAAAGGACTTATTGTGGCTCACCCTAAACATATGATGCGTTTTTCTCTGTAGTGAGCAACGTCAATGCGGGAAGTATACTGGACAGTTGTTTTTTATTGAAATAATAATATTGGCAAGCACTGTTGCATAGACTTATGTGACTATCTGCCTGTTGTCCGGAGAGAGGAGCGAAGGAGAAGAGGA
>JAZEWU010000037.1:2270502-2301644 GCA_036362915.1 Geotria australis | reverse complement strand
CGAAGCCGAAAGACTTCGCAGAGTTCAACAAAAATGCAAAGAACTGTGTAAAGAAATAGGAAACCGTCATATAACCATCACGCTTCGAAAAATCGCAAAGAAGAAGAAGTCTTTAGTAGATTCACGGTTGGGGGCGATTGTTGCCGTATGTAATCCCAATCAAATAACTTCTAGTGACTTTTTCAAACTTGGCAAATTTGTACCATGATGCCGGCACTTAATGGCCTACTCATTTCACCTACATCGTGGTTGTTGAGCAGGTGAGTGATGTGGCGGTGACTAGTTGGGAAAGCTTGATTAACGTGGGAGACGAAACGTCACAAAGGAGAGAAGAGGAACACTCTAGATGGCTATCCCATAAGAGCAGTTGTTGAGAGCAAATCTCTAACTTGTCGGCTCAAAACACAACTCAAAAAAAGCACGTGAAAAATGTTATCATATTCTAACACAATACCTGTCATCACTCAGTCATGACCTTGACAGGAATGTGGCACTGATGCAAGTAAAGGCAGTCGTCAGACCTGGGTAAGCCAAGTGAGTCCTCTACACGGATGGGCGAGTTTTTAACGCGGTCGGTACGGTGGGAAACACGCGTGCTGCAGGCTACGTGGAATTAACCTGACAGGCACTTCAAATTCGATTCTTCGAAGCGTGATGGCCATACGACAGCTCCCCATTGCAACAAGTTCTTCTTTAGTTGCAGACAGCCCTTCAACATTTAGAGCTATAATAGTCAGTGCTGTCCTTAAAAGCGGCGGGCATTGGCCTCTCTTCTTGCTCCAGACTGAGGGGCTTCTGGCATCTGTTGAGTTTCTGGACATCGTTGTCTTTCAGCTCGGCACTGAGACGGGACGAATGCGGCCGAGCGGAAGCACTAGGCACCTTTTCCATGCACGACTCGCCGGCCTTCTGCAGCTCGTCGTTGCTGGAGTTGAGGGCCTTGAAGAGTGCCGCGATGATTTTCTCCCGAACCTCGGCCAGGTAGTTGCACGACGCCAGCGCTTCTGCACCGACGAGGGCGCGAGAGAAGGCGAAGGTCAGTGGCGCGACGAAAAGGGCGGAAGAGTTATAAAGCGTAGTTGGATGGTCTTATGGACGTAACACGAATTGTTTACGATTCTGAGGAAACCATTCTGTTGTTGTTAAACAATTAATTGCAATACGCATTTTACAAATGCTATGTTGCTTAAAAGTGGAAACAAAGCAGTTATTCATTGATGTTAGTGCTTTTTGTGTATTGCAACAAAACATATTTTCTTATAATAGAAAAAGTTGTGGTTAGCCCATATGTCCATAAGGCCATCCAGTTATTAATGAGACCGATTTGTTTAAGGTGATAATTTTGTTTCATCAATCTGTTCATCTGTTCACCAATCTGTTGTTTCATCAATCCACTGCTGGATGAAGGCCTCACCTATCACGATCCTACGATGGAACATTCCATCCAGCATCCAGCACCAACACATGGACTGACCTCATCGCTCCATCTCATCGGTGGATGACCTTTCATATGCTTTAAATTCCTTGGCTTATGTTTATACTTGAAATATGCTCAGTCTGCTAAACACTACTCTGCTATGACAACCCCCTCCTTTTTAAATGTTTATTGCTAGCTATGTATGCGTACGACAAACCGGTAACTGTTTTTACCATTTTTATTCGTGCGTTTATCGAAAACGCAAAAATATTATTTTAACAACCACTGCTTTGAACCAGGATTTCAGCTACCCACAAGTGCGTGTGTGTTTGTGTGCAATGAGCTGGGCAGGCACGTGACACGCCACTTACTGAGGGCAGCGATACGCAGGGGAACCAGCGACGGCAGCGACTTGTAGCAGGGCAGCTTCATGAGGCCAGAATCCTCGGCCTCGCACAGGGTGAGCAGCTGCGATCAGGCAGGGACGCGCGGCGAGGGAAGTGAGAGAACGCTCGTGCTAATCCCCCCTTCCCAATAACCGCAATGAAATGTCATTTCCGATACCCATAATGTAATATCCTTCCCAGTGACCGCAATGTTTTGGCTTTCCTGACAGCTACAATCGTAATCTCCTCCCCAGAAACTGCAATGCAATTATCTGTCCTAATAACCGTAATGTATTCTCCATCCCAATAACAGTTAAACGAGGGAGAGAAAACAGTCACGCTGGCGCACCTCCGAGAAGAAGAGCTTGTGCTCCATGATGGTGAGGTCCATGGTGAAGAGGCGAGGCTGCAGCGTCGTGCAGAACGTGTTGCCCTCCATGAGGCCGATCTGCGCGTTGGCCGGCTGATGTTTCAGAAGGTGCTTCTTGGGAGGGATCATGTCCTGGAGCACCTGCCAGAGAAACAAAGGCCGCTGTTAATCCGTCATTTTGGCGCGCAGTTAGGGTGTTACGTTATTGCAATTATATATATTTTTTGAAAGACAAAAGGTTCCAAACCACGGTCGGGGAGAGTGCTGTTAGCGTGCAGTTGTTAAGGCCGACGCGGCACGTGAGAATGGGAGACTAACACCATACAAAGATAAAGATTCCCCGTTTAGCTATAACAGATGGTAGGATCAAGCGCTGTTAGCGAGCGTCATGCACACATACACACACATACGCAGACAGGTACACCCAGAGATACACATACAAACACAAGTACACGCAGCCAGGAGGTTTGCCGGCGCCATATTGCCACACACTGCTTCCTATATATCATGATGTTGTCGGCCAACTAATTAATGAGTGTTTTTTTGATTTGTGGGAGGAAACCGGAGAACCCGGAGGAAACCCACGCAGAACAGGGTGGGGGAGAACACACAAACTCCACAAAGAAAGGTCGCCCAAGGCGGGAATCGAACCGCCTCGGGCAAGACCATTCTTTCTGTGAGATGTTACCACTGCGCCGCAAACGCACGCACCTCCTTGTGCGGCTCCATGATGTCGGCGACGCTCTTGCCCGTGGCGCGCGCCAGCACCTGCAGCGAGCGCATGGCCTGCGCCCGCACCGTCTGGTTGGGCGAGGTGACCTCGCGCACCAGCTCGTGCGTGGCCGCGTGCAGGGCCTTAGCCTGCGAGGCCACCAGCTCCGCCGTGCGCTCGTCGTCGCGCAGGGGCGACGCGCACCGCACCAGCAGCTGCTCCAGCGTCGCCGTCGCCATCGCCACGGCGCCGCTCGACACCTGCGGCCGGAACGGAGGTGGCGGCGGGTTTAGGAGCGGAGGGTTTAGGAGAGGAGAGGTTAGGAGAGGTGAGTTAGGAGAGGTGAGTTAGGAGCGGAGGGTTAGGAGCGGTGAGTTAGGAGAGGTGAGTTGGGAGCAGAGAGTTAGGAGCAGTGAATTAGGCGCAGAGAGTTTGTAGTGAAGGGTTGGGAGCGGAGAGTTAGGAGGGGTGAGAGCAATGGCGACTTACAAGTCACAAAAATGATGAGCAGGCCATTACCCCTCCTCCACATAGCCGATCTTCGCAATCACTTACAACCAGTACCCGCTTAATCTTGTACATTGCAAATCATCAGCCACAGCGCAACCACGCAACCTTGGTCAGGTCAGTGAGCGATAACTGCGAATCATCAGTAGGGCATAGTCACGTTACCCAACACAGCATGTCTTCTCTCCTTATCAGCGAAAGTCATCCTATGACCACACGGCCAAACTGTCTCCACCACAGCCTGACCTCACCACCGTTGCCCCGCTCTACTACCATCTCCTGGCGGAAAAACTCCTCGCGGCAGCGGTCCGGAACACTGACCTCCCCGGTGAGGTCCATCATGACGAAGAGCAGCGCCTTGAGGAAGGTGTACTGATGCTGCAGCACCCAGGCCAGAGGCAGGCGCTCCATGAGGAACTTGATGGCCACGCAGCCGCCCTGCTTGGCGTACCACGCCTGCTCGTAGCAGCACGCGCACAGGCGCTCCACCACGTAGGAGAAGAGCGGCAGCTGGCTCGCCTGCGGGGGCGGGCAAACACGGACGGCGTCCGGGGAGCGGTTGGAACACGGTGTCGCGGGGAAGGGACGGAACACAAGTAGCGAGGACGCGGCGTTGTTTGGGTTTTGTAGATTACCCGTTCGACCGCCCACCCCCAACCCCAGTTATCGTCCAATCGGGATCCCTCCTCGTGGATCGTAACGTTATCGCGGTGGAGCGGTTTGCGTGTTCCAACGAATCCCAGAGGTATGTCACTTGGAGTCTGGCACTCCTGCTAGTGTCTCGCTTGGTGGTGAATAGGTCTGGAGTCTAGCACTCCTGCTAGGGTCTGCCTTGGTGTTGAATATGACACTTGGGAGTCTGGAACTCCTGCTAGAGTCTCGTTTGGTGCTAAATACGTCTGGAGTCTAGCACTCCTGCAAGGGTCTCCCTTGGTGCTAAATAGGTCTGGAGTCTAGCACTCTTGCTAGGGTCTCCCAAATGAACGGATCTGGGAGGAGTTTCCAGACAAATAACAATCCGAAGACAGACAGTGCCAATGCACACAAGTGGCTTCCGACCTCAGTCGGGAGGGCTTCGATAGAAACTAACGAACGAGCAGAAACGTAAAGACGGTGGCGGCTGTCGGGGTGCCCGGGACGCGCACCCTCTCCTTGGAGCCCATGATGATGGAGGCGACGTCGAAGATGATGGCGAGCGCCACCTCGCCGATCTTGCACAGCTCCTTCTCCTCGTAGGCCATGCACACGGCGATGGCGTCCACCAGCACCAGCGGGTCCATGCAGCGCGCGCCGCCTTCCTCGCCGTGGAACATCAGCGTGCTCAGCTGCGAGTCGGGCTGGTGGGCGCCCAGCGGGAACGGGCCTGGCCAGAGGGCAAGGGTAGGTGCACGGGTAGGAGTAGCGGCACGGGTAGGGGCAGAATAAGAGGGATGAGGTGGAGCAGTGAACAAATTTCAAATTATTTCTAACTGCTATTTACAGCTCTGACCCAATGGTGAATGTTCCACATTCCTAAGATAGGAGCAAGTATATCTATACGAGAACCACTGCTGACTTCCCCACAAAGTCGCACTGATCTCCTAAAGGATGATGGGGTTGAGTCAACCCCTAACTGGGAATTGAACTCACAACCTTCCGATTGAGAATCCCTCGGGTGGAGCAACAGTCGTGTGAGAATTAAAACTTATTGGAACTTAAAAACGTATTTAATTTGTTTACCCATTTACAGCTGAACTAGCGGGGGTCAAGGTAGAAGCGTTCACGTCGCGATCCCTGTCAGGTAGTACTTGGTATTGCCTGCGAATTCTACCAAACACTTCGAAGCCAAGCTGAAAGACGACGATGTCCAGAAGCTAGCCATCGTGCTTCGAAGAATCGCAAAGAAGAAGCTGAACTAGCAGAATGAACTTTATACTTGAGCGCTTGTGAACATTATTTACGACGCTGTAATTATAAAGGTGTTGCCCTGCAACGGATCAGTCAATTCGCTGCTGGCAGCGACTCCACACACCGCTCCCCTAAAGCACTTTGCGAGAATTGGGTGAAAGGCACTTAAAAAATATGAAAACAAGATTGTTTCCGTTCGTTGGCCGTCCCGAGTTCTCCGCACGGCGATACTGTAATAGTGTTTGGAATAACATAAAACAAAACGTAAATTGTAATTCTCGTTACCGGCCAGCTGCGCCACGGCCACCATCGTGTAGTGGCGGATGAGGCTGGCCACGAAGGGCAGGGCGCTGGGCCGCAGGTCCTTGATGACGGCCGACATGAAGGCGCCGGTGAGCGCCTGCTCAAAGGTGCGGCGCGCCGGCGTGTCCTGCGCCTTGAAGCGGTGCGAGATGATCACCGACGGAACCGGCTTGTCCGTGAAGCTGGCGGCGGGGAGGGCGGTACAACACACGACAGCAGTCACCTCACCGCCGCGACCGGCACCACCAACAACAGCCGCCTTTCGCCACTATGTGGCGCTGATATCGCCGCAGCGCTTGTGTCAGCCTGGCGCTTCACCACCACAAAACAGTCGCTTGCCTGTCGGTAACTCTTGGCTAACACTGAAATTAGGCTCTGAAGAAAGCTATCGCTGGTGTGGCCCGATCAGTTTTAAGGACAATGCACACTGTATCAAAGCATTCTGTTTGCATGTTTTTGCCAGAACACTGTGTGGCTGCTTGCAAATTGGACACTTTGTAAAAGGTGTCTATTTGGTGTTTTAAGATATTAACACTTGTTTCATTGCCAGAAAGGGTAAAACCTTTAATATTTTTTACATCACTGTCGCTATTGTTTGCCCAATGAGATGTTAGGCTCTGTTTCACAGGCGTCCTGCGATGGTACAGATGTCATATGGTACAGATGTTAGTTACAATTGTGAAAGGGATGTGAAGTGACACTGTCTGGTAAGAGTGTGTTACTTAAAACACAGAGGTTACTTCACCACCATTCTCATTGTCAGCTTAAATCTGGGAGCATCGATTCAGAAGACTATAGTATTATACAATTTTTTTTTAAATAAATGAAATGTATTTGTGAGCACTGTGTAGACGTGCGGCACCTGGGGTGCGCCAGCAGCTGGTGAAGAGGAACCTTGCTGTCATCCAGGCACATCATGGCCACCAGGAAGCAGCGGATGACCTCCCAGGCTTGCCGCCTGTAGTAGGGCTCCGTGCTGGCGCTCTTTAGGCAGTCCAGGGCGGTCTCTATCGCCTGATCCAGGCAATAAATCGTCAGAGTAACATCAAGCTTTGGTAAATTTGCTTTTGTAACGTCGCAAAGAGGAAATGCACGTGGATGTATCACACGTCTGGCTTAGTTTGAGAAATAAGGAAACGTAACAGGCGTCCCCCAGACAGACAAAGAATGCAAGGCTTAAGATGAGCAGCAGAAAGAAAGGAGTGATGGGCAACGAACGGTAGGAGGGGGGAAGGAATGACCGGCGGGCTAAGATGTCAGGGATGAGAGTGATGAGACGGGAAGAGCGGGGGATGAATTGAGCCGCACGGAGCAGCGTGTGTTTTCACCTGGGGCGGTGGGGAGAGGGGAGGGAGTCAGGGTGGGGGTGGCCACACACGTAACGCAATTTATAGGACGCTTGAGCATATTTAGATGGAGAGATCCGTGTATATCTATGACAGTTATTGAACGTGGACAGCCCACACTGCCAAAATAAACAGGATAACAATTGATATTATTAAGTAACCTACCCATTGTGACTCAAAATCACATTTTCAACGTTGACGTAAAGATCTTAAACGCGCGCCGCTTAATTAAACGGGCGCCGGTGAGATACGGCGCCGTCAACGGCGATCGCAGAGGCCGACCTCTTGACCGCGACCTTCACGGCAAAGCCCTTTGAGACCCACCTTCTCCATGGGCAGCTGTATGGAGGCCTTGCAGTCGGGAAACTCCACGGTGACGCTGGGGCCCTGCGTCTCCGTGCCCTGCCAGCTCAGCTTCTGCGACTCCTTAAGCATCTTGCGGTTGCTGCCGCCGAACTTGCCCAGCACGCGGTAGGCCACGTGCGAGATGTTGTCGGCGGGGTTCCTCAGGGTCCGCCACAACGCCTGCGTGCGGAGGAGGGTCCGAGGGAGGGTGGGCACAGGTCGGAAGGTCGAGAGAGCAGCGGCGGGAGAAACGCCAGGGCGAGACAAGCTTGTACGTAAATTTTTATGGAATAACGATCGGCACGCTAGCTGTGGCACCAGGATACACATTATCATACTTTTATTTTCAAACGTCACGGGATTGTTAGATAGATAGATGGTTATTATTACAGGCAGAAAATACCCAGTGAGCTTGCAAGCTATTTGCGGGATTTCTGCGATGCTGTAAAGCAGACGGGGGCGTATGTTCGTCGGGTTAATATTTCTGAGCTCCGTGACGTTCGCCGCGCAACGGACGCCCCGTAAACAACGCGGGAAGGAACGCTCGACACGGCTAATGAAATTGGATGGATGCTTATTATTACAGCAGAAAACATACCCAGTGAGCTTGCAATTGTCACACATCGCGCCGTGAAGCATAACACAGATACACACAAGCAGTTCGTTGTTGTCAGTTATCGCTGTTGCCGTTGAGCTCGTGACACCGACCTGCATGAGCTCGGCGCGCACGGGCTGGATGTGGTCGTAGAGGAAGTCCGGCTGCAGGTTGTCGACGCACAGCTCCAGCGTGCGCAGGCCCTGGCTCACGAGGGTCTGCGAGCCGTTGAGCGCCGACACCAGCGGGTCCATGAGCATCGGCAGGTAGGGCAGCAGCGAGCTGAGGCGCACCGGCACCGTCAAGCACAGCTCCACAAACAGGTCCTTCATGTACTGCTTGTGCAGGCCGCTCTGCAGCATGTTCAGGCCTGGGGGGGGCAGGAAGAAGAGAGAGAAGAAATATAAACTCCATAGTTATTATAAAATATACAAGGTTTTGCCTTTTCTGGCAATGAGAGAAGTGTTAAGATCTTAAAACATCAAATGGACACCTTTTTGCAAATGTTCCAGTTTGCAAGAAGCCACACATGCTTGTGGCAAAAACATGCAAACAAATGCTATGATAATACATGCATTGTCCTTGAAACTGATTGGCCCAACACTAGAGACAGCTTTCTTTGTAGCCAAGTCTCAGTGTTTAGAGAAGTGTTCCAAAAGGCAAGTAGTTTTGGACAATGCAAATATCAATGCATTAGTAGATCAGGTCTAGCTGTTAAGGCAAAACCTTGTATATTTTACATTATTTGTTATACTGGCAAAAAAGGTGCCCATAGTCCATTGTTATTCTTTCGAGATAGCCGTGTTGAACACGGCTCATTCAACACGGCTCTCCTGAAAGAACAGCTACGAAGAGCAACTCTCATCATCACAATCATCGTCACTACCAACCGGAGAGCGAGTAAGCCGCGGCGAGTCTCACCCTGTAGTAAGTTGGGCAGCAGCGGCAGGAACTCCTGGTACAGCAGATCGTGGCTGCCCCCTCCGATGGAGCGGAACAGCGCCCGGAGCAGCAGGAAATAGTTGTAAGGCTCCTTCGCCGTCTGCGCCAGCTCCATGGCACTCGTCACGATGCGGTGCAGGTGGGGCTGTGTGCGCACGCAGGCGGTGACAATATACAATCACGCATTCACGTAATAATAATAGCATTTTATAGGGCGTCTTACGTAGATCGCTTACGCACTTGCATCACGCGACGCTGCGCAATCCGCAGTCACGGACGTGCAAGTTTGATACGAAATTTTCAGCCGGTTTACGAGTGAAGCTCTTTTTAACACTTGTTCAGTGGGGAAGGGTTAAGATAATTAGATAACATAGGCTATGGGAGAAAACCGGAGTACACGGCGAAAGCCCACTCGAAACACGGGGAGAACGTGCAAACACCACACAGGCAGGCGCCCAAGCCGGAAATAGAATCCGGGACCTTCTTGCTGCGATGCGGCAGCGCTATTCACTGCGTTACCATGCTGGCTCAGTATTTCTGACGTGATTATTTCGTGAGGATTGGAGGAGAGAGAGGACACACACAGCCACCACAACCCCCCCCACCTTGAGCATCTGCTCGTTCTCGGCGGCGAAGAGCGATACGGAGCCGAAGACGAGCTTGAAGAGCTTGAGGTAGAGGTTGGAGCGCTCCAGGTTGGATCCCATCTCGGGCAGGCGTTCCAGCAGGTACTCCACCAGGATGGTGGCGAACAGCGCCGACGTGCTGGGGTTCGCCAGGAACGAGTTGGCCACGATCTGCGCGTGCGCGGGTTACAGCGGCGGTGATGGGAGACAAACCGTGCGGAATTTGTATCGCAGAGCCGAGGCGATTATTTAAAGTCGCGTGACTGCGAATACCGTTTGCGGCGTGAAATGAACGGAGGGCGGTATATAGATGCCTAAAACATTTATTTTAAAAAATGGGAACTTGAAAATTGCAGGTGCCAAGGCGCCGCAGGAAACCGCAGAGAGGAGGAGGTGAAGCGGCCACGCGGTTAGCCGACACAAACCCACCAGAAAAGGTGTCCGATATATTATGATGGTATCGGACAACAGATGCTCAGTTTTGGATTATTTGGTATTTGCACGATGGCGATTTGCGCAAGGCCGGCGAGGGAAGAACGGCGCACCTGTAGCGCGTAGTTCTTTGCGATGCGGTCCACCATGTAGGGAACCGTCGTCTGGAAGATCTCTTTGAAGGTCAGCGGGTTCATCATGGTAAAAACCCCAGCAAAGTGCTCCAGCACCTCCTTCTCCTCCTTGATGCGCACCGTCTGCGAGTTGGCCGCGCGGATGTACGTCAGTCCGTTCACCCCCACCTGCACCTGGTTAGCCGCAAACACAAAGTTACGATCACACTTAACGAATTTCAACAGAAGAACACATGCGATAAAATCTCAATCAGGGTGCACAACATATGGCCTGTGGGCCAGGTCCGCCCCATAATACATTTTATCCAGCCCATAAAGAATAATGAAAAATCAATCAAACCGTAAAGAGAACAACATGATATCTATTTGCCCTGTGTTACAATACACTTGTATTGATGTGTGCCTGTAAAGGGAGGGGGTTGCAGAAATGGAGCGGGGGACGGTAACTAGTTTTTGCCCCGTTGGTTATTTTTATCTAAAACTTGCCCTCGCAACAAATGAGTTGCAATTTGGGGGGGGGAGCAGAGAGGGCTAGCCCAAATTTAAGCACGTTTAAATTAGGCTATGTAAAAATCAGAGGAGCTTTTTATGGACTGGCTTTGCCAGCTCCTTAATGTGAGTAGACAGCCGGAGACAAACCTGATAAATGTCGAGAGCCTGCATGGCATATTTCACCAGTTTGATAAATATCTGGGTCTCCTTGGGCTGGAACTGCTTGTGAACAGCGGTGGCATCTGCCAAACAATAAAAAAAAACAAGAACCACGTGTTTTAGTGTTCACCCATAGAGCACCCTATACAGCCCTAGCTCTAAACCAGATGCAGACATTACCCTAACAGGCTTAGACCTTACCACAACCCTCACAAATTTCTAAAACTACCATCAAAAAGCTTAGACCTCCACTTAATCCCAATTCTAGACGTAACAAACCTAAGCCTAACCAGTACAGACCTAATGCTTATTTCATGAAAATGAAGTCTAGACCCTAACTGTAATGCTAGACATTAGTCAGCCAACATCTAACCCTGACATTTCGAGACCTCACCCAAACTCTTAACACGCCAGCCATAACCCTAACCCAAACCCACTAACAAGCCTAGATTTTTACCCTAACCTAAGCATTAACAAATCGATACCTCTTCACCCCGTTCACCACCGCCACACGCCTAAAACCACCTCCGTCACCTCCGGGGGTCTTGCACGAACCAATGCCCCAGGTGATGGTCTTCACTCCGCACACCAGAGTCTTGACCAGGCCGCGGCAGTCGCCCACGCAGAACGGCTGCTTGTCGGCCTGCTCCGTGCCGCCTTGCGCCGCCCTCTCGCCGCCTCCGCTCCCCTGGGGCGGCTGCTGCTGCTGCGGCGTCGTCGCCACGGCTGCCCCCATGTGGTGCGACGTCGACGCGACGGACGGCAGCGGTGGGCCCGAGCCGCCGCCGCCGACCACAACCGCCCCGGGGGTGCCCGGCGTGGGGGGGCCCTGAGAGGAGGTGGAGGGGGCCACCGACGTGGGAGTGGGGCACGGGCTGGGGCTGGGACCGGGCCCCGGCGTGGCTGGCGCCAGCATCTCCGAGCCGCCGGGCATGATGCCCACGAGCTCCGCCTGCGGCTTGCACTTCTTGAAGATGGCTGGCAGCTGGTACTTGGAGATGGTGTGGAATTTGAGCACGAACACCTGCGCACCGTTCGGGGGCGACGGCGGCGGGGCGAAATGCGAGTCGTGAGATATCGGCGGGGCCGACGTTACAACGTAATACAGACGCACGGGACCTTAACACCCTTGTTCAAATCGCGTCGAGGGGATCTTGCCCATCAACTAACGCAAAGCAGACGATGCGTATTTTACGACGATTAACTCGACACACGCCGGCAGTATCGACTAGGGCTGGCGTCTGTGGTCGTATTTTACTCAACACACGACTAGGGCCGGCATCTGGGCTCGAACCGCAAAGCTCTCCAAACGAACCAAACAATGGGTGGGCACCGACTTCTGCCAGGGCAAATCGCACTTCCATCAAATCCGCCCCCACTACCCTCCGGCCCCCCCTGACCCCCCCCGTATCCCAACCTCCAACTCAACCGCGGTGTGCCCTTCCACCGCGCCTCTACGCGGGGGTGGGATGCGAACTCGCCTCGAGCATGCGCAGCAAGACCTCGCGGCCGTTGCCGCCCTCCTGTTCACTGCGCGAGCGGATGCACTCGACGAGGTTGAGCAGCAGCTTGCACGACACCGTCTGGATGCTGCTGGGCAGCGTCTCGTCGTCGATGTTGCGCGAGAAGAGGCGCACGGCCAGCGCCAGCTCCGACAGCGGCAGGTGCTGGCGCACGTGGTGCACGAGGTCGGCCAGCGTGCTGTAGGCGAGCGGCCTACACAACACACGACGGCGGCGTTTTGACTGGAAGGACGGCTGATCCCATCACTTACGCTTGGGTTAACGTCTTCTTGTGCATGAGTGCATGACAATATGTCTGGCAGCTGAATTTCAATGTCGAGGTACGCTAGCCACGACTACTCCCCCGTTGAGGAGCGTTGGGTTAGGCGATCTGGTCATTTCGTGCATCCCATCGTAAAGACCCACGCACCATCCGACAGGATCGTCACATTCACAAAAACAACCAATGATTACGAGTTTCCAGATGTTGCCAGATGACAGAATCCGGCTGAAAATTATACAATTAGCGATACATATTAGATATGTACAAAACACCTATCTATTTTTTGAACGCAGAGAAGTATTGTCAGCATATTCATCTTATTTTTTAAACGCGATTAATCCATGCGGCCTAATGTAGGATTCTTCTAAAACAGCATCTGAAAATTCAGCCAGGGTTTCCCGGGGTCTCTCGGAGAGCGCGCAACTCCAGCACGTTTCCCACTCACCTGAGCGTCTCCCTGACCGTGTATCCAGACCCGATGAGGATAGACTCGTCAAACAGCTTGTCCATCTGGGGGATGAATTCTGTCGGTGACGGGCAGAGTTAGAGAGAGAGAAAGCAATGGGGTGAAGTAATCAACAACGGCGGCCGTTATCGTTCCCCGCACGCGGAAAACACGGCACGAAATCTAGCAGCATTTCCTGACGGCGTTTCATCATTCAATCGTAGGTTTTTCAAACGGTGCTTGCCGCGTAGTTTAATCTATTAATGATTTTATTTGGCGTTCGCTTCAAGCCCTTTCGCGCATCCGCACCGGATGAGGGCTTCCTCATTCCCTTGCGGCTCGTGGGAGGGATTATTTGACTAGACGTCGCCACTATGGACGAACGAAAGCAGGGAGCACAGTCGTGGTGGCACAATACAGTACAACATTGGATTATACGCGCCAATACCAGATGCCGAAAGCAGAGAAAAGGTTTTACCCTTTCTGGCAACCTTACAGGTGTTAAAATGTTCAAAACACCAAACGGACACCTTTTACGAGGCAATAACCAAGCACACTTGTGGTAAAACGTGTGCCAGCAAACATCAGCCAAAGCGCTGGGATGGCAGGCGAGCTCCTCCCGGCGGCGTTCTCTGCCACGTACGGTTGCGCAGGTCCGTGGTGAGGATGTGCTTGGCGGCGATGAGCAGCTCCTTGCGCAGGTGAGCCGTCTCTGGGGGGCACCCGGCAAGCAGCTGGAGCATCCCCTTCACCATCTGCTGGGAGCACTTGCTCACCAGCTCCTGTGAGGTTGGCGAGAGACGGAGAGACACGCGTTAGCTTTGTGTTTGTGTAATGGCAAGCACGACGGCGGCAACGCGACGCCAGAAAGTGCACGCGGTATATTTAATCACGCACCGATTTTACTGTTTCGAATGACTCACCACAAGCAAATTTAGCACTGAAATTTCACATGAAACTGCACCAAAGCATCTTCAGAATAAAAGGAAATCAAGAGAACCGTTGCCAATTACGGTTGTAGGTATTTTTGCTGCTATCCGTTTGGCGCTGTGGCCTCTCGGGCCTGTACTCGGAAACCGTGATTTACAGTTAGCGTAAAAACCACCAATTATTTTCACAAAAAGAACAGGGCTCCTCGATATGAACCCTTGTTTCGACCCGAGTGAAAGTGTCACCGTTTCCTTTGTCACAATGCTCGGCGAGTACCAGGTTCTGTACCTGATAGACGCGGATGATGTAAGCCAAGAAGGAGAGGGTTTTGATCTGCGCCGCGATGAAGTCGGCATACAGCTCCTTGTTGAACAGTTTGTTTTGCCTGGAAGAAGAGTGAGAGGGAGCCCTTTGTCGCTACCTACGCACGATTCGCAGTTGATACAACCTGTATGCCCGAGCGCCAGCCAACTAATCCACCTATTGAGAGAACGGAGCGTACTATTGCTGCGAGGACGCTACAAACTGGCAAACCAATCAATTAGGGCGGCCGGTGTTTCGTATGGGATTTAACCACTTTAATGTTTGACTTATATATTTTTTTTATTCTCACGTGACGCAGTTGTTGTTGACCCGATTTATATTTGACTCATTGCTATCCTTTATTTTATTTAGCTCGCTTTTGTCATTTTAGTGACCCAGGTCATTCTTTCAAATGAGATACAATGCTATCCACTCCCTTACAAACTCACAATGGCGATTTTTATTTTATTTTAAAGGTTTACAAAGCGCAACAGACTTCAAAGGAGTTTCACATCTCTGTACAGTACAGTAACACTTTCATAAAAATGACAAATACACTGCTGGATTAAGCCGCTCTCAGACCGGGGGGGGTTGTGAAAGGGGCGGGAGGGAGCAGGACTGTTTTAGATATCACTTGCTACTAACGTTAGCCGTGAATAGAAAGCAAATTCAGCTTTTTGGTTTCAAACTACTGCACCACCGCTGCCCTTAATGACAGTACATAAGTCTCATAACATAGCACGGCTATATACTGGGTAAATAAGTAGTTATTAGTACTGTAAAAATTAAGTTGAATTATAACTGTGTTGATAGCAATTCTCATACATCGAGCCATGAAATCTTACATAACTGTGCTATAAAACATTCAGTTCTGTGACAGCATGTGAATAACGCTGCTATATTATCTCCATAGGGGCTCAACTTAAAAAAAAATCCCGTAATGTTTTTTGTAAAATATGCGCAACGATAAGTCGACGCAGATGCGTTTCCACTTATTTTCAAAAAATGTTTTACCGCCCTCTCGTATTTAAAAAATTGGTGAGCTTAATTATTTCACCCGTACGCTCGGGTCTCATTAGACCGACCACGACAAATACAAATGAGCGCGCTAACGCGCGGCTTCCGAACGGCGCTCTCTCTCTCTCTCTCTCTCCAGGGCTCTGTGCTTGACATGACATCGCCTCCATTGTTACTCTAATGAATAAGGGATGAGTGGATGCCTCGAATGGCCACAGCTCCGCTGCTCGATTCAGGAACATCGTTACGGGACCGGCTGCCGTGTGCGTTTTAGCAGCGGTTGTAGTCGCGACGGCAGCAACAACGACAACGACGGTAAGAGCGATACCAATCCGCAGCGACATTTTTAGCTGCAATGTTAGCTACAGTGACATCAGCGTCAGCAGCAACGGGAGCAGCTGCATTAGAAGCACCATCATCATCATCATCAGCAGCAGCATAAACGTGAGCAAAAGCAAACATCGGCAAGGGCACCAGAGAAAATTAGCAACGGCAATGTCCCAATTAGCATCGATATTATTATTTATAAGCAGCAGCATCGACAACATCAGTAACGTTAGCAAAATCAACATCGGCAGGAGCGCCGGGGAAAATTAGCAACAGAAATGTCCGAATTAGCGCGAGTGTTATTACTAGCATCAGCAGCGGCGTCGGCAACATCAATACTAGTGCGCGTCGGCAACATCATTAGCAGCGGCACGAGCAGCAGCCTGCTGGGAGCGTGGAAGCGGCATACCTGGCCTGCGGAGACACTTGCAGCGTGATTGTGTTCATGATGAGTGGGATGAACTCCGCCACCACGTTGTGGATGCTCTGCTTGTACAGCTGCAATGGGCATAAAACAGTTGTCAAGGTGCAGGTCAAGGGGTCATCATGGCCAATGCCATTAAGACCACCAAACCGCGCCGTGGCTTACTGGTCACCACCGATCAGAGACAGACAACGCCTTTTTATTTCCAGCGTCTTTCCACGCTCTTTTTGTGCTTTTCAGTTTTTTCTCCAAATGTTTCGTTAAAAACCGCGGTGTTTCTGATCTATAAGTCACAGCGGGTGGCAGTGGTGCCCGCTGGTTAAACAGGTACTTCTTTAAAACCATGTCGCTACATGTACTCTTCATTATCCCGCTCAACTTTACAAAGGCAGTCTAACCCGCCCTGCCTTCAAGAGTAGCAAGGCATACAATATATTAAATAACAAAGATGAAGATCTCCCATGTGGATTTAAAAGACGGTTGGGGCAGATGATGTTAGTGAGCACCTATGAAGGCTAACACAGCACACAAGGCGGTGGGTGGCCAGCATCAGGCCTGGCCGCCTTTGTCTCCTCAGTCGCAAGGTTTTAATGGCGCACCAGGTACTTATTTGAAGCTGATTCGACCTAGAGGAGGCCTAGGATTGGTTCAAATAACCCATCACTAGCTTTGTATCACAGCACGCTAACCGCTCGTTATTGTGAGCGTCGCTCTTCCAACAATATTGGACACTGAAAGACGGGCCATTCCTTACCTGGTACATCAACACGACGATGATGGGGAGCTCTGCCAAGACTTTGAGTGAGAGAGTGCCTTTAGGGATGAGCGTGTGCTGCACATCACGGACGGATATAAATATTAACTTAACAAATCAATACAATCACAAAATGAGAATATCTGTAACGTTTCATGTCATCATCATTATCGTTTATAAAACATAGCTCACAATACAGGTTCTGAAATGTACAACCTGCAAATAAACGTTTGGAGATGTGTGCATTATTATGAACCAGTGAGATGCATTACAAGAGAAACAAGCTGACAAGCCACTCCATTAACAGAGTCTCTAATTATGACAGGATTCTTCAACTGTAATTTCCAGCGAGCCACATGACTGAATTGCTAGTCGCTGGCTTACGATAAGATGTTGAGTGACAGCGTTAATTGTAGTGGCTGGATTCAGTGGAAGACACTCAACCGCCTGAGAACTAGAACGGGACGATCAAAAGATGCTTTGGTCAGATGGGGCTACAAGACCGGCCCAACCACCTGTGAATGTGGAGAAGCAGACCATACTATGGAACACTGCCTTGTCTGTGCTCTACTACCCAACCTCTGCAGCTCAAAAGACCTTGCGGAGTTCAATGAAAATGCAAGGGGCTGTGTAAGAAAATGGGAAACTGTAATTTAACATCGCGCTTCGAAGAATCGCAAAGAAGAAGAGTGGCTGGCTGGCTAGATGGTTAGGCTTCGTGGTAGGGTTTGGACCCGTGAGAAGGCTAGTAGTAGTTGCTGGTTGGCTTGCTGGTTAGAGGGAGCAGCACACTCACCGTCCTGGTCTCACTGTCCTCTCGCTCAGGGTTGACCTTCACTTGCACAGCGGTCACCATACCAACCATCTCTTGAGATGGGGCAGTATTGTCTGGGATTGACTGAGGGTTCTCAAAGTAGCGGTTCTGTGGGATGAGAAATTCGAGTTTGTTTACGACGCGGAGCAATAAACAAGCAATAAACAGTCAGTTGTTATGCTCCACCGCTATCCACGGATGGGCATCGAAGCCAGGTTAAGCTACTGCATTATCAATGCTCCACAAAACTACGCACATATACACATTCACCAATTCACCCATACATACTCATAGTTAAAACGGCTCCTGTTTGACCTGACATGTACCTTTTGTGCCAAAAGCTACAAAGATGCAATCACTTACCACTACTTTGGGAAGATCTTTGTAGATTTGCTTCACAAAGTCCAGGAAATGGTGAATCTGTCCAAGGGACACAGGCACAAAATAATTATATAAGCATCGTACAATACAGCCGGACAAAATGCTGACTTAAAACAGGATGAAAATTTTAAAGTGATTTCACATCCAAAAGCATGCAGGGCAGTGCTCATCTCGTATTTATATCCCTGAGTCAGCGGTCGAAATTCCACCAATAGCAAACATGGTAAAGCATGCTCAAATTACGACCCACACAGGCGTGCGGAGACCTTCGTTCGACAGTGGATTGGCCGACGGGCTGTTATGTGTAGACAACAGCGACAGTATGAAGAGAATATAATCTGTAAAGACGAACGAAATCAATCGGAAGTGAACCGACCTCCTGTGTGATCTGCGGCCGGAACTGCTTGTGAAGTTCAATGATGACTCGCAGGCAGATCAGCACGTTCTCCTCGTTCTCCACCTGCCAGAGGACGACCGTTGACGTGAGCACCGATGGAAACGCAATTGAACGTGGGCAAAACTGACAGGCTTTAAGGATAATGGTATTGCTGTACGTTTTTTCGGCTCAATGCGTCTGAAGCTTTAGGATGCCTCCAACGTAGGAGGTAAAAAAACGCAAAAGAGAGAGGAATGCTCGACCAGGCTATCCCGAAAGGGCAGCCCTTAAGACCAATTCTCAAGGACAATTTACGATTGTTTTAAAATTGCGCTAAATGTATGTTAAAAACGCTTTCACCAAAATGTCTACGTTTTAATTTATTCAGACAGGCAGACGACAGATAAGAAAAATATATATATCCTCCTGTTCACACGTATGATCAAAATCTTTTATTTCCCCTTTTGTATGGCATTTGAAGTAAACTCAACATACAATTCTAACAAAACTCACATTTGCCAAAAACAATGCGGCCTCAATACAATTCGAATTTTTAGTCCAGGCAACTGCGTGCATGAGAGTACGGGGGAAAATGTCACGGAACGGAATCCCTGAGACGAGACCCGAACACCACGCCGCCACTCGTCTCACCTCCAGGAAGCGGAACATCAGCGAGAGGATATTCTTAGCGTGGATGCGGAGGTGCTCATTGGTCGGGATTCTGTGGATGATCTCCAACACCAGCTTTCGCAGTTGCTGTCGGGGCAGAAGGGAGCAAAGTCGGTGGCATAATAATGCTCGTAACTTATCAGGATGGCTGATTACTCAACTAAAAGTTATTACTCAACTAAAAGTAATTACTCAACTAAAAGTAATTACTAATGTTTGTTTTATAATTTTGATATAGAGCCGTTGATTCAAGTTGAATTCCAGTAGGCTGTAGAATTTGTAACCTGCCGCGCTGGGCTATTGATCGGTGACTTCTGGATTGCAAATGCGAACCATTACCCCATGGCTCTGCGGTACCGTATAAGGAATTACTAATATAGGGCACGTACATTTATATGTATATGTAAGATTATACGAATGTTAAATAAAGGTTTCTTGCAGGTATATTTTCAAGGCATGTATCGATGCGCACAAATGAGCGTAAGAAACGGCTTGTAGCGACGAAGCGTCCCATCGTCACAGACAGGCGTTTGCTAAATCGGTGCTCACTGTGGAGTGAGAAGACAACCTGCTTGCTCACCTGTAGAGGCCTCTCCTGCAAGTGCTGCACTTCCCCATCCTGCAGGAAGGTGATGAAGCGTGGGATCACGTGTTCTAGGAAGACCGGGTACTGTGGCGACGTCGTGACATTCTGCCCGCAAACAAACACGCGGGAAGATGAACATTTTCAATTCAATTCAACTTTATTTGTCAATTCTGCCATATGTACAGGAAATATAGAGGATCGAAATTCCGTTTCTCTCAGACCCCGGTGTTGGCATGTACATGGACTGGAACACAACAACAACAATTTTTAAATACCTGCCTTTTTGAGAATAACAAGAGAAAAAAACAACATCGGATGTTGATTTCACGACCTTTCAGTGTATTCGAAGCAGCCTTAATTTTTTTTGTTGCTTTGGTTTTTATTTTATTTTCTGTCGTTGTGCAGCGCTTTGTGACCCTCGGGTGAAAGGCGCTCTATAAAATGCTATTATTATATACCTGAACGCACCAGGGCAGAAACTTTGTGATATACATTGGAGGTGGTTCTAAGTGGTAACCCAAGCACTAAAGGATTGTGGAGTAGACGTAGAGATCTTCTTCTTTGCGATTCTTCGAAGCACGATGGTCAGCTTCTGTACATCGCTGTCTTTCAGCTTAGCCTCGAAGTGTTTGGTAGAATTCACAGGCAATACCAAGCATTACCTGACAGGGATCGCGACGTGAACGCTTCTACCTTGACCCCCGACGTAGAGATGATGGAACAGGACAAGAATGAGTAGAGAAAGAGCACCAGGAAGGCAGACACTACATGGGTGGAAATATCACGAGGAATCTGTTTTTAAATGGGCCTTCAAGGTGGTCAGGTGGCTCAGTGGCAGAATACCTTGGAAGAGCAACCGAGCTGGCACCAATGAAAACCTATCCTGTGCCTCAACCCCTATGCTAGAAGACGTTTATTAGGATTCCTTTGTAGTTTTTATGAAGGTTGAAAGTAAGACTTACCTCAAAGTTTTCACTGACTTCTTGCATAGCCTTCAACTTGGCCTCGTCAGCTGCAAGAAAATAAACAGGGTTTCATAAAATGTTTTAATCACGACCAGAAGCTGACCATCGTGCTTCGAAGAATCGCAAAGAAGAAGATCACGACCTGTCTTCTCGTAAGTTTGGTGTGAAACTCTTGCAGTTTAGAAGCAGTCAGATCTTATCAGTTTTCCTTCCACCGCCCGTTCACATGTGTACAACATTAGAACAACACGTATAAACAAAAACATGCGTGTGAACAAACGTGAAAACATGTTACACACAATTACAAACGTACAAACAACATGTGATTTTTATTATTGGGCTCAAGAGAAAGTTTTTCATCATTCTGCTTCTCTGCAGGTAAACGACAGGATCCAAACCGTTCAGAAAAGTACGCAATGATGGACGACGATTAGAAATAGTAAGTGGGGCTGTTCAGCATGCACCAATCTCCCAGCATCACAGATGCAATGGAAAAAAAGTAATGATGTAGGTTTGTCACCGTTCAATGTCAGAGAATCGCTCTTCACAGCTGTTTTTCGGGGATAGCCGTGTCGAGTGTTCCCACTTTCCTTCGCGACTTTTCGACTCCCACGTTGGTGGCATCATTCAGAATCCTGATAATGCCCTCAACGTGGGAGGCGTAACCCCGCGAAGGAGAGAGCGGGAAAATTCTATAATTTCCACTGGTCCCGTGATGATGATGATGATGACCTCTCCGCACACTCACGAGCGTTGCTGTCGGTGAGCGAGTGCGCCTGCTGGAGACATTTCTTGACGAGAGTGGCTTGGTCCAGCACGCTCGGCACCGGCGCCGTAAATACGGCCGCCATGGCCTCTGCGGTCGCTCACGATGGGACGCCCGAAAGGAAGTCTGGTGGACAGGCAAACGTGGAACATCAAGGTTTGGTGCTGTGGTAACGTGTGTTAAAACGTAAAAGGTCAATCTACGTCCCTATTCTCACCTATGGTCATGAACTTTGGGTAATGACCGAAAGAACGAGATCGCGGATACAAGCGGCAGAAATGAGGTTTCTCCGCAGGGTTGCTGGGCTCACTCTCCGTGATAAAGTGAGGAGCACAGAAATCCGAGACAACCTCGGAGTAGAGTCGCTGCTTCTTCGGATTGAACGGAGCCAGTTGAGGTGGTTCGGGCATCTGGTAAGGATGCCCCCCGGAAGGCTCCCTCGGGAGGTATTCCAGGCACGGCCCACCGGGCGGAGACCTAGAGGCCGACCTAGGACACGTTGAAGGGATTATATCCTTCGGCTTGCCTGGGAACGGCTGGGATTCCCCCAGGAAGAGCTGGAGTCTGTTGCTGAAGAAAGGGATGTCTGGTCCACTCTCCTTGGACTGCGACCCTCACCAGGACAAGCGGTTTAGAAAATGGATGGATGGATGGTACACTATAACGTTACAGCTATAATAATTGTTTAATATATAAACACCAATGAATCGACGAGCGCGGAGGCCCGTGGTCGCGCGTCGAGCCGCGGGTGTTGCGACAACCGCACTTTCACAGAAACATGATTCCATCCCCCCACTTTGTTGCGACACCCGCACTTTCACAGAAACATGATTCCACCCCCCCACTTTTCCCCGAAACACCCGCGGCTGCGACGCGCCTGCCCGTGGCCACAACACCGCCAGGCTTACCTCAAACGCGAGCGGCTATCCCCCCCCTTCCAAGTTCCGTCACAACGTTAGCACAATAATGAGTATACAGTAAACATGTTTGTGTTAGTAATGTACGAGTTAAGGGAGAGAAATTTTACGTTTTTAGGCTGCGAATAGTACAAACACGGAGCGCGTTGCGCGGCCCCAGCAGCCGCGCCGGAAGCGAGCCTCGACTTCCGTTCCCCTCAAACGGGGTCGCGAAACAAAAACGCAGCACCTTTAATTTATTGTTACGTAAACGTTAGGCGACGTTTCGCGCGATGGACCTTCTTCATAACACGCGCATCGTTTGGGATACGTACATAAAAAAAAAAGATATTTGATGCCGTTGTGAATCGATCAGATTAGGGAGGATTAATCTATCATCGATTCCCGCCGCATGCGTACGCATGGAATCGATGGCGGTAGATTCTGACGTGTTTGTGAGGGAAGGGCGATTCTTATTTACATAATAATAGCATTTTAAGCGTCTGTATTGTAATGTTAAAATAGTGCATAAGTACAATAAACAAAACTACTCCACACAAGTCCTCATTTGTTGGTAACATCCGCGCCTCACAGAATGAAGGTCTTCCCACGCAAGCAAATCCCTGGGACTTATACGGACAACATATAATGTAGAATATATGTCGTTCTCTCCGCGGCCCTGTGCAGCGCTTTGTGACCCTTGGATGAAAAGCGCTCTATAAATGCTATTATTATTATATAAGGTTTCACCTTTGCTGGCAATGAAAAGGTGAAACCTTATATATTCTACATTATTTGTATACTGGCAAAAAATGTGCCCATAGACGGACAACATAATACAAACAAATCTACCTATCCTTACGTCCTATGTAAAAAATAAAAGATTTACCTTTTACACGCCTCCGAATATGCGCGCGTTATACATTTATTTATTATTATTCATGATGGTTGCTCTTCACAGCTGTTCTTTCGGGATAGCCGTGTCACTGAGCGATCTCCCTCTCTTTAGTCTATACACACAGCCTATAATCAATAAACACAGTTTATGAATCTTGTATATTCTTTAATTATTGTCAACAATTCGCATGTCTGTTGTGTCGCAGGAGTCCCGTAAAGAGCTTGCAAGCTCACTGGGTATTTTTCTGCTGTAATAATAAACATCGATCTATTGTTGGGAACTGGCTCCTAGGTGCGGTTGCCTGGGTTTTACCAGCAGAGAGCAGTAGTGCAGCACAATCCATGTTTGTACTGATGTGCTTCTCTGTTCCCAGTTGCTGCTCAAAGCATATAACTCCCTGCAGAGATTAAATACCCCCCCCCCAACCCCCGGGCGACCTGCATGACCCAGAGAGGGCCCTCACTCATCCAGCAGTGGAGTGGCAAAAGGCATGTTCATGCACGTACCGCCGCGTGTGTGTCGCGCGTGTGCCACTTTATGGTGCTGGCCACCCACCCCCTAAGTGTGCACTGCCGGCCTTCACAGGCGTCGCTACACGCTGCTAACAGCACTTGATTCTGCAGACCGTGTGAGGCTACACGGGGGAGCTTTGCCTGTGTCTCATTACGTCTCTGCTCTCACGAGTCCCATTAAAAGGAGCTATCATTTTCGAGCGTTAAAACATCTAATTTACACGCGTTTCCAACACGGCATTAATGTGTGACTTTATATTTACAATATATAATAATTACATACGCCGGTCCTCCCTTCCAGCGTCCTGCCGTTCAGTACATGGGGTGGTAATGGATTTTCCTACCTCCCGTGCTCCAGGCTGAGTCGTTATAACGAGTTTCCAATTTGCTTGTTTGGTCGAATAAGTGCTACTGATTTGCAGCCGCGGGCCAATGGTTAGCACAATCACTGGACTTCCACCCCCAGTGTTATTAGGTTTGATTTGACCTCCCGGCGCGGCAGTTGAAGCGTTGGAATATACGTTTATTACATCTCACCAGGGCCTTGCTCCACCCCACGCAAACTCCACACAGAGAGACGCCCGAGCCGGCATACGAACCCGGGACCTTCTTGCTGTGAGGCGACAGCGCTATCAACTACGCCACCGTGCCGCCCTCAACAGTTCCTTGCACATTAAATGTTGACTGCAGTACTGAGGACCGTGGGCCGGAGGGAAACCGGGTCCGTGGTGGGTATTGAACGGGCTGGCGCCGGTAATTTCTCGCTCCGGGACCCGTGCCGGCCAAGCCACGCCGCTGATGAGATCGATTTCTCAGTAATTGTTTGATGTAGAAAATTGAGTTCCGTTGTGTGTGTGTGTGTTTTGTGCGATTGTACATCTGTGCGTGTGTGTGTGCGAGAGACAGAGCGAGTGTCCGTTTGTGGAGAGCGGTGGAGCAGCGATTAGCGGGGAGGGGTTGGGAGGATATTTTTTAAGCATACTGTGTGTGGAGTGCCATCCAGGTGGACAGGACAAGACGACTCTCTACCTGGATCATTAATCTGGATACAAAAAACAACCCTCGAGAGGTATTCCAGGCGCGGCCCACTGGGCGGAGACCTAGAGGCCGACCCAGGACACGCTGTAGGGGTTATATCCTTTGGCTGGCCTGGGAACGCCTGGGAATCCCCCAGGAAGAGCTGGAATCTGTTGCTGAGGAAAGGGATGTCTGGTCCACTCTCCTTGGACTGCTGCCACCGCGACCCTCACCAGGACAAGCGGTTTAGAAAATGGATGGATGGCTAAAAAAAAACCCCAATAAATGTTGCTGTTTTTCAGTTCTCTGTCATTGTTGGCGTGCCGTTCTCTCCGCAGCCCTGTGCAGCGCTTTATGACGCTCGGGTGATAGGCGCTCTATAAATGCTATTATTATTATTACGTGTGGACTGTCATCTATATATAGACTAGACAAGACCGTGATCCAGGTAGACAAGACGAGATGAGGTGAGATAATTGGCCAGGCCCGGATTTGACTTCATTGTGGTGATTTCTAAGATACTATTTAACATCATTCTCGACCGATCCTAATTCTGGACGGATTTGAAACATCATATTTTTCGTAATTTCAAACCATTTTCCAAACCTTAGTGACATTTTAACCTTTTTTTTCCGAATCCATCCCACACAGACAGACAAAACAAACAGACGGGCAAACATCCCGGACAGAAATAATGACCAGGACGATTGTCTTCCTGGATACATAAATCAGTTAATTATCTAGGTTAATTGTCCTGACTAAATTGCCCCCGGTGCCCCGAGATGGTGTGGTGCTGGTCACCCACCTCCTCGCGTGCCGCGTCGACCTTCATAAGGTGCTCGCTAACCTAAAATGGGAAACTGTAATTTAACCATCGCGCTTCGAAGAATCGCAAAGAAGAAGACCTACAGTCTGTGAAGGCTATCCGGGGGATCTTTGTCTTTGGTCGTGGAGGGGAGCTGGTGGCGTGGACAGCCAAGGAATTCCCCTTTCAGTGAGAGCCAGAGAGAAGCTCAGATGTTGAAAGACAATGCACCCGAACTGCACTGCATACGTTGTGTTGGGAATGCATGCATATATTTGCACGCCCGTAATAGTAAACGTATCTGAAGACAAGGCGGACGCATATGCACCATTTATAACACACTGCAGGGGGTCAAGGTAGAAGCGTTCACGTCGCGATCCCTGTCAGGTAGTACTTGGTATTGCCTGCGAATTCTACCAAACACTTCGAAGCCAAGCTGAGGGACGACGATGTCCAGAAGCTGGCCATCGTGCTTCGAAGAATCGCAAAGAAGAAGAACACACTGCATAGATATGTATGCACGCGTGTGAAATTAAAGCAATCACACAGATCCCCCGTATAGCCTTAACAGATTATAAAGGGAAAGTGCTGTTAGCGAGGAGCGCTTATAAAAGGCCAGCACGGCACACACAGCCCACACACAAACAATCCTCTACACACTCATATATTCTACACACCACACACGTCCTACACACACACACACACCCTACACGTACACACACCCCACACACACGCAATCCATCTACACACACACATGCAACGCATAACAAACACATCCTACACCCCCCGCCCACCTACAAACACAATCATCTACACACACACACATCCTACTAACACACACACCCGACACACACACCATGTACACACACACACATATCTTACACACACACACACACACATCCCCCACACAGAGAATCCTCTACACACAACATATCCGACATGAACCACAGGTATACCATACACACCCACAAACACCAGACACACTCAATCCTCTACACACACATATATCCTACACACAAAGACATACCCTAAACACACACACAATCTTCACACGAGCTCCCCTGCAGCCCTCACTGCGTCGTGTCTGCAGTGCGGATCGTACAAAACCACTCATTACGAGCTTTCGCGCGGCAGGTGAGGCCGAGTGTGGAAATGAATGCGCACCCGCGTGGTTAGCGCAACTCCGCTAAAAGCGCCAGTGACCCCCGCCCCCCCCCCAGTGTTCGATTCTCGCTCGCGGCCAACATCAGTGACGCTTTCCTGAACCGGTCCTGCGCCACCGCGCTAGGTCGATTCAGCCTCAAAACGAGTACCTTGCGCAACGTGTAACACCCATTCTCAGTAGGGAGACAAAGGCGGGCGGACCGCCCCCGGTGCCCGGTGATGGACTGGCGTACCATCCTAGGTATAGCCCTGCCTTGCGCTCTGTGTCTGCCGGGATAGGCTATGGCTCACCGCAACCCTGTACAGGATTAAGCGGTTTCTGACAATGAGATGGGACGAGACCTCCGCACAGATGCGCCGTACCAGCCTCCCGAGGTGCTCCGCTAACAGCACTTGCCCCGACAGCCTGCTAGAGGCTATACGGGGGAGCTTTGTCATTGGTGTCGGATTGTACACATAGATGCCTGCTAACAACCAGCCACCCATGGGCATTGTGCTTTAATGGGCGCGATAGAAATATAATGTACGGGAAACAAATAAAATAATATTAATTAAACATAAACAGCTCTTTGCACCGCATCGTATGCATGAGGGACGTGTTCCCGTTTTTTGCGATTTAATTATTCTATATATTATTTTCTTTATCCGGTTGTTTACGACAGAAAAACAAGTCATCAGTGAGTCTCGTGAACGCGTCTCGGGAGGCGGTTGCCGAGAGTTTTCACGGGAAAATCTGAGCGAGTACATTCATTCATTGTCAGAAACCGCTTAATCCTGTACAGGGTCGCGGTGAGCCGGAGCCTACCCCGGCAGACACAGGGCGCAAGGCAGGGCTATACCACGGATGGAACGCCAGTCCATCATCGGGCACCGGGGGAAATTTAGTCCGCAGGCTAATTAACCTATGCAGCAGCATGTCTTTGCACTGTGGGAGGAAACCGGAGTCTCCGGTGGAAACCCACGGGGACACGGGGCGAAACATACAAACCCGACGGTGAATGAATATGTGCGCGTTATAAATGTAAAATTATTATTATTATACAAATCCCACACAGAGTTGAGAGCTAACGGGAACAACGAATATTACTGCCGTGTACCTACGCGTATGTGATAAATAAACATGCGTTGACTTGAAAGGCACCCGAGCCGGGAATCAGACGGGGCGTATTCTAACTGTGCCACCCCGTGCCCACTTCCCAGCGGACGTGGGCACGGCTCACGGAACGGGGCAGCCTGCCCAGCACGAGGGGGGGACGCTCCGTGCTGGATGTACGGAAAGCGCGCCGGGTACGCCCGCCACCAGCACGCGTGCATGCACGTGCCTGCGCGTGTGTGTGTGGGTGCGGTGGCCCCAGTGGGTTAGTGCTATGCTGGGCTACAAATCTGGCGACCCGAGTTCGGATCCCGCTCACGGTCAACGTTGGTGACGATTTTGTGAACCGGTCCTGGGCCTCCTCCCCTAGGTCGACTCAGCCTCAAATGAGTAATAATAATAGCATTTTATATAGCGCCTTTCACCCGAGGGTCACAAAGCGCTGCACAAGGGCCGCGAAGAGAACGGCATGTCAACAACGAAAGAAAATAACAACCAATAAAAACCAAAGCAACAAAACATAAATGATTAAGGCTGCTTCGAATATACCTCGTGCGGTGTGTAAAGATGGCCACTAGGGAGACAAAGGGTGCCGGGCGTGGTGCTGGTCACTCACCACCTCGTGTGCTGTGCTGGCCTACAGTCTGTTAGAGCTATACGGGGGATCTTTGTCTTTGTATACGTGCATATGCGTTGGGCCATAAATAAGGGACACATTTCAAACTACATTACATATAAATGTGTCAGTTATTTACGATCCACCCTGTATATACTATATGTTTATTTCATGGCACAGGTTGTAAAATAGTCAATTCACATTGCACTGATGTAAGTTTGTCACGGCTCGACGCATGACAATTGCTTTCCAATGCTGTTATTTCGGGATAGCCGTGTCACTGAGCGCGCCCCCTCTCTCCTTCTTTAGCGACGTTTCGCCTCCCACGTTGGAGGCATCATCAGGCGTTCTAAGACAGCAAGTCTCAGTAACTGAGGGAGATAGTAAGAGTTAATCGCAGGGCACCGAGGGAAATTTAGTCAGCAGGCCGATGAATCTTGGTAGCAGCACAATGTGTTTGAACTGTGGGACAAAACCACGGGTGCAATGATACAGGGCTTCTCAACCTTTTGCGCGTTCAAGGCCTACTCGGGTCTGGTCTCCACGGACCACTAAGTGGCGCTCTTAACCCACTGATGGGTCGCGACCCACCGCTTGAGAATGGCAGCAACAGTGGCTTAGTTATGGTTCAATCCCAACGCGTTCTCTTCGGTGGAATACCACGCTTTGTCCGCTAGATGGGGCAAGACTCATTGCGGTGAGTGGGCAAATCCATCAATCCATCCATTTTCTAAACCGCTTGTCCTGGTGAGGGTCGCGGTGGCAGCAGTCCAAGGAGAGTGGACCAGACATCCCTTTCCTCAGCAACAGATTGCAGCTCTTCCTGGGGGATTCCCAGGCGTTCCCAGGCCAGCCGAAGGATATAATCCCTCCAGCGTATCCTGGGTCGGCCTCTAGGTCTCCGCCCTCTCGATCTCTGTCCCGGGCGGGACGGTGGGTAGCGCTGCCGCCTCGCAGCAAGAAGTTCCCTGGTTCGATTCCCAACACGTTGAGATATCACTCTCCACTGATGTTCACCGTGACCCGCAATCGATCTCAGGTCGTCTGGTTCCAAACGCAGTGCGCTAACCGCTGCGCCACCGCTCTTCACATTACACAAAAGACAAAGACAAAAAAATCCCCCCATGTAGCCTAAAAAGACTGTTCGGTCAAATGCTGTTAGCGAGTAGCATCTATGAACACCGACGGATGTGGGGGGTGGCTAGCACCTTGCCCGGCCGCCTTTGTCTTCCTAGAGCAATGTTTACACACCGCACTAGGTGCAGTAGTCATTTGAGGCCAAGTCGGCACAGGGGAAGCACAGGACCGGTTCAGAAAATCATCACCGGTGTTGGCCGCGAGCGGGAATCGACCTCGGGTCGCCAGGTTTGTAGCCCAGCGCGCGAACCAACGAGCTGCCGCTCCCCACATGAAACAACACAGACGCATGTACCGTATTCTCCCTATGACAAAACTCGACTCCCCCAGTATTTTAAACCACAAGTAAACGTGGCGCGTCTTATAATCCGGTTTACGTGCGCGTGTGAGACACAAGAGACCCGATCCGCAATAACGTTATTGACACCGGGCACTAGCATCGGGGTGCGTCTTACAATCGGAGGAATACGGTAGCAGTAGCGTGCAGCAGTGTACATCGTCGATTGGAGACGGCGCGTGAATGGGCCACTCAGGGTGATAATAACGCCACGGGCTGCGTCACTGCGCTGCCGATTGACGCATTGAGTCGCTTATCACACTGGGGCGCAGTGAGGAGCGCTTCCGCCTCGCAGCAAGAAGCCACCCCGATTCGACCCTCGGCTCGGGCGCCGCGCCTTTCAGTGTGGAGTTTGCACGTTCTCTCTCCCCGTGCCCGCGTGGGTTGTCGCCGGGCACTCCAGTTTACACACACAGCCCAAATACATGCTGCTGCGTCGGTTAATTAATTGGCCTGCGGACTAAGTTGCCCCCCCGGTGCCCTGTGATGGATTGGCGTCCTAGCTTAATTGTCCTGCTGACTAAATTGTCCCCTGTGATGGACTGGCGTCCCGTCTTGATTACAGCCCTGCTTCGCGTCCTGTGTCTGCCGGGATAGCGCTCCAGCACCCCACGATCCTGTTACAGGTTGAAACGGGGACTGTTTGCGAATAAACGACTACTGCACACAGCGCACTGTGGTATCATTACCACAGTCAAAGAGAACGACTCGACAAAACGAACGAACGAAGGAGAGTGATGCAATCGCTGGTGACGGTGCTGCTATCAGCCACTGGGTACATACCGCCTGACCTACTTTCGCCAGCTCAGCTGCGAGACCAAAAACCTAATGACGGAGGATTGCCCCTACACTGTAATGGGGTTTCAATCCCATAGGCAGTCTGTGCGGGTATTCCGTGCGTTGCGCTGAGCAGTCCACGTTCTACATTATCGGCAAACGGCATTGCGCTTTCTCAATTACACTATAGGGGCATTCGGTAGGGGTTTATTTTAATATATAATCTATGCGGCATTTCGCATTTTTCATTATAGTCAATGGGCACTGTGCATTTTGCATTGTAGTGTAGGGCCGTTTCGTATGTTTTAATAGAATCTGGGGACATTCCGCATTTCCCATTGCAATCTGGGGGCATTCCGTAGTATAATATAGGGGCGTTGCGAATTCTACATCAGCGTTAATGGGCATTCGGTACACTCCATTATAGTCTAGGGACATTCCGAATTCACCATTATAACCTACGGGGCATTCTGAATTATAATCTCGGGGCATTTGCATTCTACGTTAGCGGTACTTTCAATTACATTCTCGGGGCATTCCGTATTCTCCAACAGAATCCAGGGGCATCCCGCATTCTCCGCTAGTCAATGCGTATCCCGTATGTCCCAATACAATCTCTAGGCACCGCGTGTGTGTGTGTCACGATTCCCCAATACAATCTATGGGCATCGTGCGCTGGAGGGATTATATCCTTC
>JAZEWU010000037.1:2245167-2256336 GCA_036362915.1 Geotria australis | reverse complement strand
CCTCTAATAATAACAACAACCGCCATTCGCTGCTAAGTGGCGGTGATGTCACCACGGCGCCTGTGCCAGGCCGTATGCACCTTGAGGCCATCACGTGAAGTGTCGAAGGCTCGCCGACAGGAGGTCACAGGACAGACCCAGGTGTCATGGGCTGCATGACCTCTAATACTTCTCACTCACACGCCTCACCCCCAGTATTGTACCTCAAAATGTACGGGTGCGTCTTATAATCCGGTATAAAACGGCGACTCTTGTCGGGAGTCGAACTGAGGCGCCGGGATTTTTGTGCGGGCTAGCGCGTCGTACCGTCACCTCATTTTTGACGTTTCGCCTCACACGTCCCTCACGATGAACGCCTCGGACCACCACGGAGTCGAAACGTCGCGACAGAGAGATAGGAGGAGGAACCCGCTCAGTGATACGGCCGTCCCGACAGAGCGACTTACGTCCGACCGGAGGGGAGTCCGTCACGTGACCCGCATCGCACTGTAGCTGAAATGACAACATCAACAAGCACACAGATTGACTTTGGGGAAAAGGCGCACGCTGTGTGTGTGTGTCGATGTGTCTTTGTGACCAAAGGCGGCCGGGCGTGGTTGCTGGTCACCCACCTCCTAGTGTGCCGTGTCGACCTTCATAGGTGCTCGCTAACGGCACTTGACCATACAGTCTGGTTAAGGCTAGCACGGCGGATCTTTGTCTTTGTCTGTGTGTCTGTGACGTCCTGTCGGCGAGACTTCGACACTTCACGTGGCCTCAAGGTGTATGTGGCCTAGCACAGGCGCCGTGGGGACGTCACCGCCACTTATTGGCGAATGGCGGTTGTTGTTGTTACGTGCCTGTGTGCGTATGGGGAGCGGTGGGTTAGTGGTGAGCGCGCTGGGCCACAAACCCGGCGACCTGAGTTAGAATCTCGCTCACGGCCACCGTGACCTAAACTCATAAACAGAGCTTCACTGTGGATAACATTGGTCATGAAAGCCTTCGAGTTAATTTTACCAGTGACGAAACTTTGAACCGGTCCTGGGCCTCCGCTAGGTCGACTCAGCCTCAAATGGGAACCCAGTGCGGTGTGTAAATATTGCCACTCGGGATATTAAAAAAAAAGGCGGCCGGGCGTTGTGCTGGTCACCCACCTCCTCCTGTGCCGTGTCGGCATGTATAGATGCTCGCTAACGGAACTTGATCCTACAGATCTGTTAAGGCTATACGGGTGATATTTGTCTTTGTTAGTAAACGGGGAGGATTTGTGTCTTTCCTGCCGCAGATTATCCCCCGAGCGCCCCGCCTCCAGGGGGACGGGACCCTGGCAGGCGTCCCAGCCAATCAGGAGCCGCCGCTCACCCTCACTCCAAGGCTGTTCTATACACAAGGATGGGACGCCAGTCCATCACAGGGGAACCGGGGGCAATTTAGTCAGCAGGCCAATTAACCTATGCGGACAGCATGTCTTTTGACTGTGGGAAGAAACCGGAGTGCCCGGCGAAAACCCACGCGGACACGGGGGGGAGAGAACATGCAAACTCCACACAGAAAGGCGGCACCCGAGCCGGGATTCGAACCAGGGTGGTCTTGCAGTGAGGCGACAGCGCTACTCACCACCGAGCCACCGTGCCGCCCTGCCTACCCCGACAACATCACATTGCTGTTTTATTATTTATTATTTGTTGTTGATACTCTTGAGGGCTTGGGTTATTTTAAAGGGGAATAAGACAGCGGGTGGGGAACGTGGGGGGCAGATACGGGCTGTTTACAGAAGGCAATGGAAAGAATTGCTCAGATGGGAGCGAGGAGGCGGCGGTGCAACGCCGCGTGATTTCCTCCCCTTCATTCATAAATAATGCCGGGCCAGAGGAGAAGCCGCCTCTAATTGCCACTTTCAAAGCCGGGCCAAACACCAAAGGAAACGTGAATAAATAAATATCATGGTAACTATTCGCGGTCGTGTTAACAACGACAACAGGCGGCAGCAAGAGTGTGAGATTCGGTTTCCGGAGCTGCTCTTTTGGGATAGCAGTGTCACTGAACGCTCCACCCGCCCCCCCTGCCCGCCTCTCTCGCCTTCGCGACGTTTCGCCTCCCACGTTGGAGGCATCTTCAGGCGTTTTGAAGTTGAGTGTGCCGTGCTGTAGCTCTGAGACTGAGTGAACGAGAGTGTGCCGCAGTATATCACGGAACGCCTGAGGATGCCTCCAACGTGGGAGGCGAAACTTCGCGAAGGAGGGAGAGGGAGAAACGCTTGCCACGGCTAACCTGGCAACCCGAGTTCGAATCCCGCCCACGGCCAACACCAGTGACGAATTTCTGAACCGGCCCAGGGCCTCCCCGAGGTCGACTCGGCCACAAATGAGTAACTACTGCGGTGTGTTAACATTGCCGATAGGGAGACAAAGGCGGCCGCGCGTGGTGCTGGTCACCCACCGCCTCGTTGCCGTGTCGACCTTCATAGGTGCTACTCGCTAACGGCACTTGACCCTACACAGTCTGTTAAGGCTACACGGGGCATCTTTGTCTGCGGGCGTGTAAGGATGTGCATGTCTGTCCCACTACACAAACTCGTCCAATATTAATGTCTGGCGCCGCACGTAAAATGTTTCCTATCGATTGGACATTACGGCAGGATCACTCTCGCCGACAATAACACTCGGTGTTCGGTGCAGTGTTCCGTGCTGATAAGCAAATCATCGGCGGGCAATGGAAACATCTGCGCCTCACAGAAAGTCCTGCCTGAGGCGGTTCGATTCCCGCCTCGGGCGCCTCTCTTGTGTTGGAGATTGCGTTGTTGTGATGTAGGTTTTCACTGCTCGATTCACGATGGTTGCTCTTCGGAGCTGTTCTTTCGGGATAGCCGTGTCACTGAGCGATCTCCCTCTCTCACTCGTTTCGCCTGGTGATGCCTCCAACGTGGGAGGCGATACGTCGCGAGGGAGAGACAGAGATCGCTCAGTGACACGGCTATCCCGAAAGAACAGCTCTGGAGAGCAACCATTATTGTGTGTTGTTCCCCTGTTCTGCGTGGGTATCCTCCGTGTTTTCCGGCTTCCTCTCACAACTAAAAAAAACCACACTCACCGAAGCCAGAAAATTATCACTGAGCCGAGGCATGCCAAGCCCTGTTATTTATATAGATTCTCATATATATATTCTCTAGCCGTATTATAAATAGATCTTACCGTGAAAGCTACATCAATACAATGAATAATTGTCATCTCTCCGATTGCTCATCCAGGAAGAAAGCCTCGCAGAGACTCGATACTCGCTTTCCAAGAGGGTCCTGCCACGTGTACTGAGGTACGATCCTCATAGCTCCGTGTGTGATGAGAATAGCGCTTCACAGCTGCTCTTTCGGGATAGCCGTGTCACTGAGCGTTCCTCCTCTCGCGATGTTTCGCCTCCCACGTCTGAGGCATCCTCAGGCATTCTGAGACTGAGTGAATATGAATGTCCATCCATCCATTTTCAGAAACTGCTTAATCCTGCACAGGTTTGTGGTGAGCCGGAGCGTATCCCGGCAGACACAGGGCGCAAGGCAGGGGCACATCGAGGATAGGACGCCAGTCCATCGCAGGGTACCTTGGGAAATTTAGTCAGTACGCCAATTAACATGGCAGCATGTCTTTGGACGGTGGGAGGAAACCGAAGTGCCCGGCGAAAACCCTCGTGGGCACGGGGAGAACATGCAAACTCCACACAGAAAGGCCCCCGAGCCGGGATTCTTGCTATGAAGCGGCAGCGCTACTCACCGCGCCACCGTGCCGCCCTTGAATATTAATGTGCTGTGCTATATCACGCCATACTCATCTTCAAAGAGACAAAGACAAAGATCCCCCGCGTATCCTTAACCGACTGTAGAGTCAAGTGCCGCGAGCGAGCACCTATGAAGGTCGACACGGTACACGAGGCGGTGAGGTGACCAGCACCACGCCCGACTGCCTTCGTCTCCCTACTGAAAAATGTTTACACACCGGCACTAGGTACTACTTTGAGGCCGAGTCGACCTAGAGGAGGCCAGGTTTATTAGCCCAGCGCGCTAACCACCGAGGAGCATCCCGTCTCTCCCCACTACCGGCCGGGGGGTGGAAAGCTCAGTTTGTAGGAGGCTCACTTATTGGACTGGCTCGGCCGGCTTGTAGAACACACACACACGAGCGCGCGCGCAAGAGACACTGATCGCATTCATATTTCATAAAGGCCGGAGCCCAGGATGATACGGCGACCGAAGCACACAAAGGCTTCCACCGCGTCACTCACTCTCGGGCGAGCGAACCCTCGACTCCCCAGCTCCCCAGCCTGCGTCACGGCAACCCCTGCTAACACCGGCGCACGTCAACCCGCACTGTCAGATTGGGAGGGGGGTAGATAGCGTGCGCTATGACCTCGGCCCAACCCGGGTTCAAACCCCGCTCACGGTCACCATTGCAATGCACGACCCTTAATCTTACACGTTACTTGAAACACGCGTGAAATGTTGCGTATTGTGGACTATTTTATTTGAAAAAATGTGTGTGCAATGCTACGTGTAAATGTGTTCTGTTGATTTAAATTTGGCTGTATGGTGAATCTTGTATGTATTTTAATTATTGTCGGAAATTCGCATGCTTGTTGTGTCGCAGGAATCCCGTAAAAAGCTTGCAAGCTCACTGGGTATTTTTTCCGCTGTAATATTAATCATCTATATATCTAACGCGGGAGGCGAAACATCGCGAGGGAGTGACTGACTCCATTGTCAATCCACTGCTGGATGAATGCTTCCCCACGCCTGTGGGGGGGGGTTTTGACCATATTTCACCGGGCTGGGCAGTGCGGGTTGGGGTGGGGGGGGGAGCCGGGGGCGGTGATGGTTGCATTGTTAGTAGCCGGGAATCGGAGAGCAGCGCGCTAACTGCTGCGCCACCGCTCAACGTCGTTACGCGAAGCAATTATAACAACTGAATCGATGCATGTTTGCCCGGTTCGACGTCTGAGAATTTCCCTAATAGAGCCGCTCTTTCGGGATAGTCATGTCGTGAAGGAGAGAGGAGGAGCGCTCGCCACGGCTATCCTGAAACAGCGGCTGTTAAAGACCCATGCTCATAACATATGCTTTCGCGATGTGGCATTAGGCAGGGTGGGGGCGCCGGAGACACGGGGAGACACTGGGAGTCAGAATTAGAGGGAGGACACGGGGACACGGGGAGAGATGATTGGAGAGAGACACGTGGAGACACACGGGGAGAGACATGTAGTGAGAATGGGAGGGCGACACGGGGAGAGACTGGGAGTGATAATTGGATGGAGACACAGGGCGTGATAATTGGAGGGTGACACGGGGACACTGGAGAGATCCCGCGGAGTGAGAATTATAGGGGGACGCAGGGACGAGGGATCGGAGGCGGACACGGGGACATGGGGAGATAGAGGATTCGGGGGGAGCAGAGGGAGACACGAGGACACGGGGATGATGCAGGCCGAGTTGAGTCACCGCAGCAGCGGCGGTGTGGGGCGGGTGTGTTGGCCGCACGCCGACTGGAATAAACGCTCATTAATTCTCCGTCTCCGTTTAATAATCATCATTCATTGTTGACATGCCGTTCTCTTCGAGGTCCTTGTGTAGCGCTTTGTGACCCTTGGGTGAAAGGCGCTATATAAAACGCTATTATTATTCACAATCGTAAAGCGCCCTTTAACCCAAAGGTCGCAAAGCACTGTGAGTAGCGCTGCCGCCTCACGAACGAGAAATTTCCCCCGGCTCGATTCCCGGCTCGGGTGCCTGTCTGTGTGGGAGTTTGCGTGTTCTCTCCCCGTGTCCGCGTGGGTTTTCCACCGGACACTCCGGTTTCCTCCCACAGTCCAAAAAAACATGCTGCTGCATAGGTTAATTGGCCTGCTGACTAAATTGCCCCCGGTGCCCTGTGATGGACTGGCGTCCCATCATGGATATAGCCTTGCCTTTCGCGCTGTATCTGCCGGGGTGGGCTCTGGCTCACCGCGACCCAGTGCAGGATTAAGCGGTTTCAGAAAATGGATGGATAGATGTAATAATATACATCTATCTATAACAGCAATAAAGCGACGCGACGCCGTACGGGGGTTAAGCCGGCGTGAGAACGAACGTCAGTCAACCCCCTTAACTCTGGGCGTGCGTGCTTCGGGAGCGAGCGTCCCGTAATTGGGCGGGTTAGGGAGCGCGGGAGACGGGCGCGCCATCGCCTCGAATCGGTTATTTAAGGAGCGTCCGGACACGGCAGATTAAACACTGACTGCCATCGACCAACCACCCCCATTAGGCGGGGGGCGAACGAGCGTCTCATCCCGCGGAATGACTGAGCGAGGCGCAATGAGGCCGCGAGACGGGCCCATCACGCCCGCGCTTCAATCAGCAGGCGAGGCGGTGGGGTACATAAAGGTAAAGGTCCCCCGAATAGCCTTTACTGATTGTAGCGTCAAGTGCCGTTAGTGGGTACGATTCTATTTAAGGCTGGAATGGTAAGGAGGGGGTGGGTGGCCAGCGCCATGCCCCCGGCCACGCGGACACAAGATTCCTTGTAAATAAATATCTCGGACAAAAAGACAAATGTTCTCCCGTGTAGCCTGTACAGGCTGCAAGGTCAATTGCTGTTATCGAGTAGTACCTGTGAAGGCCGGGATGGTATATGAGGGGGGAGGGTGGCCAGCACCACGCCCGGCCGCCTTTATCTCTCCTTAGTGGCGATGTTTACACAACGACGCACCGGGAACTCATTTGAGGCTGAGTCGACCTGTGAGGTAGGCCCAGCATAGCTTTATATTTGCGCCACTGGTGTTGGCCGTGAGCGGGAATCGAACTCGGGTCGCCGGGTTTTTAGCGCATGGCACTTACCCACCCCCCCCGCCCCACTCACAGACACCATGTAAACAAACAACCCACACACACAACACACAACGGATCCTGCCGTGGCGTAATTGTTAGCACACTGAACTTGGAATGTAGAGGTCGCCGGCTCGATGTGATCGATTTCCAGGTGCGGCAGTTAAGCACACACAAACGTAATGGAACGGGTCCGTGGAATCGGTCCCCCCATTCCCCCCACCCCTCCCACTGACCCCCACCCCTGACCCCCACCCCACCCCGCGCGTTGCTCCCTCTGTTCATAATAGGTACACACAACAACAAAGACAAAGATCCCCCGTGTAGCCTTTGTAGACTGTAAGGTCAAGTGCTGTTGGCGAGCAGCACCTATGAAGGCCGGCACGGCACGCGAGGGAATGGGTGGCCAGCACTAACGTCCGGCCGCAAGTGTCTCCATAGTGGCGATATTTATTTACACACCGCACCGGGTACACCTTTGAGGCTTAGTCGACCTAGGGGAAGCCCAGGACCGGTTCAGAAGATCGTCACTGATGTTGGCCTTGAGCGGGAATTGAACTCGGGTCGCTGCGTTCGTAGAGCACTGGGCTACCTGATACACTACCACTCCACAGTATACATGGGCACACACAGCACTGTACACACTACAGGTAGTATGATGGACAGATCGGGGGATAGGTGGGGTAAAGTGTGGGTAGCTCCAACGTCTTCCAAGACGTATTGGCCAACACGAACCACGTGCTATTTATTTGACCACACGATTGCAACAAAGACGCTGGGAGAATTATTGTTATTTTTTGTAAAAATAAGCATTTTAATGAGATATTGCAAATGTACAGCAAATAAATTACTTATCTGCGTGTAAGAGAGAGCGTGTGTGAGTGACTTGTTTGAGTTGTATCTGTTCAGAGTTTAGAAAGTAATTCTTCAGGCAACTGAAACAATATCGCGCGTGGCCGTGCAGCCTCGTACTTTTGTTATACATTCCTGCATGTCCCTGTTAGTAATCAAAAACTTCTTATGTACAAATAATCGAATATCAAAGCTTTGTATTCCTGCCACTGAGAGTTTAATCTACATCAGAACTGACGTGAAAACTTGGCCCAAAAGGCTTGCTAAAGCATGTATATTTAGACTTTCTTTTTAAATCGTCTCATTCTCTATCTACTGCTACCTGAAGCCCATGCATCTCCTTCTATACATATGACATGGGCGGTGGAGATCTGTTCCCAATTGTAAAAAAAAAAAAGAAATACGAAAATTGTTGAGCCAACATTCGAAATGGCGGGAAATACACACACGTGCTTTTGGATTGGTCAGTTAAAACGCTACGTCGCCGCTAGCGACGTCACGGTGGCGTCACGCAAAACGGGTTGAGTCACGTGATGCCGGGCGACGTCACTACTGTCATCACGAACACATTTTAGCGAATCCCCTTGCAAACGATTCCGAGATTTCTTTAAAAAAAATCCGACAAGATCCAAAATTGTCGTCAGAAATCAAGCTTTCCGAGTTTTTATTTATTTGCTTTTTTTTTAATCTGACACCGGTCCCAAACAGGCAGGCAAATCGTAAGCCATGCTCTGGCTGCTGCAGTCCTAAATACACAGGCATTGTGCGTTGATAACCAATGTATTGCCTTACAGGAGGGTGAAACCCACAACACACACAGATGCTGAAAGTCACTTGAGAGTCATGGTGTCGTCATCATCACTATTACTGTTCACCAAGAGTAACCCCCCACCCCCCTTCGGACGGGCGTGTGTGTGGACGCCTCTGTGATGAGACAGATCGCCCAGTCGAGGTCAGCGTGACACAATGACCTCTCATCAACACCACGATCACCGTTTGGAATTGTCAATCCACTGCTAGATGAAGGCCACCCCGATTACTCACACCCGGGGTTTCGCTGCTACGTGCAGCAAATGTGAGGAAGCGTTCTTTGACCGAAGACCAAATCGGGCAACCAAAGACAAAGATTCCCCCTATAGCCTAAACAAACCGGTGGGTCAAGTGCTATTATCGGACATCTATAGGGCGACCGCACATTGACACACGCACACTCACACACCCAGTCATGTGCGTCACCGAGGTAACGTACGTAATTGAACGCGCTTTTTCAAGTGGACACACGGTGTTGCCAGTACAAAATATCCCCTCGTTAGTACGTCGATCGACACAACTAAGATGCGTAACGTTTGCGGGCCGCTTCGATCCCACAAGACACAGGTGGCCGTGGCCAGGCGCGTCGCAGCCGCGGGTGTTAAGACACCCGCACTTTCACAGAAAAATGATTGCATCCCCCCCACTTTTTCCTGTAACACCCGCGGCTGTGACGCGCCTGGCCGTGGCCTGCACGAAGGGGGCCTGGGCCACGTGTAATGCGGTCACGGGGCCGCGTGGAACGAAGTCACGGGCCGCGTTTGGCCCGCGACCCATAGTTGATCCCCTTTGCTCCTGTATAGGAGCGGTCGGGGGATCCGGCTGCCTGCGTTGTGGGTTGCACCCTCCCTCACCAGTGGGAGGTATTTACCAAGAGCCAATGGAACGCGTTGTGCTTTGTATAACCCTAACCCTCAGGCCGGAGAGTGATTTGTGAGCGAAGGAGAGTTGTTGCGTGGGTTTTGCGTCAGAGAGGGCTTAGTGCCGTTATCATCACGCGCCCTTGATGGTTTTACATAAACCACCGGCGTACGTGTGTCTAGAGGTGAAGTGTGTGCGCGCGTGTGTATATGCATGCGTGTGTTGGTGTCTGTGTGTGTGACTGTGTGTGAGTGCGTGTGTCTGTATGCATGTGTGTGAGTCTCTGTGTGTATGTAGGTGTGGGTGGGTGTCAGTGGGAAACTGTAATTTAACATCGCGCTTCGAAGAATCGCAAAGAAGAAGTGGGGGTGTGTGTGTGTGGTGACGTCACCGCCACTTAGTGGCGAAAGACGGTTGTTTGTTGTTTGTTTGTTTGTATGGATGTGTGTGCGTGTGCATGCATGCGTGTGTCTGTGTGTGATTATGCATATGCGTGTGTGTGCGAATCTGTGTGTGCGTGTGTCTGTGTGTGTGTCTATATGCATGTGTACGTCTGTGTGTGCGTGAGCATTCGCATGCACGTGTGTCCACGCGTGTAAGCACGTTTCTGCGCGTGTGTAAGCACGTGTGTAAGCACGTGTGTGTGCCTGTGTGACCGTGACACGAGTTCGCGTGTCCATGCGTGCGTGAGCTGGTGTCTCTACGTGCGCGCTTGTGTCAATACAAAACACAACATCAACAAAACACGTTCATTCCCATGCAGAGGACACTCATATAAGTGTAGCCGTGTGTAAAATGACAGACAGACAGACACACACACACACAGACCCACAGATAGATATAAAGACTTCGAGAGATAGAATTAGATGACAGGTGTCATCATCATAACAACAACAACAATGATAATCATAATAATAACAATAATATTTCACCCCACCCCCCCTCCAAAAAAACCATAATAAAAACCGACATCATCATCATTGTCGACATACGTGACGGGTATAACTCAAACACAACGAACGGGGAAAAATATAACATCACGTCGTCGCGTGACTGACGAGGTTGAAAGGACGCGGTTTTACAAACTGTGTCCGTGGGAGAGCTTCAACCGAGTTTTCCCATCTCAACCGGAAACAGGCCGGAACGCTGGAACGATGTAGGTTTATCACGGCTCGATGTGTGATGGGCACTGCTCTCCGGAGCTGTTCTTTCGGGATATCCGTGTCATACATCCCCACCCATTGTCAGAAAGCGCATAATCGTGTACAGGGTCGCGGTGAGCCGGAGCCTGTCCCAATCGCGTTCCTTTTAACTACTTCGCAACGTTTCGACTCCCACGTTGCAGGGAGAACGCCTGAAGATGCCTCCAACGTGGTAGGCGAAACGTCGAAAATGCATAGAGGGAGCGCTCGACATGGCTATCTCCAAAGAGCAGCCTTGGAGAGCAATTCTCAAATCACAATGAAGTCAAATCCGCGCCTGGTAAATTATTGAAGCGGGTAGACAGTGGTCTCTGCTATCCCGAAAGAGCAGCTGTTGGGAGCGATTCTCAGACACCGAGCCACGAAAATCAAACATCGATAGGACGACAAACAAATCTCAGACACGTTCGTCAAGAGCACGTGGGCTGTGAAGGAGGGTCATGTCCCGGAGCGTCGAATATTTTAGATAGTTTTGATCAGTTTTTATTCTGCGAAACGTCGCAAAGCCTGTTGGCGCTTCCAACGTTGGAGAGGCGAAACGTCGCGAAGGACGGAGGAGGAGGAACGCTCGATACGTCTATCCCGAAAGAACAGCTCCAGAAGGAAATATTCAATCCG
>JAZEWU010000037.1:2208166-2218541 GCA_036362915.1 Geotria australis | reverse complement strand
ACCGATAACATCATAATATATACGACGCAGTGTGTGGCATATGTTGGCGCCTGCAAACCGCCTGGCTGCCTCCTCCGCCTCTCTGAAAATTTCGAGCCAAAGTGCATGTTTATTGTGTCGCAGGAAGCTCGTAAAGAGCTTGCAAGCTCACTGCGTATTTCTCTGCTGTAATAATAATATCAATTTATATAGCGCCTTTCACCCGAGGGTCACAAAGCGCTGCACAAGGGCCGCAAAGAGGACGGCATATCAACAACGAAAGAAAATGATAAACAGTGACACACTGTTAACGCCTGATGATGCTTCCAACGTGGGAGGCGATACGTCGCGAGGGAGAGAGAACGCTCGACACGGCTATCCAGAAAGAACAGCTCTGAAGAGCAACTATCATGAATCGAGCCGGGAAAACCTACATCAGGACACCGGACGTTCGACATGCCCTTACCACAGACCCCAGGGCGCTGTCCATGGTGGTCCAGATGTATTGTGACCCCACACCCATTGCTATACAAAGAGTGTTACGTGCATGGGAATTGAACGGGGGTCACTAGACATCTGCACCACCCTGTAAAGCGTAACAATTCATTAATTAATTGTCAGAAACAGCTTAATCCTGTACAGGGATGCGGTGGGCCAGAGCCTATCCCGGCGGATACAGGGCGCAAGGCAGGGCTGTATCAAGGATGAGACGCCAGTCCATCACAGGGCACCCGGGGACAATTCAGTGCGACGGCCAATTAACCTATGCAGCAGCATGTATTTGGACTGTGGGAGGAAACAAGAGTGCCCGGCCGAAACCAACGCGCGCACGGGGAGAACGTGCAAACTCCACACAGAAAGGTACCCGAAGCTGGTATTGAACCCCGACTTTTCTTGCTGTGAGGCGGCAGCGCGACTCACCGCTCCATCGTACGAATGAGCGACCTAGGGGAGGCCCAGAACCGGTTCAGAAAATCGTCACTGGTCGTTGGCCGCGAGCGGGATTCGAACTCGGGTCGCCAGATTTGTAGCCCAGCATAGCGCTAATTCACTGAGAAAGAGGGGGTCAAGGTAGAAGCGTTCACGTCGCGATCCCTGTCAGGTAATACTTGGTGTTGCCTGCGAATTCTACCAAACACTTCGAGGCCGAGCTGAAAGACAACGATGTCCAGAGGCTGACCATCGTGCTTCGAGGAATCGCAAAGAAGAAGAAGCTCCTTGGCTTCGAAGTGTTTGGTAGAATTTGCAGGAAATACCAAGTATTACTTGACAAGGATCGCGACGTGAACGCTTCTACCTTGATCTGTGGAGATGAGATGGACTGATGGGTGAGTGAGTGGGTGGGTGAGTAAGTGGCACGGGCTAGAGAAGAGATGGGCTGATAGGTGAGTGAGTGGGTGAGTGGCACGGGCTAGAGAAGAGATGGGCTGATATGGCACAGGAAGACCTGGAGCTGAGTGAACTTGCTGATAACTGGTACTAGCGGTGTAAAGATCGGCCTCTGTGGAGGAGGTTCGTGAAGGACGCTACTGGGCAGTTGGAGGCAGTCGCCCTCCAGCAACAACGGAGGGCGGAGGAGCGACGCTCACACACAACAAGCGGAACGCTGGGCGGATAAAAAACTCAGAGAGTTGGCACAGTAGGGAGCAAGGGTGATGCCTCGGCCAGTCATATCGGTCAGTCAGCCCTAGCCTAATAATAATTATAATTTTTTATAATAATAATAATAATTTTACATTTATAACGCGCACATATTCATTCGCTGTCGAAGGTACTCATTCGACGAGAGAACGACTCAGAGGCGTAGCGAGGAAAGCGCAGAGAGGCGCAGGAGGCAGCCAGGCGGTTTTGCCGGCGCCATATTTCCACATGCCGCTTCCTATATATTATGATGCTATCGGTCATAACTAAGACAAATATGGGGAGTGGTGGCGCAGTGGTTAGTGCGCTAAGCCACCAACCCGAAAACATCGGTGACGCGTTAAATCCGAACCGTTCTTGGGCCTCGCCCGTAGGTCGACTCAGCCTTAAAGCGAGCACCTTGCACGCTGCGCGAAACGTCAGCACTGGGGATACAAAGGCGGCCGGGCGTGATGCTGGCCGCGCATGTTCATTCATTCATTATCAGAAACCGCTTGTTCCTGTACAGGCTTGACGTGAGCCGGAGCCTATCCCGGCAGACAATAGGTGCAACTCGCTGACAGCACTTGACCCAACGTGGTACTAAAGACCGTACGGGTCATCTTTGTCTTTGTGTGTGGTGGTGCATAGGGGGAGGGAGTGGGATGGGNNNNGGGGGGGGGGGGGGCTCGGCTTGAACAGACGGAGGGAGCTTGTAGTTAAAGCTGAGAAGAGCGAATTCCCCCAACAGATTGTGAGGTACATAAGCTGATTAGCATACTGTTGGCTGTTAATGCCTCCCTGCGCTCTCACACATACCTCCATCACCTCTCGCCCCACCCACACACACACTCTGCCCCGGGCCCCACACACACACACAACAACCCACTACAACACACACACATACACACACCTACTGGACCGTGTGAGCTAAACACTCACTCACTCACACCTCACGACATACCGTACAACAACAACAACCGTCCTTCGCCACTAAGTGGCGGTCACGTCACCACGTCGCCTGTGCCAGGCCATATGCACGACATACCGTACACACACTGCCCTGTGTGTGCGCTACAACAAAGACAAAAATCCCCCGTATAGCCCTAATAGACTGTTGGGTCAAGTGCCGTTAGCGAGCACCTATGAAGGCCGGCACGGCTTTCATGCTGTGTATTTTGGACTATTTTATTTGAAAAATGTGTGCAACGCTACGTGTAAATGTTTTTTTTTTAATTGTTGTTGGTTGATTTAAATGTGGTCATTTATGAATCTTGTATATATTTTAATTATTGTCAGCCACCGCGACCCTCCCCAGGACAAGCGGTTTTGAAAATGGATGGATGGATATTGTCATCAATTCGCATGGAGTCCCGTAAAGAGCTTGCAGGCTCACTGGGTATTTTTCCGCTGTAATGAAACACATCTATCTATCTATCTATCTCGCTCATCACGAGGCAGGCCCCGGCCACACGCCCCCCCCCCACGTGGGCACGCGAGTGGCACGGTGCCCGTTCTGCGCCGACCCCTCGTTATAAACCCATAATTGGCAAATGAGAGACGGCAATAATTGGCGGCGGGGTGTCTGTGCAGTGGGAACATCTGCGCCTCACGGAAAGGCGCCCGAGGCGGGAGTCGAACCCGCCTCGGGCGCCTTTCTGTGTAGAGTTTGTGCGTTCTCTCTCCTCCCCCTGTTCTGCGTGGGTTTGCGTGTTCTCTCCCCTTGTTCCTGCGTGGGTTTGCTCCGGGTTCTCCGGTTTCCACCCACAACTAAAAAAACGTGTTTAACGAATTCGCCAATAACCTCATAAAATATGGGCCGCAGTGTCTGGCGGGTTGGCGCCGGCTAACCGCCCCCGCCCCCCACCTCTGCCAGGTTGGCGCGCGCCTCTGCGTCGTTCTCTCTTTTAAATGAATACCTTGAAAATTGAAAATGTGCCACGCGTTATAATTCGTATTCGTGACGACTCGATGCATCAGAATTGTTTTCCAAAGCTGTTCTTTCGGGATAGCCGTGTCACTGAGCGCTCCCCGCCTTTCCTCTCTCCTTCGCTACGTCTCGCCTCCCACGCCAAAGGCATCCTCAGGCGTTCCGACACCGAGTGAGGATGAGTATGCCGATCCAAGCCAAGTCCTTCCATGTGTGTGCCGACGCTGGGGTCTGATGATGGTATTTCAGGCATCTCTAGGGGTGTGGTAGGCGGTTTGTAAACTGAGGTAACGGTAACTCCTCGGAGCTCAGCGGTTAAGGACTTCGATATCGTTTTTATCGCTCTTTGATGTTGATTCGGCGATTGTCCCATTTTTTGCTAGCCTGATGCTTCCGTATTTCTCATGTGGTCTTTCTATGAGGGTGGTCATACCTTCCACACGAGGGCGAGGGTTTTTAGGTCCACGGTGGGTTTCTTGTAGGCAGAGAAGATCACAATGATAATCTTTGCATAGTTTTGCAACAAGTTCTTCTTTAGTTGCAGACAGTCCTTCAACATTTAGAGATATAACAGTCAGTGCTGGCCTTAAAGGCGGGCATTGGCCTCTCTTCTTGCTCCACCTTGAGGGGCTTCGGGTATCTGTTGAGCTTCTAGACATCGTTGTCTTTCAGCTCCTTGGCCTCGAAGTGTTTGGTAGAGTTCGCAGGCAATACCAAGTATTACCTGACAGGGATCGCGACGTGAACGCCTCTACCTTGATCCCCAACCTCTATATGTCCTGTACAACGGTGCGGTGTCTTCACGTTTTCCTGTTTGTTTTTGTCTACGTCTTCATCAAGAGACAAGTACAGCCGACGGGTTCTGAGAGAAACGGAATTTCCCATCCTCTATATGTCCTATACATATGGCAGAATCTGTTGCTGAGGTAAGGGATGTCTGGGTCCACTCTCCTTGGACTGCTGACACCGCGACCCTCACCAGGACAAGCGGTTTTGAAAATGGATGGATGGATGAATATACGTTGCCTGACGTCAAAGGCAGTTCACTGTCGTGCCCGCATTCCTGTGATGCTTTGTCAAACCGTCTCTCTCTCTCGCCAGGTCTCTCCCGTGAGTCCTTTACGAGTGTCTCTTGGGGTGCGTTGTCTCTCCCGCCATTCCGTGATGTCTGGACTGCCTCCCGAGCTGGAGTTGTTATTTAATACGAGAGTGAACGGACCTGGGCTGGCACGGTGGCGGACCGGTGAGTAGCTCTGCCACCTCACAGCAAGAAGCTCCCTGGTTCGAATCCCGGCTCGGGTGCCGCCTTTCTGTGGAGTATTTGCATGTTCTATCCACGTGTCCGCGTGGGTTTCCGCCGGGTACTCCGGTTTCCCTCCCACAGTCCAAAAACATGCTGCCGCATAGCTGAATTGTCCCTGCGGACTAAATTTCCCCCCGGTTGCCCTGTGATGGACTGGCGTCCCATCGTGGGTATGACCCTGCCTTGCGCCCTGTGTCTGCCGGGATCGGCTTCAACCCTGTACAGGATTAAGCTGTTTCTGCTTAACACGAGTGCCTGTTTCAGCGTGCCGGCCTTCACTGGTGCTCGCTGACAGCGCTTGCCCCGAGCAGCCCATCGAGGCTACACGGGGGAGCTTTGTGTTTGTGTGTTGCCTGCCCGCCCGGCCTGCGCGCGGGCCTGTTTTATTGATGTATTTAATGTACATGTTTTGGGGCGAAAATGAGGATGAGATTGAAGGGAAAAGTGGGGGTGGGGGGAAGGGGGGGAGGGGCTGTGGTGTGGGGGGGGGAGCTGTAATGAGACCTCGGGCTCCAACTACACCAGATCCAGGCGGCATCTGGCGAAAGTGAATTGAAATGAACCCCGACTGCTGACCGCTTGGTTCGCATCCAGGACGGAGATCATCATCGGGCCGCGAGTGCGCGGCCACACAGATAAAGATCCCCCGTGTAGCCTTCAGTAGACTCGCGGCAAGTGCTGGTTGCCGAACACCGCGCCCCGCCCGCCTTTGTCTCCCGCGGTGGCAACGTTTTACACACCGCGCCGGGTAGTCATTTTTAGGTCGAGTCGGCCTAGGGGAGGCCCGCGACAATGGCAGATATTCGTCCCTAATCTAAGCCGTGCTAACCACTGCACCACCGCTCCCCAACACAGACATAGCCACAAGTACAGAGAAATACAAATACAAAGATCCCCCATATAGCCTCAACAGACCATTGGGGCAAGTGTCGTTCTTGAACGACACCTACAAAGGCAGGCACGGCACGCGAGGGGGTGGGCGGCCAGCGCCACGCGTCACCCCTCAGCAAGTGGTCCTGCTGACTAAATCGCCCCTGAAATGTTTGTCACATGCTTACCCCTCCCCGCTGGACAACTGTTAGAAAGGGCTACGCGGTTCAACGGTTCCTTGCAGCTTACGTGCAGACTCGGAGAGGCGGCGCTCGCCTCTCGTGTAAGTAACGGGCGATTAAGCTAATTATGTAATTGTGGGGTTAGCGCCAGGATAAGACGGCTCGAGTCGAACACGCGGCGCAATCACGGCACAGAGACGCACTGACAAAGCTCCCCCGGGTAGCCTCCGCCACGCTGCCGGGCCAAGAGCTGTCAGCTGCGAAGGCCTGCGTGCTCATCCTCCGGATTCTGCCCGAGCTGGTTCACGCCTCGAACGCTGGCTCCTGTCTCTAGCGCTGGCTTCTGTCCAGGCGCGTCGCAGCCGCGGGTGTTGCAGGAAAAAGTGGGGGGATGGAATCACGTTTCTGTGAAAATGCGGGTGTCGCAACACCCGCAACCCCGCGGCTGCGACACGCCTGCTTCTGTCTCTAACATTGGCTTCCGTCTCTAACACCGGTTTCTGTCTCTAAATCTGGCTCCTGTCTCTAACACTGGCTTCTTTCTCTAACACTGGTCCGCGTGGGTTTTCGCCGGGCACTCCGGTTTCCTCCCACAGTCCAAAGACATGCTGCTGCATAGGTGAATCGGCCCCGCGGACTAAATTTCCCGCCGGTGCCCTGTGATGGACTGGCGTCCCATACTGGGTACAGCCCTGCCTTGCGCCGTGTGTCTGACGGGATAGGCTCCGGCTCAACGCAACGCTGTACAGGATTAAGCGGTTTCGGACAATGCATGAATGAACAATTAATATTAAGGCACGGCCACACGATGGGGTGGTGGGATGGCAGAGCACCGTATGAAGTCCCTTTAAAGAGATCAACGTTTGGCAAGTGTTGAGAAGGGAGGGGTACAACTGTGGGCCGAGAAGACCCAGAGCTTTGTGTCACAGCGGAAGTCCAGGCAGCTTCCACGCAGCGTTAACGTAGAGCTGACGGAAAGATCACGCCGCTCAGCTGATTCGGAGTGAGACCTCCACCGCCAAACCGGGGCCTGGGCCATAATCACACTGTCCAGGAACGTAAACTTCTCCGAATGTTTAACTCGAAGGCTTTCATGACCAATGTTATCCATAGTATAGCTCTATTCACGAGTTTAGGTGACGTGAAAAGGTATGTAAGCGTTGTGTACCCGTCGATATGTTGGAAAACGAGCGGGCACACAGTACAAAGATGTTCCGACGTTTCGCTGGCAATTCCATCCAGCATCATCCAGCATTCTCCGCTCTCACCACAGCTGTCCCGTCACTCGTGGGGAACGGAGTGTTTGATGACATGAGATACCCGCGTAGCCGTTGGAGTTGATGGTAAGGACCTATTTACGCACCAACCGCAGTTATAAAAAAAAACCCAAAACAAATTGTTGCTGATTTTCCGTTCTCTGTCGTTGTTGACATGTCATTCTCTCCGCAGCCTTGTGCAGCGATTTGTGACCCTCGGGGGAAAGGCGCTATATAAATGCTATTATTATTATTATATATGTTACTGATGTAGGTTTGTAACCACTCGAGTCATGATGGTTGCTCTTCAGAGCCGTTCTTTCGGGTAAGCCGTGTCACTGGGTGGGCAAGTGGGTAGGTGTGAGAGTAGGTGGGTGGATGAGTAGGTGGGTGGGTGGGTCTTCTTCTTTGCGATTCTTCGAAGCACGATGGTCAGCTTCTGGACATCGTTGTCTTTCAGCTCGGCTTCGAAGTGTTTGGTAGAATTCGCAGGCAACACCAAGTATTACCTGACAGGGATCGCGACGTGAACGCTTCTACCTTGACCCCCGGTGGGTGGGTGGGCGGGTAGGTGGGTAGGTGTGGGAGTAGCTGGGTGGGTGAGTGGCTGAAGCGGGTGCAGATGTTGTGGGCGCATGTTTGCTGGGGCTAATCACCGCGCTCCCACCAAATATAGCGCCGAGATCGGGTCATCCCCAAGTAACCCCCCCACCAACCTCGTTAAGCCGCTAATCCAGCCGCCAACAGTCACACCCGCTCTCTCAATCCAAACTCACACACATAACAACCGTCTTTCGCCACTAAGCGGCGGCGACGTCACCACGTCGCCTGATGCCAGGCCATATGCACCTTGAGGCTATCACGTGAAGTGTCGAAGGCTCGTCGACAGGAGGTCACAGGACATACCCAGGTGTCATGGGCTGCACACACACACACTCTCTCACACCCATCCCATCCATACATCGTCAGAAACCGCTTAATCCTGTACAGGGTCGCTGTGGTGAGCCGGAGCCTATGCCGGCAGACACAGGGAACAAGGCAGGGCTCTACTTAAAAATACGAATTAATTAATTGACCGATAACATCCGAATATATAGGAAGCAGTGTGTGTGGCAATATGGCGAGGGCAAAACCGCCTGGCTGCCTCCTCCGCCTCTCTGTGCTTTCCTCGCGCCTCTTGAGTCGTTCTCCCATGATGGGACGCCAGTCCATCACAGGGCACCGGGGGGAACATTTTATCCGTAGGCCAATTAACCTGGCAGCATGTCTTTGGACGGAGTGCCTGGCGAAAACCCACGCGGACACGGGGAGAACATGCAAAGTCCACACAGAAAGGCTCCCGAGCCGGGATTCGAACCCGGGACCTTCTTGCAGCGAGGCGGCAGCGCTACCCACTAGGCCACCGTGCCGCCCTAACGTGTACAATGAAATGCGACGTTTCGCTGATAGTTGCAGTCAGCTTCATCAGGTATCCCGATCAACGTCTGTTGAAGTCTATACGGGGGATCTTTGTCCTTGCGTCTCGGGAGCGGTGGCGCAGCGGTAAGCGCGCTATGATACAAACCCGCGAACCGAGTTCGAATACAGCTCACGGTCAACACCGGTGACGATTTTCTGAACCGGTCCCGGGCCTCCCTTAGGTCGACTCAGCCTAAAATGGGCACCCTAGTTTGGTGTGTAAAACATTGCCACCAGGGAGACAAAGGCGGCCGGGTGTGGTGCTGGTCACCCATATCCTCGTGTGCTCTGTCGACCTTCATAGGTGCTACTCGCTAACGGCACTTGACCCTAAAGTCTGTCGAGGCTATACGGATGATCTTTATCTTTGTAGCAGCTACTCCTTGGGCATCGTCCTACCCTTGACATTCGCTCCACGTCAGCACTTGCCCCAGCCGTATGTATGTACGACATTGCACGCGTATGTGCCCAGTAACCATGCCAACGTTGAGTCAAAGTTGGGCCAACGGTGCCAACCGTATGGCAACGTTGTGCCAACGTTCAGTCAACATTGGACAAACGGTTCCATACACGGTGCCAACGAAGACTCAATTTTGGGCCAAAGGTGCCGGCCGGCTGCCAACGTTGTGCCAACGTTGAGTCAACGTTGGACCAACTATTCCATACACGATGCCAACGTTGGGGCAACGTTGGGCCAAAGGTGAGGACCATATCCCAACGTTGTGCCAACGTTGAGACAACGTTGGACCAACTGTTCCATACACGATGTTAATTGGATATCTGTACGTATTAGTATAGGTATGTATACACATGGGGCGGCACGGTGGCACGGTGAGTAGCGCTGCCGCCTCACAGCAAGAAGGACCCCGGTTCGAATCTCGGCTCGGGTGCCGCCTTTATGTGTGGAGTTTGCATGTTCTCTCCCCGTGTCCGAGTGGGTTTTCGCCGGGCACTCCGGTTTCCTCCCACAGTCCAAATACATGCTGCTGCATAGGTTAATTGGCCTGTTGATGGACTGGCTTCTCATCCTGGGTATAGCCCTGCCCTGCGCCCTGTGACTGCCGGGATAGGCGCCGGCTCACCGCGACACTATACAGGATTAAGTGTTTTTTGACAATGAATGTGGAGCGGTGGCGCAGCGGTTAGCGCACCGCCGCGCTATGAACCCGGCGACCGGAGTTCGATTCCCGGTCCTAGGTCGACTAAGCCCACAAACGATTACATAGCTAGTGTGTAACCATCGCCACAGGGGAGACAAAGGCGGCCGGCCGGGCGTGATGCCGGCCACCCACCCCGTCGTATGCCTGCCGCGTTGCCCCTTCACAGGCGCTACTCGCTAACAGCACTTGACCCTCCGGCCTGCCGAGGCTCTACGGGCGGGGATCTTTATCTTTACCTGTGCGCGTCGTGAGAGTACGCACGCGCTGTGCGTCACTTCGCGAGTCACATTCGAAAACGGAGCGACTGGCAAAACCCAAACTACCGGCGCGCGCATCCAGGAACGTGGAGCCGCTCCCGAGTTTGATACGAACCGGAGGCGGACTCCCCGTCTGCAGCCACGATACAAACGAGGCCAACTCCGCTCCGCGATCCGCTCCGGGGTTTTTTCCCCATTCCGAAAACCACCTCCTTGCGCTTTGTTCGCTGGGGACGATCGCAGACAATGCGATGGCAGCGCTAATTGCGGGAAGAAAACGACCGTTGAACCCTTTTGGCGGTAATCCGGAGTACGCCAACATCCGCCGGGTCAAAATTGGGTTGCTTATTTATTTATTTA
>JAZEWU010000037.1:2114109-2127933 GCA_036362915.1 Geotria australis | reverse complement strand
GAAGAAGCAGATGGCGAGGAAGATCCCGCAGCACGTGAAGTCGTTCTCCATCATGCCGACCCTGCGGCACAGCGCCATCATCGGGGTCAGAATCATCATCGTAGCCATTGTCGACACTGTCGTACTGGATGTTGTCGTCAACGCCGTGGTCGACGACAGTGTGCGAGGTTTTACCGCGCAGCGGTCCCTCGCTTTACGATACTAATAATAACAATAGCATTTATAGAGCGCCTTTCACCTGAGACGTAAACACTAAAAAGCGCTCCTATTGGCTGAGAAGCTACCCAAGCGGCGCGCGTTTGCATCACCGATCGGCTGCCACGCAACTGTATCGTAACACGCACTGTAGCGTGAAATTCGACCCCGACGCAACACCAACGTACTTACGGAGCGATTAGCTTAAAAGCGATTCCGTCGTGTCGTGAGCCAAGCGACCCACCGTATCAGAATCCCAGCCGCGTGCACGACAAGGGAGCGAATCGACTCCCCGCCCGTCACGGGCGGGGGGGAGCCGCTAAGCTGGTGGAAATTCCACGTTCCCAGGGTGGCGGGGAGAAAAAAACCCTCACCTGCAGACAGGGCAGCCACCGGAGATGACCACCACGGTCGCCGGTGCAGGCCCCGGGACGGGAGCGTACGCCGGGCCTGCTTGGCTCGGGTGCATGGGAGGCTGTGAGATGGCCGGGTACGGGAGGCCATGCTGAGGGGGGCCCTGCTGAGGGGGGTACCCGCCTGGGGGTGGGAGAGCGGGAAACAGGGAGGGAGCGAGAGGAAACACGGACCGTGCAGAGGTTATAATAATAATAGCATTTATAGAGCGCCTTTCACCCGAGGGTCACAAAGCGCTGCACAGGGCTGCGGAGAGAACGACATGTCAACAACAACAGAGGTCGAGTCAGCCTCAAATTAATACTTGGTGCGGTGTGTAAAACATCGCCGCTAGAGAGACAAAGGCAGCCGGGCGTGGTGTTGGCCACCCAGTAATCCAGCAAGGAGCTTGCAAGCTCGCCGGGTATTTTCTTCCTGTGATAATAAACATCTATCTATCCACCCATCCCCGTGTGTGCCGTGTTGGCCTCCATGGGTGCTACTCGCTGACAACACTTGACCCTACAGTCCGTCAGGGCTACAGGGGGGATCTTTATCTTTGTCCTGCATCCTCCAGGCGAGTCAGGACACCAGGCAAGTTCGTGGCGCCTACGGCAAAGGCGTTTCGCAACATTCGCGCGGCAATCGTAATAAAACTTTTAAAGTACATTTATATAGCAGCTCCTCTCACCCAGAGGTCCCAAGGGCGCTGCAGGAAACCGCGGAAAGGAGGAGGGAAGGATGCCGCTTGGGTCAGCCGGCGCCAACCCGCCAGACACCGCGTCCCTTACATTACGATGGTATCGGTTGATGCAATTAACGCGTTTTTAGTTTGCGGGGGAAACCCGGAGGAACCCCACGAAGAACCTATAATTTATCGCTATTGCGTGACTTTCAGTTGATCTCATTAATAATTTGGCCGATAACATCATAATATATAGGCAGCAGTGTGTGGCAATATGGCGTGGCAAACGGCCTAGCTGCCTCCTCCGCCTCTCTGCGCTTTCCTCGCGCCTCTGAGTCCTTCTCTCGTCGATGAATACCTTCGACATTGAATGAATATGCGCGCGTTGTAAATGTAAAATTATTATTATTAATTATTATCTGTCTTGATGTTGTTGACATGCCGTTTTCTCCACAGCCCTGTGCAGCTCTTTGTGACCCTCGGGTGTTAGGTGCTCTATAAATGCTGCTATTATTATAACGCACACACAACACTGCAGAAAGACGCCCGAAGCGGGATTCGAACTCGTCATGGGAGGGAATCGAACCGCTTCGGGCAGGACCTTCTTTCCGCGAGGAGGAGGCCGCAGAACCGATCCGCCAACCCTCGCCGCTGGCTCCACTGTCGCTGGACGACAGGTTGTCGCGACCAGGCTAACGCCGCCCGGCTCAAGGGGCTCCTTGTGAAGACCCCCACATTTTACCCCACCCCAGTCCCTCGCCATGACGTCACAGTGACGTCCCTTAATCGTGAGGATGCCGCGCGAGACAAGGCGACGCTTTATTCACTGATCGCTCAAATTAAAACTCTGAAAAGACGCCTCTGTTAATGTTTCTCCACACATACGGAATCTCAACACACTAAAAAAAAACTCAGAACCGCATCTCAAACCCCCCCCCCCAGTCCCCACCCCTAGCCTCCCACAAAGATAAAGATCCCCCCATAGGCTTGACAGATTGGTCGGGCAAGTGCTGTTAGTGAGTAGAGGCCACGAAGGCGTGGGTGGCCAGCACCACGCCCGGCCGTCTTTGTCTCCCTAATGCAAATGTTAACCCACCGTGCTAGGTACTCATTCGAAGCTGAGACGACCTAGGGGAGGCCCCAGGACCGGTTCAGGAAATCGTCACTGGTGTTAGCCGTGAATGGTCAACAGGTTTTTGTAGCCCAGTGCGCTTACCACGGAGCTACCGCTGCCCACACATACACGTGCCAACATGCGAGGGGGGTTTTGTTTCTGGATGGTCCGGTTTCCTCCCACGCGTAGGCTTTTGCAACCAATTTCACAATGGTTAAACGTTCTGTTAGTCATTCATTATTTGTTAGAAACCGCGCAATCCTGCGGTGAGCCAGAGCCTATCCCGGTAAACGAAGGGCGCAAGGCAGGGTTCTACACAGGATAGGACGCCATTCCATAACAGGGCACCGGGGGCAATTTAATCAGCAGGCCAATTCACCTGGACAACTGTAAAAACAATAGTTACATTGCTTAACGGTTCCATCCAACTTAAATACAGACTGACAAATACGAATCGTCACTCATTGGCTGAAAACAAAATAAAAACGCAACAATGTACTTACTGCTACACTAGCACGACTGTCCTGAAATACAGTCGCTGGGCTTACGGTGGCTTTCCTGGACAAACAAGTCTTCTTCTTTGCGATTCTTCGAAACACGATGGTCAACTTCTGGACATCGTTGTCTTTCAGCTCGGCTTCGAAGTGTTTGGTAGAATTCGCAGGCAACACCAAGTATTACCTGACAGGGATCACGACGTGAACGCTTCTACCTTGACCCCAAGTAAATGATGATATCCATTACGATCATTTCCATTGCAACAGTTTGACTTACGTGACTCATGGCTTTATGGCTAGATTGAGTATAGCAGCGGTTCAGAAAATGTTTCCTTATGCAGACCGCAAAATCGTTATCAAACGCTTTTGCAGAACTACATCTCACGCAAGCAGTTTCAAATAAAATATATCCATAGCCTGTGGTCAAATTTATATATTAGCGGGTATTAAAAGGCAGCTAATTCGAAGAGTTTATGATTTAGTATTATTGGATCATTAATTTCATTATCTGAATAATGGTTCCTCTTCACAGCTGTTCTTTCGGGCTAGCCGTGTCAATCGATCTCCCTCTCTCCCTCGGGACGTTTCGCCTCCCGCGTTGGAAGCGTGATCAGGCGTGGGAGGCGAAACGTCACGGGGTGACACGGCTATTTTTGTTAACGTCACGGCCTCCCGTGCCCTGAGATGTTGTAACCGACTTACCCCTCTCCGCTGGACAACTGTTAAAAAATAGCTGCACAGTTCAACGGTTCCTTCCAGCTTAACTTAAGCCAGATTTACTGACCTCTATGCTGTATAATGGAGAAAGTGTTTTTATGTCCGCTCTGAGGGCACGGGGTTCAAATTCTTCACGAGCGCAATTATTATCTGCAAAACACCGAGGCTTTTACATATTTTTTTTCCATCTTTACTAAACTGTACTTCACACTTATGGATTACTGTTCTGAAACTGCAGACAGCCGGCAGCAATATACGCAAAAGGAAATCAGAAAATAAAATCCAGGCCAAAGCAGTCATGCCAGCAGAATTCGGTCTATCATGTTGTTTATTTATTTGATATGTGCTTCGTGCCACTGTGGTTTCCATTGTGTGTCTCCGCCTCGGGGGAAATAGCGTGAGGATTTCAGACCTGCCACCACCCACGCTCAGCTGCAGTACAAACATTCATTAATTCATTGTCAGAAACCACTTATTCCTGTACAGGGTTGCGGTGAGACGGAGCCTATCAGGGCAGACACAGGGCGCAATGCAGAGCTATGCCCAGGATAGGACGCCAGTCCATCACAGGGCACCGGGGCCAATTTAGTCCACATGCCAATTAACCTGTGCAGCAGCAGCATGTCTATGGACCGTGGGAGGAAACCGGAGTGCCCGGCGAAAACCCTCGCAGACACGTTGAAAAAACATGCAAACTCCACACAGAAAGGCGGCACCCGAACCGGGATTCGAACCCGGGTGCTTTCTTGCCGTGAGGCGGCAGCGCTACGCCACCGTGCCACCCGGGAAATGTTTTATGCAGGAAAGTAAATGATGCATGTGATAGTAACATGTTCCTCATCGGTGGGGTTTTTTCTCGTTGACACGCCGATTCCAGGAGCTGATCGGGAACCTGTACTAACATTGGAACGAGTGTCTTGGTTTCAGCCTTACTTCCCACTGACTTAGGCTTCTAAAACATTGACGGTTGATCTTCAGAGCTGTTCTTTCTGGATAGCCGTGTCGAGCGATCTCCCGCTCTCCCTCGCGACTGTACAGCTATAATTAATCGTGTTATAATGAGCTCTCTTAACGGAATTTATCGCTTAGCATACAAGACTCAAGAACGCATCCAATCCGTTAAAGGAGCTATGCGTGTCCACCACTGGTAGAGGATTGGAGATAGTCATACCCCGCCCCACGTCATTAATTGGTTCCAAAAGCCGTGACGTAATCCGGTTTTGACGTAAAGCGGACGAAATGCCTTAAACATGCCTTCAAATGAGGACAAACACCGTAAAACTAGCGTAAATAACTCGCAAATGAATATAACTATCGCTAAACCTTAAAGCACACTAAACACACATTTTAGTCATATTTTTTAAAGAATAATGACGTTGCTGAGGGACGTAACGTCGGACGTAATGGCGTTCGCTGAACTGAAATGTACTCTAGAAAAGTGGCGTAAATGCGAATTTGACGTAGGCCGATATTACGTAAAGCGGGGTATTACTGTACCTATGCATCTGCCCTGTGATGGAGTCTGCCGGGACAGGCTCCGTCTCACCGCGACCCTGTACAGGATTACGTGGTTTCTGACAGTGGACGGATATCTATGTACCAGCCACGGTTAGTTTTTAACACGTTGGCTGAGCTCAGGGGCCTGGGACACGTCAAGTCACCATCGACGGATTGAAACTGTCTAAGTGACTCGTAACAGTGCGCACGTGCCCATGAACTGAGCGAGGTGATTACAGGAGTTCGGTGACAGGAAACGGGGCACAGCAAAATAAGAGGAAATAAGACACGTGCCCCGTGACCTTGACTGTGTTTGTGGCTTGGTGAGTGGTTGGGTGACCACGTTAGTGCACGGGTGAATGCGCGAGTGAGCGAGTCATTATTTGGTCGGTAACATCATAATCATCAGTGGGACCTCATCATCAGTGGAACATCAGGATAAGAAGCAGTGTGTGGCAATATGGCGCCGGCAAAACTGCATGGCTGCCTCCTCCGCCTCTCTGCGCTTTCCTCGCTACGCCTCTGAGTCGTTCTCTCGTCGAATGAGTACCTTCGACAGTGAACGAATATGTGCACGTTATAAATGTGAAATTATTATTAATTATTATTATTATCAGTGGGTGAGTGGCTGGGATAGTGAATGTGTGGGTGAGTGGCTGGGTGAGTAGGTGGCTGGGTGAGTAGGTGGGTGCGTGAGTGGGTGGGTGGGTGAGTGACTGAGATAGTGACTTTGTGGGTGGGTGGGTTGGTTAGTGCATGGGTGAGTGGCTGGGTGCGTAACTGGGATAGTGCATGTGTGGGTGGGTGGGTTAGTGCATTGGTGAGTTGCTGGGTGAGTGAGTTAGTGCATGGGTTAGTGCATGGGTGAGTGCGTAGGTGGTGCGTGAATGGGTGCGTGAGTGGGTGGGTGGGTTAGTTGCATGGGGTGAGTAGCTGGGTGAGTGGGTGACTGAGCGACTGGACTCGCAGTGTTGACGGCGGCGCACAGCGTGTAACACACACACACACACACCCCAGTCTAATCGACACCGAGCCCTAGAAACCGAGTGGCGAGACCCAGCGGATGAAACGAACAGGCACAGATAGCGGCCATGTCAACAGCGATGATCGATTGATAAGGAAGCGAGTAGCAACTGCCCAGCGCCGCGTCATCAATTTGGCGGTTACGGCTGAAGGCCACGCAACGATTAGACGTTTCGTCCAAATATTTACTCTCGGCCTGCACGACAGTACGCCGCCGCCTACGCTCGTGTTTGCCGCGTCGCAGGAATCCCGTAAAGAGCTTGCAAGCTCACTGGGCATTTTTTTCTTGCTATAATAATAAACATCTGTCTATCTATTCGAATTCGATTCGATTCTTCGAAGCGTGATGGTTAAATGACAGTTTCCTATTGCAACAAGTTCTTCTTTAGTTGCAGACAAGCCCTTCGACATTTAGAGATATAATGGTCAGTGCTGGCCTATATAAATTGATATTATTATTATGAAAGGCGGGCATTGGCCGTATCACTGAGCGATCTCCCGCTCTCCCTCACATTAACCGCCTGACGTTTCGTCAGTAGCAATACCGCCTCACAGCAAGAAGTAACTGAGTTCAATTCTCGGCTCGGGTGCAGCCTTTCTGTGTGGAGTTTGCATGTTCTCTACCCGTGTCCGCGTGGGTTTTCGCCATGTACTCGGGTTTCCTCCCAAAGTCCATAGGATAAGCTGCCAAGGTTTATTGTCCTGGTGACTATTTAACCCCGGTGCACCTGAGACATCGCACCTTGCTGACCCCTGCCCTGCTGGACAACTGTTAAACATAACTACGCAGCTCAACGATTTGCTTTCAGCTTACATGCAAGCTGACTCACCGAGCTAAACATCATTTCGAGCCTCTATATCCATCCATTTTCTAAACCGCATGTCCTGGTGAGGGGTCTATATGTCCTGGACATAGGGCAGAATTGACAATAAAGTTGAAATTGAATTGAGCTGCGTGAGTCACGGCCCAGAGCCTCACCCGTTTTTCACTCGCGATCAAAACGTGATTGGCGGTGTGGGGGAGCGGTGGGAAAGACATCAACTCCACTTACAAGCGACGGTGAAATTCTAACTTCGAAACCCGTTAACAGAATCCGCGGTATTGCGGACTCAAACGAGGTCCTAAAGTGGAACTATCCATCGCCACCGCACAAGAATACAGCATCTTCTTTTAAAGTATAAAATACGAAGTTTGTACCCTTACCGGCAATAAGAACACAGTGTTTAAGATGTTTAAACACCAAGTGAACACCTTTTCACGAAGGCTCCAACGTGCAGGTAACAATTCGCATGTTTGTTGTGTCGCAGGAGTCCCGTAAAGAGCTTGCAAGCTCACCGGGTATGTTTCTGCCGTAATAATAAACATCTATCTGTTTAGACTATCGGCACTTTTTTAACATTATCTATCCCGCCGATGACAAGCCGATGACCATGGCAGGTCTCGGCGTCAAGGCAGCCTGTCCGCGTTCCCCGTTCTGTCGCTGCGCAGGTCGGCAGGTGTTCCCGCTTGGACCCGGCGTGCGTCGGCGTGCACATCCGCGTTGCAGTGCGGGCTCCACCGATCACCGCGCAGCGCGTTGGCGATCACAAGCCCCGTTGGCTGCACAAGAAGTCTTGCGGTCTTCTCGTGGTCAGCCTCTGGACACCGTTGTCTTTCAGCTCCTCGGCCTTGAAGTGTTCGGTAGAATTCGCAGGCAATAACCAAGTACTGGCCCGCACGCTCCGAATCGCCCCGGCAGGGCCAGGTAGCCGCGTCACGACTCGCTCGGCCGTAAAAGCCACCGAGAAAGGTAAACTGTACCCCGAGGCGGCCGCTTTAGGCGGAGCCTGGGACGGGCGAGCGTCGGAGAAGGAGGCATGTGGTTGATCATCGTCGTCCGCACCCTTGACGTTCATCTTTGTGACCCTCGGGTGAAAGGCGCTCTATAAATGCTATTATTATTATCTTCAGTGAGTGTGTAAGCCAGGGGTGTCCAAACTTTTTTTCCCCGAGGGCCACATACAGAAAAATATACGAAGGACTGGGCCACTCACAAATATTATGTGTGGGCCGTAGACCATTATATTTTTAGATTTTGATACGTGCCAATTAAAAATGGATGGCGGGCCGCAGTTGGCCCGCGGGCCGTAGGTTTGAACACCCCTGGTGTAAGCCATCCATCCATTTTCTAAACCGCTTCTCCTGGTGAGGGTCGCGGGTGGCAGCAGTCCAAGGAGAGTGGATCAGACATCCTTTTCCTCAGCAACAGATTCCAGCTCTTCCTGGGGGATTCACAGGCGTTCCCAGGCCAGCAGACGGATAAAATCCCTCCAGCGTGTCCTGGGTCGGCCTCTAGGTCTCCGCCCATTCCTCACTCTCGATTGATGGGAAGGAGCACCCATGAAAGGGTGGCTTTCAGGGATTTCTCACTCCTCACAGCCACTCTCACATTCATTGTTTTGTTTATTGTGTTGGTCAGACCCGTCATTCTCAACGGGTCGACCTTCATAGGTGCTCGCTAACAGCACTTGTCCCTACAGTCTGTTAAGGCTATATAGGGGATCTTTGTCTTTGTCTTTTTGTCTCAACGGGTGGGTCGCGACCCATGAGTGGGCAGCGAGCGCCACCTAGTGGTCCGTGGAGACCAGACCCGAGTGGGCCAAGTGGGTCCTTGAGGTTGAAAAGGTTGAAAAACCCTCGTGTAGAATTTAGTAGAACAAGGATTTCTCTCGTGATGGTTGCGACCATCAGGAAACGAGCCGTGAAAACCTACTTCAGTAAACTGCTCTCAAGAGCTGTTCATCGGGCCGTGTCGAGCGTTACTCCTCTCCCGACAGGAACGCTTGAGGAGGAGGAGGAGGAACGCTCGACACGGCTATCCCGAAAGCGCAGCGCTTTGGATACCGACATCGTTACGTTTTGTATTAAACAGGCGGTGAGCTTGTTTTTGACCTTCTGCCCTCGACAAAAGCCACATTCCGTGGTGAAGACCCAGCAAGAAAAGGAGGCCTTGAGAGGGGGAATTACAGCCATGGCGTCACGGGGCCACTCCCCATTTGGTGGACTAAAGGTCAAAGACAAAGATCCCCTATATAGCCTGAACAGACTGTAGGGACAAGTGCCGTTAGCGAGCACCTATGCAGGTCGACACGGCAAACACCCACACACACCCACATCAAGACACAAATCCCCCCGTGTAGCCTGAACAGACGGTAGGGTCAAGTGCTGTTAGCGAGTAGCACCTATGAGTGCTGGAAGAGTGTGATTAAGGGATGGATAGGTCGCAACACGCCCGGCCGCCTTTGTCTCCCCATTGCTGATGGTTTACACGCTGCGCCAGCTACTCATTTGGGGCCGAGTCGACCTGGAGGGAGGCCCAGTTTCGGTTCAATTATTCACCACTGTTTAGTCTGTCGGGGAATTGCACTCGGGTAACTCGGGTCGCTTAACCGCTGCGCCACTGCTCCCTACAACAGCAACAACAACACACAGACACACGCGGTGCATACACTTACACGTGGACACATTCACAGCCCCCCACCGCTCCCAATCCAGCCACTTGTGGATTAGGGGGGGCGGCATTCTGGGACGTGGCTGCCACTCCCGTCGTCAACCTTCGCAAGAAGAACGAGAGCAGGAACACTCGACACGGCTATCCGGAAAGACCAGCTACGGAGAGCACTTCTCATACATTCGATGTTCAGATTTATCTGGATTATTTACAGCAGAATATACCAAGTGGGCTTGCATGCTCTGGAAGCGGGATTCTTGCGATGGAACACTGGCTCGTATCTCCAACACCGTTTCCTACCTCTAACACCGATACATCCATCCAGAAACCAATTTAGTCAGCAGGCCAATTAACCTATGCAACAGCAGCAGCATGTCTCTGGACTGTGGGAGGAAACCGGAGTGCCCCGGCGAAAACCCACGCGGACACGGGGAGAGAAAGCGCGAGAAAACATGCAAACTCCACACAGTAAAGGCGGCACCCGAGCCGGGATGCGAAAACCCGCTGCGCTTCTCACCGTCGCGCCACGACTTTGACCATACTTCACCACGTGCCGGGCAACAGTAAACCGCGCGGTGGGGAGGGGGGGCACAGTGCTTACTTACCCTGTGGAGGGTAGCCCGGAGCCACGGGGGACTGATTGTAACCGTACGGCGGTGGCGCGCTCATGTCTTTCTCTCTGTTGTGTGTCTGCGCTCCTTCACTATTCTTCTCCCTCTTGCCTCGTGTCCGTTGTTCCCCACCGTCCGTCGCCGCTGGGCTTGTGTTCTCCTGTCTCTTATCGAGCGCCCGAGTGTGTCGCCCGGTCTCGTGCCGTGCCGCCCGCTTCTACTCGCTGTCTGGCACGGCTTGCGGATGCAAACGCTGCCCGCTGCACAAAAAGCCAGATTTTGAGAGATGTGTTGGGCGCGGTTCAGGCTCCACCTCCCCCCCAAACCCCTGGCTCTCACCCCCATGCCCCATCCCCTCCTTCCATCCCTCCCTCTCCCCACAATCCCTCTCACATCCCCACCCCCCGGCCACATCCCTCCCACCAGCTTTCATCCATCCGCCTACGCCCACCCTCCAGCGCTCCCTCCCATGTGTGTATTTTTTTTTAAAAAATTTGCTCGTTTATTTGACAAACGGTGTGGAATGCTACGTGTAAATGTTCTTGTTGGTTTAGTCAATTGAAGTCAACTTTATTGTCAATTCTGCCAGGTACTAGGTAAATAATCCTAACAATTTTAATCCATAGTGTTGTACGGGTTTAGATCATGTGAAAAAGTTATGTAAGTGTGATGTAACCAAGCACACTTGCAAGCTGGGGGGTCGCATGTTTGTTGTGTTGCAAGAATCCCGTAAAGAGCTTGCAGGCTTACCGGGTATTTTTCTGCTGTAATAGTAAACATCTATCTATCTTCTTCTTTGCGATTCTGCGAAGCACGATGGTCAGCCTCTGGACATCGTTGTCTTTCAGCTCGGCCTCGAGGCAGCAACTGAGTCATCACACATCAATCTTGCTCCTCTCTCACATCCACCATCGCCCCCCAATAACTCTCTGCCCACTCTAATTATCCATCAGCTACCTCCCGAAAGCCGTTCACCACTGAGTGGCGGTGACGTCACCACGCCGCCCGTACCAGGCCAGGTGCGCTCCGATGCCACGCGAAGTGTCGAAGGCCCGCTGACATGAGGTCACGGGACAGGCCGACCTGCCATGGGCTGCCTGACTGAGATAACTGGCAGATTCATTACGCCCTACTGTGCCAACTTGGCTGAGTTTTATCTGCCCGATGCTCCGCTCGCTGTTGTGAGCGTCGCTCGTCCGCCCTCTGTTGTTGCTGGAGGGCGACTGCCTCCAACTGCCCCAGTAGCGTCCTTCACGAACCTCCTCCACAGAGGTCGATCTTGCCAAAGCTGGTACCAGTCACCGGCGAGTTAGTCCACTCAGCTCCACGTCCTTCTGAACCACATTAGTCCATCTCTGATCTAACCAGTGCCGCGCCCGTTTAGCCCACTCTATCCGACCAAACAGAAGCTGCTCGGCCATCCAGTGGCTGGGCATGCGGGCTACATAACCCAGCCAATACAGTCTCGCCTGCCGGAGGAACTCACTGATAGTAACGTGTCCAGATCCTTCAGGGATCTGTGAGCTCCTCACACTGTGCTCCAGGCTTGTTACACCCACGATGGATCGTAGGCAGGCGAGCCTGAACGTGTTCATGCCCAAAAGTGTCCACTTTTCCCCACTAGCCTGCTTCCTACCCACCCCCCCTCTCCTGACTACAGTATTCAATTTGCCACTGGCAGCCCCTCCCCTCCGCTACATCATCCCCCCGTCCCCCGCCCCTCAGTTGCCGGGGGGGGCACTATTTCCTGTGTGGGGGGGGGTCAGGCGAAAACAGGGCCGTCACGCGAATCGCGTGCGTGCGCTGAGCCACGTCTCAGTGTGTGTGTGTCGACTCAGCCACAGATATAGATAGATGTTTGTTATTACGGCAGGAGAATAGCCAGTGAGCTTGCAAGCTCGTTACGGGACACCCGCGTTGACACAACAAACATGCGAATTGCCGACAATAATTATAATACGTCCAAGATCCACTCGTCCATCCGTTTTATGAAACCGCTTAATCCCGTACAGGGTCGCGGTGAGCCGGAGACTATCCCGGCAGACACAGGGCCATGCCTATCGCAGGGCACCTGGGGCAACTTACTCAGCAGGCCAATCAACCTGGCAGCATGTATTTGGAGGGTGGGAGGAAACCGGAGTGCCCGGCGAAAACCCACGCGGACACGGGGAAAACATGCAAATTCCACACAGAAAAGGCTCCCCCCGAACCGGGATTCGAACCCGGGGAATTCTTGCTACTAAATTTAAATGATCCAACAAAATATCCAACAGATGACTACATGGTGCGGAGTGCAAACATCGCCGCTAGGGGGGGGGGGACGAATATTTGAACCGGACCTGCATCTTCCCCCTAGGTCGACACAGCCTCAAACTAGTAGCCGGTGCGTTGTGTAAAACATCAGGGCGGCCGGGCGTGCCTGCTAGCCGCCCACCCCCTCGTGCGTCCGTGCCCGGTCTTCATAAGCGCTAATCGCTAAAAGCACTTGGCACAAAAATCTGTTAAGGCTATAGTGGTTACCCACAGGCCCTGGAATCTGAGTTAGAAGCCAGGCCACGGGTAACATCAGAGACGACCGCTTTATTTATTTAAAAATACACACACGTGTGGGTGTTTTAGATTAAACCTGAGGGGTGAGAACTGGAACCGTACGAACAAAAGCTGCTGCTTTGGTCAAATTGGGCTGCAAGACCGGCCCAACCACCTGTCAATGTGGCGAAGCAGACCATACTATGGAGCCACTGCATTGTCTGCGCTCTACTACCCAACCGCTGCAGCTCAAAAGACCTTGCGGAGTTCAATGAAAATGCAACGGGCTGTGTAAGAAAATGGGAACTGTGGTTTAGCCATCGCGCTTCGAAGAATCGCAAAGAAGAAGAAGCTAAACCGTATTTAAAACACTGGTCGTTATCGTGGCTTCAAAATAATAATAATAGTAACAACAGGCAAAACATCACTCATTGGACTGGCGTGCCATCCAGGGTATGGCCCTGTCTCGCGCCCTGTGTCTGCCGGGATAGGCTCCGGCTCACCGCAACCCTGTACATGATTAAGCGGTTTCTGATAATGCATGGATGGATGGATAGTTGTGTAACCGCCAGCAACGTGCGCCATTCCAGCCTTAAGGGAGGTGCTCGCTAACAGCACTGGAGACAACTTGGGCTGCGAGAGGCTATATGTAGGATATTTATCTTTGCGTTTGAGTGTTTGGGAATATAAGTGAGTGGTTTTGCGATGCGTGCTACAGTGCATTGCCCACTTCAACGGACACAATGCGTGGGAAATGTCAAAAGGCACTGATGTAGGTTTTCTCGGCCAACGCGGGAGGCGACACGTCGCGATGGAGAGAGAGGGAGATCGCTGTCCCGAAACAACAGCTCTGAAGAGCAACCACCATGAATCGAGCCGTGAAAACCTACATCAGTACATAATCGTAATAATTAGAGTTTAATATTAGTGTTTTTATAATAATAATAATTGCATTTTATAGAGCGCCTTTCACCCGAGGGTCACAAAGCGCTGCACAACGATAGAAAAAAAACAAAGCAACAAAAATAATAATAATTTCAATTTATATAGCGCCTTTCACCCGAGGGTCACA
>JAZEWU010000037.1:2100173-2113609 GCA_036362915.1 Geotria australis | reverse complement strand
CGACCCTGTACAGTGTACAGGATTAAGCGGTTTCTGAAAATGGCTGGATGGATGGACAGCCCCGACCAAAGTGTCTGCCGGCAACAACACGCAACGGCCCCCTCTGGCGGTGGACGCGTGCCCGTGTCACGCCACCAACACCAACGACGCCGCGACTCGGCGCTAGCCTCGCCAGGCGTCGTGACATCACAGGAAGCGTGGGGATGGGGAGACCCGAGGGGTCACCTCTGATCCTCCCTACACCAGAATCGTCGTGTTCTTCATCTTCATCACGTTCAGGGTCGTGAGGGGTGGGGGGGGCATCGACACGAGCAAGCTGAGCCATGGGCGAGCGGGCGGCCGTGCCAGGGCCAGGGTTGCCCACCGTCTCCTCATCATCCTCGTCTTCGCCGGCTTCGTTTCACCCCCTGGTGGCAAAGTTCGCGCTGTCGGCCTGCGCAGCTGCAGTGGCCGAGATCGGTAAGGGTGACGGTTGTTGATTTGTGAGGGTCGTGCTGTTGACGGCTGTCCTTGCGTGGCTGGCATTGCATGTGTTTGTGTTAGCCGTAAATGTGCGGATTGCAAGAGTGACTGTGGGTGATGTTTGCTGATTTTGCATGGCCGGCGTTGCATGTGCGTGTTCCTGTTGTACGTAAACTTGCGGATGAGAGTGACTGTGGGCGAAGATTGGTGAGGGCGGTGTTTGTTGATTTGCATGGCTGGCATTGCATATGCGTGTTCATGTTATCTGTAAACTCGCGGATAATAGGAGTGGCTGTAAGTGAGATTGGAACCGGTGGTTTGTGTTGATAGATGTGTTTGCATGGCTGGCATCGCATGTGTGTATTCCTGTTGTACGTAAACCCGCGGATAAGAGTGACTTTGGGTGATGTTTGTTGACAGCTGTGTATCCATGGCTGGCATTGCATATGATAAGTCCTGTTATCCGTGAACTCGTGGATCAGAGTGACTGTCGGTGAGGTCGGTGAGGGTTTATGTTTGTTGATAGATGTGTTTTCACGGCTGGTATTGCATCTGTGCATTCCTATTATCCGTAAACTCTCGGATAACAGGAGTGACTGCGGGTGATGTTTGTTGACAGCTGTGCTTGCACGACTAGAAATGCACGTGCTTATTTATATTATCCGTAAACTCGCGGATACGAGGAAGTGGGTTGCTCTTGGCATCTGTGCTGCATTACACGGACACAATGCCCCGTTTATCTGTAACTTTGCTGATATTCTGAGACGTCGAACTGCACGGCGACCGTGAGTTTTGAAACTTACCGCATGGCTACGGTCGAACGCGTTACACGCTCCCGTCTGCAACCTCACAAATAACCCGGTAACCGCGCACCGTCTGGCCAACTTCGCTTAACGTCGGGCCAACGTCGCGCCAACGTCAACCAACCGACGCCAGGGGAAAGTCGCGTGTTTACTTGGGAGCGAGTTTCCACTGGGTTAATAATTACCGCCCAATGTGTGGGGACGCGCTGATGATTCGGCACTTTGCACGCTGAACTATGAACCAGGCAATTGCGGGTCAATTCCAAACAGCCACGTTTCCAGAGTATATCCATTTTTATGGGTTAGGTCACGTCAGAAATACGTGTCGTTAAACCCGCCTCCACCCGACGCAGTCAAATTTAGTAAGGTCTGTCACGCGAACAAAAAACGTGCCGATTCTTTACTGCTTCAGCACAGCTGTACGTTGGAGAGCGGACCCGCGACGTTTACGACGAAGATACGACGTTTCGCTGATAGTTACAATCAGCTTCGCCAGGAACAAAGGTCCTGATGAAGCTAATTGCAACCATCAGCGAAACGTCGTGCCTTCATTATAAATGTCGTGGGTTCACTCTCCAACATACATACCGGCGTGATGCTGACGTAGTAAAGAATCGGCACGTTTTGTTCACGTGACAAACCTTACTGCTAATTGTCGGGTGGAGACGGGTTTACGACACATTTTTTACGTGACCTAACCCATAAAAAGGGATATACTATGGATAACATTGATCACGAAAGCCTTCATGTTAAAAAAGCAGGAAGTCTAAACAGTGTCTGGCGGGTTGGCGCCGGCTGACCGCCTAGCTGACTGCCCCCTCTCTGCGATTTCCTCGCTACATATCCGTATCTCGTCCGTGACCAGGCGTGGGATTTACGTACGTTATACATTATATCATAATTCCTATCCCGGCTCGGGTGCCGCTTTTCTGTGTGGAGTTTGCACGTTCTCTCCCCGTGTCCGCGTGGGTTTTAGCCGGGCGCTCCGCTTTCCTCCCACAATCAAAAAAACACGCCGCTGCATCGGTCAATTGCCCTGCTGACTAAATTTCCCCCGGTGCCCTGTGACGGAATGGAGTCCCATCCGGGGCGTAGCCCGACCTTGCGCCCTGCGTCTGCCGGGATAGGCTCCGGCTCACCGCAAAAGTATATTATTATTGTGACAATGAGTGAATGAGTGAATAATAATTCCGTATTCGTTTTAACTCCGTCGTCTCTCTCTCCCGCAGTGACCTTTCCCCTCGACCTGACCAAGACCCGGCTGCAGATCCAGGGCGAGGCCCGCTCGGGGCTGCGCGGCGCCGATTACCGGGGCATGGTGGGCACGGCCGTGGGCATCGCGCGAGAAGAAGGCGCCCTCAAGCTGTGGCAGGGAGCCACGCCAGCTGTGGGCCGACACATCGGTGAGCGCGGGGGGACCGCCGAGGACCAGATGACCGCGGAATCGCGCGGTGCTGGAGCGCTGGCACGGCGGCGCTAACGCGGTGGCACTAACACGGTGGCAGTAACGCTGTAGCAACAACACAGTGGCGCTAACAGGGTGACAGTAACGCGGACTGTTGCATGAACACTATAATACTGTGCTAACAGTGGGACTAACACTGTGGCACTAACACTGTGGCACTAACAGTGGCATTAACAAGTACTATGGTACAGTGAAATAAACTCGTAGGCTTTCATGACCAATGTTATCTCCATAGTGAAACTCTGTTTTTGAGTTTAGTATGTAAGTGGAGTGCACCCGTCGATATGTTGGAGAAAACGAGCGAGCACACACAGCACTTACCTTCAAAGATGGTACCGACGTTTCGCTGAGACGTCCGCTCAGCTTCATCAGGGCTTGGAAAGTGCTGACGCTATTGCTCCGTCACCCCCGCGTGACCCCAGTGTACACAGGGGGCCGCATGGTGGCCTACGAGCAACTGCGGGAGCGAGTGCTCCTGCGCAACACGGACGGCACCTTCCCGGTCTGGTTAGTCCGACGCTCCCCGCGACCCCCTCCGGCGTCGATCGCGAACGTCTCGCGTTGACCGCGAGCGTCTGACGCGCGGTTCCGACGAGGGCGCCGCGTTGGCTGTCGCACGTTCGGCTTGCTCGCTACTGCCCGACGAAGTGGCCCAAACGTAACTCACCGAAGGCGTCCGTTCGGTGTTTTTAAAATCCTAACACCTGTCTCGTTGCCAGAAAAGGTAAAAAACCTTGTATGTTTTCTTTGCAATGAGTTGTACTCGCGTCCGTTTGACGCCAGCAGAGGCCGATAAACCGATGTCGCGTTGGAACCTTTTGACGGACGCGCCGGCTTTGGTCAGATGCACGTCACTCGGCCGGGGTCAGCGGCGTGGTGACCCCGCGACCTCAAACTCGCCGGCACGCGAACTCTAAAGTCACAGACGCGTATCAGTTACGATTCACGACACCCGCCGCGAAAGCTTACGTGCCAACACCACCGTTCGAGCGATCGATCGGCGCAAACAAACCCGCGGTGTTTTGTTGTGTCGCAGGAGTCCCGTGAAGAGCTTGCAAAGCTCACTGGGTATATTTTTGCTGTAATAATAAACATATATCTATCTATCAATCGAGCACGGGGACGTCTCCCGCCTCCTGTTTGCGATTATTGATCACGGGTAACAGCGACGACGTGGTAGCCCCCTCGCCGGATCGCTCTCGCGGGCCGACGCGACAGCCGACCGCGTGATCGCTGGGACGCGTGTGCGCTGCAGGAAGGCCGTGCTGGGAGGGATGATGGCCGGAGCCATCGGGCAGTTCTTCGCGAGCCCCACCGACCTGGTCAAGGTGCAGATGCAGATGGAGGGCAGACGGCGGCTGGAGGGGAAGGCGCCCAGGTGAGCCCCACACGCACGCTCGCTCCGCTGCCACACAACCCCGAGTTACAGCGGGGTACCGAGAGGGGTCATGGTGGCGTAGCGGAGAGTAGCGCTGCCCTGAGATGTTGTAACTTGTTTACCCCTCCCCGCTGGACAACTGTTAAGAAGAGCAACACAGCTCAACGGTTCCGTCCAGCTTAAATACAAACTCACTGACTGACAGCACAACGTCACGCATGCAACCGTCAAACATCCGCCCTGACCGATTAACCGCCCGCACCCGGTGCGAAGTTTTGCGTGTGTGGGCGTTGTAATTAGTTTTCCGTAGACGCGTGCGATAACCCGATTGATGGTTCGATGGCTGCTCTGCAGAGCTGTGCTCTCGGTATAGCCGTATCCCGAAAGAACAGCTCTGAAGAGCAACCATCATAGATAGATATATGTTTATTTCTACAGCAGAATCGAAAACCCGATCGCTTCGCGCGCGGCCAGCACGCGCCGTTAATCCCGCGTACGTCACACCGTGCACAACCGTAACGATCGTACGAAGCTCTTGACGTAGATGTTGAAGTGGCTTTAGGCAACGATCACCGCCGATCGCGAGCAAGGTCGCGGCGCCGAGAGGGAGCGAGCGTCGCGTGACCGCGGGCCCCGCGGCCGGTGTCGCGCGTGTCTCTCAGGGTGCGCGGGGCTTGGCACGCCTTCGGCCAGATCGTGTCGCGGGGCGGCGTGCGCGGCCTCTGGGCCGGGTGGGCCCCCAACGTGCAGCGGGCGGCCCTCGTTAACCTCGGAGGTAAACGGCGACGATGAAGGTCCGACGGAGAGACGCGGGAGACTATTGCTCGTCTTAAGGGACGCTCTTTTTCGGGGCGGGCGTGCGCCGTTCGTCGCGAAGGAGATGGCGGGAACGCTCGAGACGGTTTTCCTGAACGGGCGGCCTTTGAGAGCGATTATTGAATCATCGGCGTAAACGGACGCAAAACCAAGTAATATTAATAATGTATTAAATTAAAGCCGGACGCCTTTTATTAAACACAAGGCCCCTTTAAAGGCAACGAAAGCATACAAATAGTGATGATAATAATATTAATACGTAAATATACATCAAGGAGCCCAGTATACGCTAAACGAGTTAACAAGAGTGATGGTACATTTCGAAACGCAAATTTAAAAAATGTGTGTCTTTAGCTTTGCTTGAACATTTTCAACAGTTGACGAGTAAGAAGGCGTGAACGCGGGATGGCGAGTGACGATTCACGTTCAGGTGTAAACTCATCGCCGGCGTCGTGACCTCTGCGCAGATCTCACGACCTACGACACGGTCAAGCACCAGCTGTTGCGCCGCACGACGATGCAGGACAACTGGGTTTGCCACGGACTGTCGAGGTGCGAGCGAGACCCCGAGCGATGGGCTCCGGACATTCCTATTTCACGACGGTTGCTCTTCAGAGATGCTCTTTCGGGATAGCCGTGTCACTGAGCGCTCTCCATCTCTCCCTCGCGACGTTCCGCCTCCCACGTTGGAGGCATCGTCATCGAGCCGTGAAAACCTCCATCGGTGCAATTTTTATTTCACTCGTTTCATTCATTGCGTGGAGAACGGTTAGAGCACAGCGCTACGAACCCGGCGATCTGGGTTTGATTCACGCTCCGAACTGGTCCTGGGCCTCCCCTAGGTCGACTCAGCTCAGCCTCAAACGAGTACTTGGTGCCGTGTGTAAACATCATCACTGGGGAGACAGAGGTGGCCGGGCATGCTTCTGACCACCCACCTTCTCATGTGCCCTGCGGGTCTTCATAAGTGCTCGCTAACAGCACTTGGCCCTGACAGTGCGTGAAGACTGCACGGGGGACTTTTGTCTTTGTTCTATGTCTGTGTGTGTGTGTGTTCGCACGCAGTGTCTTCTCAGGGTTGGTCGCGGCGACCATGAGCACGCCGGCGGACGTCGTGAAAACCCGGATCATGAACCAGGCCACAGACCGGAACGGAAGGTGACATTACAAACGCGGGCAGCCCTTTCTGCGCGGGTCGTGCGGGTCATGTGACCGTACTTCATCACGCCGGCCAGTCCGGCCTGGCGATGCTGCCGGGGAGCGTAGCTGTGGCAGAATATAAGTGGTGCACAACCGCGTGATGTTGCTGCAATACCGCGGCAGGTGGTTAATGAGTGGTGGCTATCCTGCCACCAATAATAGGACACTATACGCGGTCACTACACACGCTGCCATCATATCGTCCGTATTACCTTTAACAGACTGACGGGGAGAGTCCAGCGAGCATCATCTATGAATGGCCACTCGCCTGTGTGTGTGTGTGTGTGGGCGCAGGGGCCTTGTCTACCGCTCGTCCCTCGACTGCCTGATGCAGACGGTGAGGGCCGAAGGCTTCGTCGCCCTCTACAAGGGCTTCCTGCCCACGTGGGCGCGCATGGTAATCGGCGTGTTTTAAATGTATACGGGAGCTTGCTTGAATTACCTGGCAGCTCGAATCATCTGGGAGCACGTTCAAAGAGCGTCTCCCAGCGGCAGCTGTAGCCGTGCGGCAACGCGGCGACTCGGCACCGGCCACGCAAGCCGGCGTTAGTCCTCCAGTATCGCTACGTTCATACATTCATCATTCATTCTGTACTGAACTTTTGATTTCGGTTTGTCACGGCTCGATTCATGAAGATTGCTCTTCAGAGCTGTTCTTTCGGGACATCCGTTGGAGGGCGAAACGTCGCGAGGGAGAGAGGGAGGTCGCTCGACGCGGCTATCCCGAAAGAACAGCTCTCCGAAGAGCAACCATCAAACCGAACTTCTTCGCTGCGGTTGTGAGACGCTCGGAGCAAGCGCGAGGGCGTTGACCCGCCCCGCTGCCTCTCCCGCGCGTGCAGGCCCCGTGGTCCCTCACCTTCTGGATCACCTACGAGGAGATCCGCAGGCTGACGGGCGTGAGCTCGTTCTGACCGCCGCGGCCGCGCCACCCCCTCCGCTCGACCCCGCCTTGCACGAGCCGCGGGACATCGCGGCCTTTGGCGAGGGCCTCCCGAAGGACGGTGAGGGCGAGGGGCGGCAGACACCGCCCCGCGCCGTGTCAACGATGTATGGAGGATCGCGATATAATGTCGGCGTTTTGAGAAGTCAAGCATTTCGGTTTCATTTTTTCGTGAGAAACGTCATCCGGTAAATGGGGGGCGGCGTGGTGGCGCCGTGAGTAGAGCTGCCGCCTCACGGCAAGGAGCTCCTGGGTTTAATTTCCAGCCATCTTTCTGTGTGGAGTTTGCATGTTCTGCCCGTGTCCGCGTGGGTTTTCGCCCGGTACTCCGGTTTCCTCCCGCAGTTCAAAGACACGCTGCTGCCTAGGTTAATTGGCCTGACTAAATTTACCCTAGTGCCCTGCGATGGACTGGCGTCCCATTCTGACTGTAGCCATCCCTTGTGCCCTGTAACTGCCTGGATAGGCTCTGGCGCACGGCAATCCTCTGCAGGATTAAGCGGGTACCGATGATGTATACCGAAAACGTATTATTATATTTCACGTGAACAAGGGCCTGTGTCGTAGGAGCCTTCCTTAACATCCAACCACGTGGGTTTAAAGAGCACACGGGCAATAATATACAGCTCCCCGTCAGTCCACTGCTTGACAAAGGCCTACCCACTCTGGCCGCAAGGGGTGTTTTACCATACCCCACCACGCTGGGTCAGTGCCTCGCAGTAATTACCTCAGTGGTCTACAATGTCGGATTTAATGCTTAATGCAACAATGCGGTAATGATTACTCGATTAATCCCTTCAAGGCAGGCTGTAGTTTATGGAAAATTTACGGGCGAAAGATTGCCACAATCTCAACCTTTATAATTGCACATTGCAGTTGATCGCACAATGCATATTGTATTAAACGTAGCGCGCGCGTAATCGATTACAAACGTATATTTATTTTTGTAAGTTGTGGTAACACAACGCCGCCGCCATCTTGGTGAGCAGTGACCAACCAAGATGGCGGATTGCGAGTACTATGGTCGCCACCCGTCATAGTTTTTCCCAGAAACACCCTCTTGCTGAGGAGGTAGCTGCCGTCCTGGGAAATCTGTAAACCTTCCCTGGTTTTTGTCAGTTGCAATAATAATGACAGATCGATGTTTATTATTATAGCAGACGATATACAGTGAGCTTGCAAGCTCTGGAAGCGGAATTCCTACGATACAACAAATATAAGAATTAACCAACGCCGCTCTATGTAATGCATTTACACGCAGCTGTCTCCTCTTTTGGTTTTGTGAGATTCTTCACACATCGTGGTACGTCGCGTAGTAGGTGACTGCGTTTTTAGTACTCAGGTGTGCAAATACAGTATTTAATGTCTAAATTAACCTTCGCTTTAACGTGATACGTTGATTTTTGTTTTTAAATAGAATGAATATTGTCATTTCAATGCACTGGTTTACCAGCGATAATTTTACCATTTTTTCCACTGCCACATCTGAGCCGTGCCAGGGCAGGTGGCATAACGGTACGGGGGTGGTTTTCCACTGGCTTATTTGGCATGCCGAGCCAAAACCAAACCGTGATAACCCTGACCTCACAAGAATAGATAGGTGTTTATTATTACCCAATGAGCTTGCAAGTTCTTAACGGGATTCCTGCGACACAACAAACACGCGAAGACATCTACATCTGGATTGGGGGCCAAGCAGGGCCAGTGGGGGTGGTGACGCGTTGTGTATGACAGCAGTTTGTACAGTACAGTGTCACCACAGCTCGCGTCTCGGCTCGGAGGATCATGTGACGTCAGCGGCACGGCTCTCCTTCTGCAGTGGAAAAACTATGTGGTGCCTCCTGAGCCAGGTTGTTTTTGTCGAGCAGGAATGAGGTATATAAGTTGCGGCTTCAGGACAGTTTAGAATTTGCACTCGACACGTATGGCAGGGATTCCGCCGTCAAATATAGCAATAACGAAATCGCCGTTTAAAAATATACAAATAATACATATCTCCCCGTGCTTGTGCCTTAATTTTATTGTTGCCATGACGAAAAAAAAATTTCGCAGAAAGAAATATACCTCGAGTAATTATCGCAATGTTATCGCCAAAAAGCTATAATTGCGTTCAGAGTTACTGTGATAAATAAATGTTTGCCTCGAAATTCCCAACTAGTCACTTTTTTGCACTTTACCTTCCGCAGGAAAGACCCGGAAGGATTGGTTTCCTTGTGATTTACTTTCCAGTCTCGTGCGGCCACGTGGAGTACGAGCGATCACCACGACGCCGTTGTGTTACGTAGTTTGTGTAATTATTTAACGATTCTTTGCGCAACTAACCGCATGTGCGTTATAATCGCTATTGACGTCGTAATGGGTCAAAAGCCTCCGGGCTTCCTTCGCACCGTAAAGTGATGAAAATATGTGTGGTGCCATCTGCGTCCAACACAACCGACTGTTACAAACAAGCAGACCAACCAACAACGGTAGGGAGAGGTTTCAAATACATTTTAATTTATATTAAGTTTGACATTTTTACACTCACCAGCCAACAAACCATTACGGGTTGATACATAACTACAACAAAAGTTTAACAATGTGGTTCATTCTCCTATCGTGTGCAAGGTTGTACTGAAATTGCTGAAAATAATATGTAATAACCCATGCAGTTCTGCTCGAATACTAGAGACTAGCTACTTAGAGATGAGTTTCAGAGTTAAACATTCCGGATTGTTACGGAGAATTTAGGATTTTGTTCGGATCACTGACGTGGACTAATTTAACTCGTCTCCATCGTCACTGCAGTGACGCGACCCACTGCCGCGTGAACAAAGCTAGTGGCGGGGATATTGACGCGATCTTCGCTCGTGACGTCAGTCCGTGAACAACTTGGACGTAACGTCGCAGCGCCATCGATACGCGTCTCGACTTAATTCCTTGCGCGTAGCGTCGGAGGCACCACTCGACGTCTGTAGCTGAAAAACAGCCTCTCAATTTGCACGGCGCCAGCACGGCTGTATGGTGGGAAAAAGGCAGAGGTGAACTACTGCATCTTCCGCAAAGAGGAGGGGTGTCTCAGCCTGGGCGTCGTCAGGCAGGGTGACCCGGTGGGTGGCACAACCGTGTGGCGAGCGCAGCGGTGCTGAATTCCCCCGTCAAGCGACCCCTGAAAAGTTCCCGCGCCGCTTCGTGGCGCCGTCGGCTTTCATCGATCGGGAGCGGCTCCAGCGCGGAGGCTCGAGCTGAGGCTGCACAAACAACAAAGTGAATCAATAAAACTTCCCAAGGAAATAATAGATGGTGTGTACGTGCACCTAATGCAATGGCAGCGGCACATTCTGGGAGTCCGCTGGCTCGACCTCCCGACCTTGCGGTGCGTCACAAGGACTGGCATCGGGGAAATTCTGCACGAACGTAACTTCCACCGCGGATGGCACCAATCCTCCTGGCGGTGGACTCCACATTTCGAACGTTCTCACCGCAGCGGTGTCTGCCGCTCAGCGGAACGTTGCCGCGATCTTAACGAGCGTCGTTTGGTTTTCCATCCGCATCGTCACGCGCGACGACCTCACCTGCGATCCTCGACGTCACTGCGTCCGCTCTTCACCGGGATCCCCTTGCGCCCCCCCGCTCCCACCGCCCGGCACGAGTTCGCCGGGCGTGTTCTCCAGGCGGAACACGATGGGCGTGCGGCCCAACACGGGGTTTGAGAGCTGTAGGCCCGAGAGCCATTGGCCTAGCGTGGCCTGGTCACCACGACCCACCATGCACATGGCGAACACGGGGCCCTCCTCCACTGCGGGAGACACAAGGGGCAGATAATCGCTCGCTCGCTCGCTCACTCAGTGACTGCCCGACGAGCAAAAATACAGCGAGTTGAAACCACATGCGGAGCGGTGCAGACAGTGGATGCGGCGCAGCCGAATGGGCGGCAACAGATGTGACAGGATGGTCTGGTAGCGGCGTGGCGATGGTGACAGGTCGGCGCACTCACCCTCTACGACGTCGAAGGACAAGTCATCGTGTAGGTTGAGGGTCAGGTCAAGGTCCAGCTGCAGTGGGTAGTAGAGGCTCTGCTCGGGGTCGACCGGGAGGTTCTGCAACACACGTCGCAGTCGCCGGTGAGCGGGCTGACGCTGTCAACTCGCCACACTCGGAACCCGGTTTCTTCGCGGGCACAGGCAGAAACACTAAGGATGTCAGCGATGCCGGGTCTGCGTCTCCGACCTCCGATCCACCCGGTCACCTCTCAATAATCGATTCTGGTTGGTATGAACGAATGTAATTTTTTTTTAATAACCCACGGACATAAGAACCGTCGCGTGCCTGCACAACCTCCGCGCCACAAACAACCGTTCAACCCGCTGCGACCCCGTTCGCGATTGGTCGATTGTCGCCAACGAGCGGCACGTGGATTAGACAGTGAGGCTGGGGGGGGACCTGTGGGTGTTACGGTGGCATGGGGGGGGGGATGCAAGACGTGACGCGGGCCCGCTGACCTTCTCGTGGGGCGCGAGGGGGTCGCCGCGGAGCACGTAGTAGGAGACGGTGGTGTCGCGCAGCCACAGGCGCGACGGGCCCTCCACGTAGACGGGCCGCTCGGGCCGGTGCCGCGACAGCAGCTCCTGCTGCTCGGGGCTCTGGATGCCTACAAAGACAAAGGTCCCCCCCGTGTAGCCTTAACAGACTGTAGGGGCGAGTGCCGTTAGCAAGTACCTATGAAGGACGACATGGCACACGACGGGGTGGGTGACCAGCACCGCGCCCAGCCGCCTTTGTCTCCCTAGTGGCAATATTTACACACTGCACTAGGTTCTCATTTGAGGCTGAGTCGGCCTAGGGGAGCCCCGGAACCGGTTCAGAAAATCGTCACTGGTGTTGGCCGTGAGCGGTATTCGAACTCGGGTCACCAGATTTGTAGCCCAGCGCGCTAACCACTAGATGCCTACACACGCATGGACACGCGTGTGAGCGTCAACACACAACCGACACGCGTGTACACAAGGACGTACAGACAATCTCGGAGGAATACGGTTGTTGCAGGGTTGGCATATTCCCCTCTGCAACCAGAGCGGCAGAGAAGATGCTCGCGGTGATGAATGAGTATCGTTTGCGGGACTTTCCGAAGTGCTAGGCCTCACGTGTGGCCGTGGGAGGAATGTGGCGGTGGGAAGTCACCGGCCCTACGAGGCACCTGGGCCGTACGTGCCCCAGCCCTGACCTACAGAGCACATCAGCGCCTTACCCACGATGTAGGGCTTGGTCACGTCACGGCCGTCTTCAGCGATGTCATCGTACGAGCTCTGTGGGGCAGACGGTTACAACGGAAAATTCCAAGCCGTGTTTAAACAAGACGGGAAACACCGTGCGTGTATCGACGTAGGTTTTCCCTGCTCGAAGTATGAGAATTTTCTCGAAAGAGCTGCTCTTTCGGGATAGCCGTGTCGAGTGTTGAAACGTCTCCTTCGCGACGTTTTGCCTCCCACGTTCGAGGCATCACAAGGCTTGAGATAGATGTGTATTATTAATGTTATTACAGCAGAAAATACCCAGTGAGCTTGCTAGTTCTTTACAGGATTCCTGCGACACAACAAACACGCGATTGACATCAGATGGAAGCGTGAGCGAATCCGCAAGCGCGCGAGCAAGTAAGCGAACGCCGAGCGAGTCGGTAAGTGGGCGGGCGGGCGACATTCTTGCCTGGTAGACGGTGACCTTGGCGTCGAGGTCGTCGGCCATGCGTGTGAGCGCGTGCGAGGCGAGGGCGACCGGGTCGCTGGGCAGCGTCACGGGCACGGGGTACGGGTTCACGTGCTTCATGCGCGGGAACCAGTAGAGGATGCGGCGGTACTTGCGGTACGGGTGGCTCAGCTGGCCGTAGATCTGGATGAGCAGCGACCGCGTCTCGCTGTCGGGCATCAGGCCTGCGGGAGGAGAGGGGAGGTTGGCGAGGTGTGGTGGACGCAGTATGTAAACATGTACCATCCGTCCATTTTCAAATCAATTTTCAAAGGCGCCTCGGGTGCCTTTCTGTGTGTTCTTCCCCTGTTCTGTGTGGGTGTCCTCCGGGTTCTCCAGTTTCCTCCCACAACTTAAAAAAATAACCACTCATTAACGAATTGGCCGATAACATCATAATATGTAGGACGCAGTGTGTGGCAATATGTTGGCGCCGGCAAACCGCCTGGCTGCCTCCTCCGCCGCCCTGCGGTTTCCTCTAGATAAGACTTTCTCTCTTCAAAGTAATACATTTTAAATTGAATGAACATGTGCGCTTTATAACTAGAGTTTACTCTTATTACAAATTGTCGATCAGACGGCCTGGGAACGCCTGGGAATCCCCCAGGAAGAGCTGGAATCTGTTGCTGAGGAAAGGGATGTCTGGTC
>JAZEWU010000037.1:2036978-2047332 GCA_036362915.1 Geotria australis | reverse complement strand
GTGAAGTAAACTCATCCCCGGCGTAGGAATGTGGAATTCGCACCGGCTCTGTAACGGGGAGATTAGCACCGCTGTCAGCGTTATAGATAGGAGAAAGTGTTAGAGATAAGAGCCAGTGTTGAATTGCACGAATCCCGCTTCCAGAGCCTGCAAGCTCACAGGCCATTTACCGCCGAGATAACAAACATCCAGCTATCTATCTATCTATCATCGTCGTCGTCTGATCTTCCCGACCAGGCAAAACGAACTCGCTCGAGTGCCGCGCAAAGATATGCCAGCAGCAGACCCAGGGCGACGCGATGTCTTGATTACAGGACAAAAGCACCGCACAGGCTGTGTGCAAGAGCGATGTGAAACCGAGAAGAAGAGCCTCCCGCATGGGCCCTTCACAGCCTGCCGGGACGAGCGATCTTATCAAGAGGCCCTACGAAGGCCCGCGAGCCGCACCGTGGAGGTGGTGTGGCCGGAAGGCGCGTCGCAGCCGCGGGTGTTGCGGGTGTTGCGACACCCGCACTTTCACACAAACATGATTCCATCCCCCCCCCCACTTTTTCCTGAGGTAGTCACAGGACCGGTTCAGGTAATCAGTCACTGGTGGTGGCCACGAGCGAGAATCGAACTCGGGTGGCAGTGTTTGCAACCGCAGTCTGATAATAACTACGAAGTTAAGATCTCTCGGATATCCTTAACAGGGGGTGGTCAAGTGCTGTTAGCGAGCAGCTATGAAGGCACGGCACAGCACACAGGGGGGGTGGGTGGCCAGCACCACGCCTGGTTGCCTTTGTCTCCTTAATGGCAATGTTTACACGCAGCACCAGGTACTCATCAGAGGCTGAGTCAACCTAGGGGAGGTTCAGGGACCCGGTTCAGAAAATCGTCACTGGTGTTGGCCGTGAGCGGGATTCGAACTCGGGTCGCCAGATTTGTAGCCTAGCGCGCTAACCACTGGGCTACCGCTCCCCACTACAGACACAAGCACACACACACCCAACCCCCAGGCAATTGCAGTGAAGGTTTATCAACCGAACAGCGCTATCACAAAAGGGCATTTGCACACACACACAACCACAAGTCCTCGCAAACGTTCACGTGAATTGAAAATAACCGCCTGCGCCCTCTCTCTCTCTCTTAGCCGTTATCAGGCGCCGGCTGACGGGCTGTCAGTCCCGCTTGCAGCACCAAAGCCCCCGATAATGATTCACGGCCCCGTGATATGGGATCTCGGTTTTGATTGAATTCACAAGCAGCGCCGCGCCGACTGCGGTGGTTTTTACTGCGCGGTCAATAGCTTGGGTCTCATGGCCTCAAGCAAGCAGCTGTGGCTTGTTTTGAATGTATCCCTATGGGTCTCTATGTAGCTCCACGGCTCCTCTATGAGTATCTATGTATAGCTATGCGTCTCTCTATAGCTCTTGACAGTGGCGCTTTGTGACCCTCGGGTGAAAGGCGCTATATAAATGCTATTATTATTATTATTAGCTCTACGAGTCTCTAAATAGCTCCATGTGTCTCTATGTAGCTCTGTGAATGCCAACATCCCGCCCGACTTCTCCGAAACGAGACGCTCGCTCGGATCATCAAGGTAGAAGCATTCACGTCGCGATCCCCGTCAAGTAATACTTGGTATTACCTGCAAATTCTACCAAACACTTCGAAGCCGAGCTGAAAGACAACGATGTCCAGAAGCTCAACAGATGCCAGAAGCCCCTCAGTCCGGAGCAAGAAGAGAGGCCAATGCCCGCCCGCCTTTAACGCCAGCACTGACTATTATATCTCCAAATGCTGCAGGGCTGTCTGCAACTAAAGAAGAACTTGTTGCGATGGGAAAACTGTCATAAAACCATCACGCTTCGAAGAATTGAATTCGAATCGGCCGCGAGGCGCGACCCTCCCGGGGGCCGGGAGCTTCAGCTGTCATCGGCGCGCGTCGCTGGCCGCCCGCCCCGGTTGTCTCCCGCACGTGGTGTCGCGGCCGCTCGCTGTCAGCGCCGCGAATGAATGGCCGCCCTTGTGTGCCCGGCGCTCGATGGCGGAGCGGGCGCGCGGTCGGTTCAACGCGCCAACTGACGGCGGCAGGAGGAGGGGTCACCCTGGGAACGTTTCTCGCGATGCAAATGCTGCACTTAATTATAATAGTAATTTTACATTTATAACGCGCACACATTCATTCAATGTCGAAGGTGTTCATCGACGAGAGAACGACTCAGAGGCGCAGCGAGGAAAGCGCACAGAGGCGGAAGAGCCAGCTAGGCGGTTTGCCAGCGCCATATTGACACACACTGTTTCCTATATATCATGATGTTATCGGCCAAATAATTAATGAGTGTTTTTTGTTTTACTTGTGGGAGGAAACCCACGCAGAACAGGGGGAGAACACACAAACTCCACACAGAAAGGCGCCCGAGCCGAGATTCGAACCCGGGACCTTCTTGCTGCTGCCCCTCTCGAAGTATAATAAGCGACCTTGTAATTTGTTTTCGATTTAACCACCATCGCAATGTAGAACTGTATTTTCCATCCATCCATCCATCCTCTAAACCACTTGTTCTGGTTAGGGTCACGGTAGAACTGTATTGTTATTTGTTTATTTGATAAATTATCTGCGATGCTGCGTGTAAATGTTATTTTTCTGTTTGGTTCATTTGATTTTTTTTTATTTATTCTCGTCAATTCGCGCGTTTGTTGTGTCAATGCAGGAATCCCGTAAAGAGTTTGCAAGCTCACTCCGTAATTTTTCTCACCAGGCGTTTCCCGCTCAGACCGCCCGCGCTACGGAAACTTATCGGTCGTTTATTTGACCTCGCGCGGAAGCACGAGAGCGCCGTCGAGTGAGAGGTTTGACGTTGTCACGATGACACGCCGACAGACATTCAATACCGCGCGGCGATGACGCAGCCACGCCAGGACACCGGCTCGGATAAAACGCACGTTGTACCGATGTAGGTTCTCGCGGCTCGATTCACAACGGTTGCTCTTCGCGATAGCCGTGTCGAGCGATCTTCATGTCTCCATCGCGCAACACTGCTAGCCCGAAAGAACAGCTCCGAAGAGCAACCGTCGTACATTTAACCTTTTGCGTCTGAGTGTGACTCACTTAAAATTGCAACGTGGCGATGATGTCACAACCTGAATGTTGCGAGTTCGCTCTCCAACATGCCAGTGTGCTGAAGCAGTAGAGAATTGGCACGTTCTGTTCACGTGACAAACATTAGTGATTTGCTGGAGGCAGGTTTACGACACCTAACCGCTAAATGGGATATACTATGGACATATAATCCGATGGGTGGCACCATGACGCGGTGAGTAGCGCCGCCGCCTCACGGCAAGAAGCCCCCGGGTTCGAATCCCGACTCGGGTGCCTTTCTGTGTGGAGTTTGCACGTTCTCTCCCCTTATCCGCGTGAGTTTTAGCCGGACACTCCGGTTTCCTCCCACAGTCCAAAGACATGCTGCCACATAGGTTAATTGGCCTGCTGACTAAATTGACCCCAGTGCCCTGTGATAGACTGGCACCCCATTCTCGGTATAGCTCTGCCTTGCGCCCTGTGTCTGCTGGGATAGGCGCTGGCTCACCGCGACCCTGTACAGAATTAAGCGGTTTCTGACAATAAATGAATATAAATCGGATATCAGCACAGTACTGCACGACAGCAAACGACCTACTCATTGGTTCTCGCCACGAGCCGCGACCAGGAATCAAACTCAAACTTTGCCAGGTTCACAGCAAAGTGCGCTAACCAACTGCGCCACCACTCCAGCCCTCCCTTAGGCACGCCGCGGCCAACTGCGCGATATTTTTTTTTTTAAGTGGATGTTCTTTGCGCAACGAGAGCGTCGCTAAACATTTTAATTACCACCACCACCATCAGCAGATGCACGCTATCATTTCTTAATTCTCACCGGCCCACTAATGAAAGCTGACGGTAATTGTCCTCGATTCTAAGAAAAACATAACCGGCTCGGTGGCGCGCTGTTCCAAAGTCTCCCTTCAGTCAGTTATTTTTTTAACACAACCTGGAAGGAACCGCTGAGCTGTGTAGCTCTTTTTTAACAGTTGTCCAGCGGGGTGGAGGTAAGCAAGTCACAACATCTCAGGGCACCGGGGAGTAATTTAGTCAGCAGGACAATTCACCTAGGCAGCAGTGTGACTTTGGACTGTGGGAGGAAACTGGAGTGGGTGTGAGTGGCCAACACCGGTGACGATTTTCTGAACCGGTGCTGGGCCTCCCCGAGGTCGACTCCACCTAAAATGAGTACCTAGTGATGTGTGTAAACATTGCCACTAGGGAGACAAAGGCGGCCGGGCGTGGTGCTGGTCACCCACCCACCTCGTGTGCTGTGTAGACCTTCATAGGTGCTCGATAATAGCACTTAACCCTATAGTCTGTTTAGGCTATACGGGGGATCTTTGTCTTATGTGAGTGGCAGCAGCAGCGTGTCTTTGGACTGTAGGAGGAAACCGGAGTGCCCGGCGAAAACCCACGCGGACACGGGGAGAACATACATACTCCACACAGAAAGGCACCCGAACCGGGATTCGAACCGGGGGACTTCTTGCTGTGAGGCGGCAGCGACTACTCACCGCGACACCGTGTCGCCCAGTAGTCTAGTTAGAAAATACACCCAGACATCTACGAGCGCCTGGGATGGACTGGCGTCCCATCCTTGGTGTTCCCCTGCCTTGCGCCCTGTGTCTGCCGGGATAGGCTCCGGCTCACCGCGACCCTGTATAGGATTAAGCGGTTTCTGAAAATGGATGGATGGATGGATCTACGAGCGCCACCTATTGCCAAGAATAACAAGCTCGCTTAAAGCGCGTCCATCAAGCTAGACCTGTATTACCAATGTTATCCATAGGGAGGCTCTGTTTATGAGTTTAGGTCATGTGAAAAAGGTGTGTAAGTGAAGTGCACCCGTCGACATGCCGGAGCAAACGAGCGAGCACATGCATGACAGGAAGGTCAGCGAAACGTCGGTGCCATCTTTTGAGGTAAGTGATGCATGTGCTCACTCGTTTGCTCCGGCATGTCGACGGGTGCACTTCACTTACACACCTTTTTCACATGACCTAAACTCAAACAGGACTATCTGTGCTATGTAATATAAACACGTATACCTATCAATACTATATATTATAGATCCATATACTGTGCTGTAATAATAATAATAATTCAATTTATATAGCGCCTTTCACCCGAGGGTCACAAAGCGCTGTACATATCAATAATATAAAGCCAGCCATGTAACGTGTACTATGCAATTTAAAACCACATATCCATCCATATTATGCAATACAAAGCATTCAACCGATATGCCCTACATAGTATAAACCTACTCAGCAGTCCGTACTAAGCGTCCCGAGGATATATTCTGAGACGAATGCGACATTTGACCCTACGTTCTGAGGTCGGAGCCAGTGTTCGAGACAGGAGCTAGTGTTAGAGATAGGACCCAGTGTTGTATCGTGTTCTGAGACTCACATCAGAACGCCTGAGGATGCCTCCAACGTGGGAGGCGAAACGTCGCGAAGGAGAGAGGAGAGGGGGCGCACTCAGTGACACGGCTATCCCGAAAGAACAGCAGCTTTGGAGAGCAACTCATAAACATCACGTGTAGGCTAAGTGGCAGGCTAGGTTCCAAATCGCGTGATGGGATCACAATGTCCAGGTTGCTTTACCGCTCTGCAAATCAGATTATGTGCAGACAGGGAGCATACGGGGGCGGGGGGCGGCAGCATCCATCCTTCTGTCCACACGACCGCGAGATTAGGATTAAGTCTGACACGGTTATCTGCGACCGGCTGGCTGCCTGACTGTTTTAGCCTCAAAGACAAAGATCCCCCGTATAGCCGTTACAGACTGTAGGGGCAAGTGCCGTTAGCGAGAACCTATGAAGGGGTGGGTGACCAGCAACACGCCCGGCCGCCTTTGTCTCCATAGTGGCAATGTTTACACACCGCACTAGGTACTCATTTGAGGCTGAGTCGACCTAGGTAAGGCCCAGGGACCGGTTCAGAGAATCGTCACTGATGTTAGCCGTGAGCGGGATTCGAACTCGGGTCGCCAGATTTGTAGCCAAGTGCGCTAACCACTGAGCCACCGCTCCCCACACACACACACGGGCACCGATTGTTAAAAGGCGATGGCTTTAGCTAAGATACCGGCTCGGGTGCCGCCTTTCTGTGCGGAGTTTGCATGTTCTCCCCTCGTTCGTGGGTTTTGTTATTGGAACCAGGGCCGGATTTCGAAACATTTGACTCTGGCAACGCACCCGAATCCGTCGACACCTTTAAAGTGGTGTCTGGGGGTAGGGGGGGGGTGGGACATCCCTTCTTAGGAAATCGTTGAGTTTACGAGCACGTATTTCCTGCATTTATGTCACCTCTGAGAGTTCAAATAACCACCCCAGATTTAAGACCGTGAAAGCCAAATAAATAGCGTTCAAGCTGAAAATGTTCACTCCGGGAGCGGCGTTCCCGCAGAGTTCCCCTCTCAATTCCACCCGCGATTGTACCTAATACAAAGTGGCGGCTCGGCGCCCTGACCAGGCCCGGTGTTTGGTGTACGCGTCATGATGGGCCACGGGTATGCCTGCGAGCGGTGGCCCAGTGGGTTAGCGCCATGCTGGGCTACAAATCTGGCGACCCAAGGAGTTTGAATCCCGCCCACGGCCACCAACACCAGCGACGATTTTCTGAACCGGTCCTGGGGCCCTCCCCTAGGTCGACTCGGCCTCAAATGAGTACCCAGTGCAGTGTGTGCCACGAGGGAGACAAAGGCGGCCGGGCGCGGTACTGCTCACCCACCCCCTTCATTAGGGTGCTCGCTAACGGCACTTGCCACCAACAGTCTGTTAAGGCTATATAGGGTATCTTTGTATTTATCTTTGTAGACTGGTTGAGGGGAGACAGACAGACAGTAAGCAGTGCCGGCCTAGCGGCGCTTTGATCGAAAGAGTTCAATCACATCTGGCAGTCGTTACAACTGTTGGGGGCAGCCGGGCAGCCATGCCCCCCCACGACGCCCCCCCCACCCACCGTAAGCCAGGTCAGTAGGGGTCACAGGTCAGCACGTGCTAAATTATGTTTTTGGCTAAACTTGTCCAAACCGGCAGCACGGGGTGAAAACCCGCAGAGCGATTGTGAACCGCGCTAATTAAAATACTATTATTAACGCGGATCAAGGTAGAAGTGGTCACGTCGCGATCCCTGTCAAGTAATACTCGGTATTACCTGCAAATTCTACCAAACACATCGAAGCCGAGGAGCTGAAAGACAACGATGTCCAGAAGCTCAACAGATGCCAGAAGCTCCTCAGTCTGGAGCAAGAAGAGAGGCCAATGCCCGCCGCCTTTAAGGACAGCACTGACTATAATATCTCTAAATGTCGAAGGGCTGTCTGCAACTAAAGAAGAACTTGTTGCAATGGGGAAACAGTCGTATAACCATCACGCTTCGAAGAATCGAATCGAACCAGGGAAAACTTCACCGAGTCTCAAGACTATTTTTACAGGATATTCCTGCCAGGTTTCTGCGGTGTGCGGGCGATATTGCTACGTCGTAATGACCTGATTTCCTCAAACACATTCTGTGTAAACGCGCATTAAACTGGCTTAAACATCTTAACACACAGAGGCCTGCAGAGCTTGGGCAATTGCAGGGCTGCACCTCTATCAGGGCGGCACGGTGGCGCGGTGAGTAGCGCTGCCGCCTCACAGCAAGAAGGTTCTGGGTTCCACTCCTGGCTCGGGGACCTTTCTGTTTGGAGTTTGCATGCTCTCCCCGTGTCTGCGTAGGTTTTTGCTGGCTACTCCTGTTTCCTCCCACAGTCCAAAGACATGCTGCCTAGCTTAATTGGCCTGTTGACTAAATTGCTCCCCGGTGTCCTTAGATGTTGCAATTTTCCTACCCGTCCCCACTGGACAACTGTGACATACGGCTACATACTTCAACGGTTCCTTCCAGCTTTATAAATCTTAAAAGACGATTTATAACACAACACATTCATTCAATTTCGAAGGTATTCATTCGAAGCGAGAACGACTCAGAGGCGGGATGAAACCGCAGACAGGTGGGTAGGGGATAAGGCAGACACACGGTTAGCCAGCGCCAACATTTACCACACACCGCATCCTATATATTACCATAGCGGCTAATTAATGAATGACTGTTTTTTTTGTAGTCATGGGATGAAACCGGACAAGCCGGAGGAAACCCACGCATAACAGGGAGGGGGTGGAACACACAGACTCCACACAGAAAGACTACCTTAACCCTATACTATTCTTTTTGTTATCGTGGTTGTTTACAGCCAAGCCGTGTAAACTGTAAGTCGATCCGTGAGGGATGCAACCCACCGCTCCCCACACACGCTCCGACCGCAAGGTCGGGTGGCTGCTCGAGGTCACGTTTGTAATGTCTCACACGCGATTCTATTTGCGTAGATTTTTACTCGGTGGTATTATTATTGTGTTAGTGGCGAGAAGGGGACGGTTACACGGGTGCAACGCGATTAGCACCTTCGCTCTCCCGGTGAGCAGCCTCTAATTGGCACCCTCGCTTATTTACTCATCTCGAAAAACACACACGCAGCAGCCCCGAGGTCGAATTACGGAACAAGGCCAGGTGGTCCGGCGGTTTGGCAGCGGGAGCTTCGGGGAGCTGGAGGCTGGCTCCTGACGTGGAGGGTTGCGAGTTCAAATCCTGGGAAGATTGACAAGGGGCGGCACGGTGGCGTAGCTGTGAGCAGCGCTGCCGCCACACGGCACCAAATCCCGGGTTCGAATCCCGGCTCGGGTGCCTTTCCGCGTGGAGTTTGCATGTTCTCCCCCCACCCCCGTGTCCGCGTGGGTTTTCGCCGGGCACTCCGGTTTCCTCCCACAGTCCAAAGACATGTTTGCAGCATAGGTTAATCGGCTTGCTAACTAAATTGCTCCCAGTGCCTTGCTATGGACTGGCATCCCATCAGAGGTAAACCCCTACATTGTGCCCTACATCTGCCGGCACAAACTCCGTTTCAGCGCGACATCCTCTACACGACAAAGCGGTTAACCGACAAAGCACGAACGATCGAACGAACGGACCAAGTTCCCACACAACAACCCGAACCGATCTCGGTACGACGACACAAACCCCTTGCCACCCCGAACCACAGACAGGCTGCCGATTCCCACCCTGTCCCGTATCGATTCGGGACAAAGGTGGCAACCCGACCGCACGCCCAGAGAGGCTGCGGGGCCACGAGGTGTCTGACCGACCTGGGGGTGGTAGCGGCGCCGCGGGGAGGAACGGGTGCAGGCTGGCGGCACACAGCTCCGTCACGCTGCCCATTGCCCGCTCGCTGGGAGCTCCGACACTCACTCCCGGCCGGGATCCACACGCACAGCCACCCAGGAGAAGGCTGCTGATGATGATGTTGATGATGATGCTGCTGCCGCCGCTATAGCGGATGCTGTTACTGGTAGAGGATAGATGATGTTGGTATAGATGATGTTGCTGATGATGATGCTGCTGTAGAGGTAACGGGAAGCGTGGAATCCCTCGCGAGGCCAAACAGGAACGCGCCTTGCCCGCTCGCCTGCTCGCTAGCCGCTCTGATTTCCCCGATGTATCGCTCTACATCAGCGCTCTTCCATCAATGGCATTCCTCTTGCTCCTTCCCTCTCTCTGCCGCTGCTAGGAAACATCATCAAACGGCTTCAGCAATCTCGGAACGTTTGATGGCCGAGGTTTTTTTTTTCCCTCTGCCCTTGATGTCTTGTTGTTGGTGTTATTGTTGTTTGTCTCGAGCGACAATTAGCGTGCGGGAAGGGCTGGTCGGTGTAAACAGCGCGGAGCGTTATTCCTCCTCAATGAGACGATCGGCAACGGAGCCGGTTTCATGCGAAGGACCACCCCACCCCCCTCTCGCAGTGGACGACAGAACCACCCACCCACTCAGCCACACACACAACCGCGGTGTGTTTGTGTTGCGAGACAAGCGGAGAACGGACGGTGGGGGCTGGGTTACCACCTTCGCACACCACCACCACAATCACAACCACAACCGCCGCAACCACCACCCCCTCCTGCTCGCTCCGTGTAGCCGTCCAAGTTAGTTTGACGTTTGAGGCGTACGAGCGCCCGACCTCATATACAAAGATCATCCGTGTAGCCTTAACAGGCTGTACGGTCAAGCGACGACCCTAAAATGCAGACAAAGATCACCCGTGTAGCCTCACACATGCTGTCGGGTCAAGTGCCGTTAGGGACTAGCACCTACGAAGGTCGACACGGCACAGGAGGAGGTGGGTGACCAGCACCCACGCCTGCTCCCCACCACCGAGCAACTCTCAGCCTCCCTTTCCTTTGTCTTCCG
>JAZEWU010000037.1:2021866-2033988 GCA_036362915.1 Geotria australis | reverse complement strand
GCTATTCCTGCCACAGATTTCAAGTCGGCAGTGTTGCCAATGCACGGCTCGAAAAGCGACGGCATCCAAGCCAAACACAAGCCCACCTGCTGCTGCCTGAGGCCGATTCCAATTCTGGTGAAAAGCCCTCTTTTTATATCGAGTTTTTTCGGGACTCCGCCGCCGCCAGCCCCAACAAGTCGAGCTGAAACGCCTCTATTCTTTGCTCCCGGCTGCTTTACGTTACTCGACACGGACAGACGGAGTGACTGAGTTGGCGGCGCGCGGCTTCCCATGGCTGTTCCAACTCCCGCACGCGGCTCGGAACGGGCAACGGTTCCGCCTGCCGCGCCCGGAGATCGAACCGCGTGGAGATCGAAGCTGTCCGGGCCGCAAGTCCGCCGTTGCTCGCTGTGACACCGCTGCCCCAGATTCGCCGTTATTATTTTCAGGAGCGCGCGTTAAATGTCATCATTGTTGGTGGTTGATTTATTATGATTATTTGTACATTATTTTCGTCAAAGTGCATGTTTGTTGTGTCGCAGGAATCCCGTAAAGAGCTTGCAAAGTTCACTGGGTATTTTTCTGCATTATTAATAAACATCTATCTATCGATCGATCATTGATGGTTGCGCTTCAGAGCCGTTCTTTGGGGATAGCCGCGTCACCGAGCGATCTCCATCTCTCGCCCTCGCGACGTTTCGCCTCCCGCGGTTGGAAGCATCGTCAGGCGTTGGAGGCGAAACGTCGCGAGGCAGAGTGGCAGGGATATACACCGAATGGGACGCCAGTCCATCGCAGGGCACCGAAGGCGATTTAGTCAGCAGGTCTATTAACATAAGGCAGCAAATGTCAATCTTGTTATGGGTAAAACTCGATAATGCATTGCCTGGCGCCCTGTGTCTGCCAGGATAATAATAATAATTGTACATTTATAACGCGCACATATTCATTCACTATCGAAGGTACTCATTCGACGAGAGAACGACTCAGAGGCGTAGCGAGGAAAGCGCAGAGAGGCGAAGGCGGCAGCCAGGCGGTTTTGCAGGCGCCATATTTCCACACACTGCTTCCTATAAATTACGATGTTATCGGCCAAATAATGAATGAGTGGTTTTTTTTTAAGTTGTGGGAGGAAACCGCTGTACCCGGAGGAAACCCACGCAGAACAAGGGGAGACCACACAAACTCCGTCTCACCGCGACCCTGTACAGGATTAAGCGGTTTCTGGCAATGGATGGATGGTGACTTTTAACGGTCCGTCTGGTGACACCTGGCGGACACTTTAGGTTCGTGTCTCGACTGTTCGCCGCCCTAAGGCATGGAGGCTGCGACAGCACCATTCCCACGACAGCTTGGAGCATACCATTACACGCAGAGGGGAGGCGGGGGTCTCGGAGGTTAGAGGGGGTCATTTGAATAGCTCTCTTTGTCAAATACATCCCCCCCCGCCCGCCCCAACCTCAAGAGTCGGCTGGTCTCTTGAGAGCCCCTCGGCCTGATGTCATTGCATTCCGCGCATTCCTTACGCGGCCCCGCTACCCCTCCTCTCCCCCCTATGTGTCGGGTCTCAAAGCTAACCTTACACTAACTACAGGACCTAATAAGAGGTACCAGGCCAGGGTGGCAAATGCCAGCACTGGTTTTATTGAATAATTGTATCTGGCGATCGCAAGTTGGCATGATAGCAATGTAGTCATCGTAGCATTTAACGAGAAAATGCTGTTAAACAACGGTATCGTGGTGTCGTTAATAGAGAATATCGTTATGGGGGGAAATATCTATTGTACCGGTGTAGGTTTTCACGGCTCGAGTCATGATGGTTGCTCTTCAGAGCTGTTCTTTCGAGTGATCTCCTTCTCTCAGCAAGAAGGTCCCGGGTTCGAATCCCGGCTCGGTGGCCTTTCTGTGTGGAGTTTGCATGTTCTCTCCCCGTGTCCGCGTGGGTTTTTCGCCGGGCACTCCGGTTTCCTCCCGCAGTCCAAAGACACGCTGCTGCATAGGTGAATTGCCCTGCGGACTAAATTTGCCATGCGGGGTATAGCCCCGCCTTGAGCCCTGTGTCTGCCGGGATAGGCTCCGGCTCACCGCCACCCAGTACAGGATCAAGCGGTTTCTGAGAATGGATGGAATGGAATGATGGAAAAATATTGAAAAAACAAAACGGCTCCTGCCATCACAAGCCAGGGCGCAGCGGTGGTTCCCACTCTGTCCACACGCTCGCACGCTTGCAAACTGCTGAGAGTTGCAACAAAAAAATTCCTTCTTTCAAGCTGCCGGATAATCCTGGGGTTGGAATGCCAATCGGCAGCTCGACTGAAATGTTTTATTTATGCTGTCTGTGGAGGGGCGGGCACGGTGGCAGTGCTGTGAGTAGCGCTACTGCTTCTCACGGTAAGAATCGAACCTGGGTTCGAATCCGGCCTCGGGTGCCGCCTGTCTGTGTGGGAGTTTGCACGTTCTCCCCCCGTGTCCGCGTGGGTTTTCGCCGGGCACTCCGGTTTCCTCCAACAGTCCAAATAAACGCTGCTGCTGCCTAGATTAATTGGCTTGCTGACTAAATTACCCGCGGTGCCCTGCGATGCACCGGTGTCCAACCCTAGTTATAGGCACTGCGTTGCGACCTGTGTCTGGCAGGATAGGCTCCGGCTCATCGCGACCCTGCACAGGATTAAGCGGGTGCTCGCAAATAAATTATACGCGAAGACACAGAGCGGAGCTCTGCTTAGAAATGGCTTTTAACCATAACGCTCCACTGCCATGTACAATCGGTCTGTGTGCGGCTTGTTGTGGGGGGTGTTTCATAGTTTATATGGAGCAAATCCATCATTATTTATCCATCAAGCCAGTGAAACCCAGAGGGTGCAAACCGACGAAAGGTACTGGCCAGCTTGATTCCGTCAGTGTATTGACCACGGCTAATCCACTGCTGGATGAAGGCCTTGATGATGTCCCATTCATTGGCTGGGAAAACTGCAGGGGGACCACACAAAGGATGCACTGTGGCAAAGGGAAAACACCTCTAGCACCACCGGCACGCCCATGAGAAGGAATGGCAGCGGTGGGGCTCAGAGGGCATCCATCATGCCCTCCCTGCTGGTCATTAACCCGTGACGCGCTGGCTGGCTGGCTGGCTGCCCGAGCTGGCAGCGTAGTGCCCCACACGCCCTGCAGCTGGGCACCGGGTGCCCGGGTCCTGGAACTCGCCGTGAAACGGGTTAAATGTGTATTATTACAGCAGGGAAAATATCCGGTGAGCTTGCAAGCTCTCGTATTCCTGTGGTACAAGGCAGAAGCGTTCAACGTCGCGATCCCTGTCAGGTAGTACTTGGTATTGCCTGCGAATTCTACCAAACACTTCGAAGCCGAGCTGAAAGACAACGATGTCCAGAAGCTAGCCATCGTGCGTCGAAGAATAGCAAAGAATAAGAAGAACACTGGAATTCCGTAAAGAGCTTGCAAGCTCACCGGGTATTTTTCTGCTGTAATAAACATCTATATAGCTATCTATAGTCAGAAACCGCTTAATCCTGTACAGGGTTGCGGTGAGCCGGAGCCTATACCGGCAAAACACAAGTTAATGCGAATGGTCATTTTAAAAAGGTTTCAAGCCCCCAGGTCCGGTATGCTTCCCCTCTAGGAGCTCATTAGCGGGACACCGATACTCCCGGTGACGAACACGCATCGTGTGCTCGCCTCACGCGGCCCCGGGCCAGATCAGTGACTCTGGCGAGCTGGGGCCCCCGTTAGCCGTGTTTGTAGCTCAGCGCGCTAACCACCGTGCCACCGCTCCACGACCCAGCGTAGCCTTGTCCCGATAGAAGGGGGTCGATCGGGTGCTGTTAGCGAGTAGCTAACACCACGCCCGCCGGCCGACTCTGTCTCCCCAGTGACGATGTTTACACACGGCACTAGGCTGAGTCGACCTCGGGAGGGTGCCCGGGACCGGTTCGGAAAATCGTCACTGGTGTTGGCCGTGAGCGGGATTCAAACTCGGGTCATAGACAGATTTGTAGCACAGGGCGCTGACCACTGAGCCACCGCTCCCCACACAGTCACACACACACACATGGGTTCCCACATTCTACCACCTCCCTCCCAAAGCAAAATGTTTGGCATCTCTGTGACACAAAGCAGCGAGAGGAGAGACGGGCGCTGAAAGAACAACGCCTGGGCTGCCTCCAACCCCCCGTCCTCAAATCCCGGAGTCACACAAAGGTGGCTCTTGGTCACATTCCCACGCGAATCGCGGCCAGCTGTGTCACAAGCGCCGTGTTACAACCACCGTGCACAACCGCGCCGTGTTGACAACAACACGAGTGGTGGCAACAACCTCCAGGGTGGGTGATAAGCACGCTCAGGCGCAGCCAACCCACACACCAATGCCTCCCACCCCACACACCACCACCACGCACAGACGAAGATCCCCCGTATAGCCTTAACGGACTGGAGGGTCAAGTGCTGTTAGCGAGACACTATAATAATAATAGAATTTATAGAGCTCCTTTCACCCGAGGGTCACAGAGCGCTGCACAGGGCTGTGGAAAGAACGGCATGTCAGTAACCTCAAGACAAATTAACTCAGAGTCGAGCAAAAGCTATTAATAATAATTCTACAACAAGCAATTCTACAACTATGAAGGCCGACACGGCACACGAGCAGGTGGGTGGCCAGCACCACGCCCGGCCGCCTTTGTCTCCCTAGTAGCAATATTTACACGCCGCACTAAGTACTACTCATTTGAGGCCGAGTCGACCTAGGGGAGGCCCGGGACCGGTTCAGAAAATCGTCACTGGTGTTGTTGGCCGGGAGCGGGAATCGAACTCGGGTTGCCAGGTTTGTTGCCCAGCGCGCTAACCACTGGGGTACAGCTCACCCACTTACCCCCACCCCCAGACCTACATCAACCTGTTTGTGCATTGTGATCACTGATCCCTGATCCAATCAACCATGCAGGACGCGACCCGACGACATTGTTCAAATTCCACGAGATTAGGTCACCCGGCAGCAGAAGGGGGCGATAAAGCTGCTCTATTAGTGAACACAGTGGTCCCTCGCTTCACGATGGACTCATAAAACGATTAAATCACTTTACGATACACGCTCTATAAGAACATTATAACACGTCACGATCAAATGTCACGCTACGATACGTGTTACGATGTGGCTGCGCGCGTGAGCGTGGGTGGCGCGGCAGCCAATCGGCGATGCAAACGCACGCCGCTCGGGTAGCTTCTCAGCCAATAGCGTTGCTTTGTAATATTTATATCTCAACTAAAAAGGTCTTGGACACAACAGGGCGCAAGGCAGGGCTATATCCAGGATGGAAACGCCAGTCCATCACACGGCACCGGGGGAAATTTAGTCCGCAGGCCAATTAACCTATGCGGCAGCATATCTTTGGACTGTGGGAGAAAAACCCACGCGGACACGGGGTAGAATATACAAACCCCACAAAGAAAGGCACCCGAGCCGGAATTCGAACCCGGGTACTTCTTTGCTATGAGGAAGCAGCGCTACTCACTGAGCCCTACATGCAACCTTCCTGACTGAACACATTAAAGACACGAATTACACAGTTGGGTGGGTGGGTGGTGGGAGGCGGCTGCAGTGGAATTACCGCAGCCATCGTAAACAAGCTGACAGTGCTTGTCTTGCTTTCCCGGCGACCCGCGGGTTTCGGGTTTCGTGTTTCCGACAGCGAGATTGTGGAGTCGAGATTGAGGCACGCGGGCTCCTCCGCGCCCCGGGGGCTCCGCCGCGCCCCGGGGGCTCCTCCGCGCCCCGGGGGCTCCGCCGCGCCCCGGGGGCTCGGCTCGGCGCGTGGCCCCGCATCGCCGGCGCTCAGCGATTCCTGTCAAGTAATACTTGGTATTTAACCAAACACTTCGAAGCCGAGGAGCTGAAAGACAGACGATGTCCAGAAGCTCAACAGATGCCAGAAGCCCCCTCAGTCTGGAGCAAGAAGAGAGGCCCAATGCTCGCCGCCTTTAAGGCCAGCACTGACTATTATTATATCTCTAAATGTTGAAGGTCTGTCTGTAACTCAAGAGGAACTCGTTGCAATGGGAGGCTGTCGTGTGGCCATCACGCTTCGAAGAATCGAATTGGAGTCGGTGCAAACGCATTGGCACCGAAACGTTTTGGCTGAACGAGGGTAGTGGTAGTGGAGGGCGGCACGGTGGCACTCTGAGTATAGCTGCCGCCTCGCGGCAAGAAGCTTTCCTGGGTTCGAATCCCGGCTTGGGGGCCTTTCTGTGTGGAGTTTGCATGTTCTCTCCCCGTGTCCGCGTGGGTTTTCGCCCCGAGATGTCCGGCCCACCCCCCTCCTTAAAGAGCTGTTGCCGCGACCCTCACCGGGACAAGCGAATGGATGGATGGCATGGGAAACGACGCAATACAACATTTCAAATAAATCCAGCAGGTTGTATCGGTCCAGAATGATGTTTAACAGCATGTGACAAATCGCAATTAAGTCAAATCCGCGGCTGGTTAAATTCTCGCTTCAGGTAGACAGGCCGTCTCGTCTCGTCTGCCCGGATCGCGGTCCTGTTTAACTTTCACAGGACGAGTCTTGCAGCATTTTCCTTGCTGCGAGCCCATGAGGCAATCGCCCGGAATGCGCCCGGCTCTCGACAGCCTGAGGGGCTGCGTCAAGGTCTCGCGTTGGCACGGGGGCACGGGGGCACCCGCCGCGGGGCACAGCACCCGGTCGCCGCCGGGCATCGCGACGACCTTGCCGGCATCGTTGCCAAATCCCCACCGTTGGACTGTAGTTCTGTGCTCCCGCGTTCGTGGGCTTTCCCCACAGTCACCGACGCGCGCAGGCGCTCGCGGGCGTTCGGCGTGGGGAGGCCGTCATCCAGCAGCGGAGTGGGGGTCTGTAGTGTTCTGACCTCGACGCGTGACCTCCACGGTTATCTGGTTAGGAGAGATGGCCTCTGCTGCAAAACCCACGGTTGAGAATTGCTCCCAAGAGCTACCGTTTTGGGGATAATCATGCTGAGTGTTTCTCTTCTCTCATTCGCTCGATACGGCTATCGTAAAAGAGCAGCTCTTACGCGCAATTCTCAAACATCGAGCCGTGAAAATCTACATTGATACCAAACCCATTACTGTATTGTCCTGCACTCCTATGTTCCACAGTGGTGCTAGGCCTTCACCAACCCGCGGTAACCCGACTGGTCAAAACACTCTCGTAATTGTATAGGTTTGTCACGTTGCAATGTTTTAGAACTGCTCTCAAGAGGGGCTCTTCCGTGATAAAAATAATAATAATAATAACCCCTGACGATGCCTCCAACGCGGGAGGGCGAAACGTCGCGAAGTGAGGACGGAGGGACGCTCAGTGACACGGCTATCCCGCAAGAGAACGATTCTCAAAACGTGATCTCGTCAAATAGTTACGAGTGTAAGGGGCGAGTGGGGGGCGGGTTTGGGGGGGGCCGAGTGGGTCGGGGTTGGGGGCTGGCACATTGACGGTTCACTCCAGGCGACCCGGCTTACAGCAGCTTAACCGTGGTCACGCTCGCGTCTCCGCGTGTCCTTGTACGGCGCTGTACACCTTGGGCCGCGATTAAAAAAATAATAATCACAGCTCCTCGCCTGGTTAGTCGTTCGGGAGGAGGAGGCGATGGTGGTGGTTCGAATTCGATTCTTCGAAGCGTGATGGCTACACGACAGTATCCCGTTGCAGACAGCCCTTCGACATTTAGAGATATAATAGTCAGCGCTGGCCGTAAAGGCGACCGGGCATTGGCCTCTCTTCTTGCTCCAGACTTGAGAGGCTTCTGGCTTCTGTTGAGCTTCTGGACATCGTTGTCTTTCAGCTCGGCCTCGAAGTGTTTGGTAGGATTTGCAGGTAAATACCAAGTATTACTTGACAGGGATCGCGACGTGAACGCGGGTGGTTTGTGGCAGCGATGGGCAAAAAGCAAAAGGAGGGAGGCGGGGTGAAATGAAACCACAGCTATAACCGCGGGGCGATTTCTCACGGAGGCCCCCCACACATCAAGTTCGTGCCGCGTTGTAACGAGTTAAGCAAGTATTATAAAAAAAACCCCAAGAAAACATTTGGACCGGCTCCAAAAATCGGGTTCGCATCCAACCGGGTGTAAAAAATATACGGCCCTGTCAAACGCGCAGGTAAACATCCACGGGGGTTTTTTTGTGCCGTTGAGATTTAGAGAGGCTGCCGCGGCCCGGCCATAGTCCCATCGCTCTCCCTCCACGTACGTTCTGCCATTAGCGCCGCGCTCCGAAAGGCTGTCCCGACGTTTCGCTCCGCGTCCCGTGGGATAGGTCCATCAATCCGTCCATTGTCAGAAACCGCTTAATCTTGTAGCAGAGTCGCGGCGAGCCGGAGACTATACCGGCGGACACAGGGCGCAAGGCAGGGCTTTACCCGGGATGGGACGCCGGTCCATCGTAGGGCATCGGGGGGCAATTTTAGTCCGCAGGATAATTAACCTATGCAGCTGCGTGTCTTCGGACTATGGGAGGAAAACGGAGTGCCCTGTGAAAACCCCACGCGGGCACGGGGAGAACATGCAAACTCCACACAGAAAGGCGGCACCCGAGCCGGGATTCGAACCCGGGTAACTTCTTGCTGTGAGGCGGCAGCGCTACTCACCGAATAGCCACCGTGCCGCCCCCCGTGGTATAAATGTTAATTATTATTTAGAGACATGTTTATTATTATTATTATTACATCAGCAAAGATTACCGGCGAGCTTGCAAACTCTTGACGGGATTCCCGCATTGACGCAACACGACAAACGCGCGCACCGGAGCTCAGACGTCTGGAACGTCGTTTGGGCAAAGCACGCGGGAACGATGCCGGAATGAGAACCTCGGAAAACTCGCCACTCGAGCCGCAACCCCGGAGGAAGAAAAACCCCACGCGGGGGGCTGCGTGGCTGGCGTGATGCCAGGCGCAATAAATTAAATGTACAATTCCACCTGGGTCTCCTCCCCCCACCCAGCCACGCCGCCTCCCCACCCCTCCCAGCCTTCAGCACACGGGCCGCGGGGCAGTTGTACCGCCTGCTCGCACATACATACACACGACAGCTAGGCCAGACCTGTCAACAACGCAGCCACAGCCAAGCGAGCTACTCGCGGCCGGTTATTCAGAGCCCTCCCAAGCTGGATGTCCAACGAAAGTCTCTGGGGTGGGGGATTTCAGAGGAGCTATCTCTCTCTCTCGGTCTCTCTGTGTCTTGCTGACAATCTACAAATAGCTGAGGCAGACTTCATTCACCCTGTCACGGAACGGTGAGCGACGGAGCCACACACGCGGTGGTGCGGGTCGCATCCGAAGCCGGATGCGACCCACAATCTTGGTTTGATACTGCACGGGGAGTTCACGAGTCCGTGCGGTATCTATGCGAGAGGCGGAGGAGGCAGCCAGGCGGTTTGCCGGCGCCAACATATCGCCACGAAACGCGTCCTATATATTATGATGTTATCGGCCGATTCATTAATGAGTTTTCTTTTAAGGTGTGTGGGAGGAAACCTGAGAACCAGGAGGAACAAGGGGGAGAAGAGACATCACACAACCTCCACACAGAAAGGCACCCGAGGCGGGATACGAACCGCCTCGGGCGAGACCATTCTTTCTGCGAGGACGTGACCACTGCGCCAGCCCTCCTCGACACAACTCCTCGACAGCCGCACCCGCTTAGCGCCGAGGAATCTGGTTTCTGAGCAACGCGGCGGAGCGAGCGAGCGGCCAGAGTGAGTGAGCGGGCAAGCCGGTGACCTTGGACGCGGGTGACACCCGCCGCCAGTGGAGAAACTGGGACACGGGCCGAGTCGCTTCGCGCGTCTCACGCTACCGCCATCACAGCGCCCGGGGTTGGCGATTGGCGGGTTGGCAAGCCGCCCTCATGCGAGAAATTATTACACCGGGCAGCCGGGTCCATTTTCCCCCACTTGCCACCCGTTCCGGACGCTCGGTGCCAGGTGGGGGTTGGGGTGGCAGCCTCTCCGCGCGAAGGGTGGCAACGTCCCAGTTCGCACCCCCCCCCGTATCATGCCAACACTGCCAATACTACGAGTCTCACGTCTCCACCGTCATCACCACCAACACCACCCTCACCGTCTCAATCCATCCTCCCTCGCCACACACACACACACACCCTCAGCCACCAACCAGCGGTGGAGCCTGGTTCATATAGGTCCTAGCAGATGGAGGGGAAATTGAGCCCCCTGTACGAATGTTCAGAACCCTCTGCATTGCCCGGAGGCTGGGTTCTCTCCCGCTCTGCTGCCCATGGGCCCCGGCGCAGTTGCACCGCCTGCACACTGCCTCTGCACATTCTTTAATAGCTATGGCACTGCCCATAGACTCGCGTAAAACCGATAGGGTAACACACAGAGACACATAGACTCCCTCATAGACTGGCAAATGTCATAAACCTATGGTCACATGAGCCACTGCGTGAGGTAATAATAATAGTGTTTTATATAGCGCCTTTCACCCGAGGGTCACACGAAGCGCTGCAAGGACCCTCATCGGGAAAACAGATCATCCACAAAGCAGTCCGTACTGTACGTGTAACATTGTAAACGGAGCAATAATTTTGCCGCTGTAGTTGCGGTCGTTACCGTCACAAACATGTTACCACGCTCTGACAAATACGATTACGACCGGAAACCTGCCCTCCTCCTTACGGCATCCGACAACGGAGTTTATATCGTCTGAGGAAGGGTCTGCATTCGGTACCGTCAGTGTGTGCTCAGACTAACGGCCATAAAGAGAGGGAGACCTTTGCCTCCTCTGCATCATTATGACTGTTGGCAATTTATTGACAATTAGCGAGGAATGTGTGACTATGACGGAACCTTAAATCGCGAAAACGCGCGCTCTGTATGCGCATACCAAACTGAACGCATCAACGTCCGGCGGAAGCTAAGGTCGATCCACTGCTGGATTAAGGTCCCCAACCGTCCCCCCCCCCCAAATCCGGTGGATGACCCCGAAATGCCACAACCCAGTAAACATGTAACGTTGAGCCGACGGTGTCATGTGAATTAAACCATTGAGCCATTGGTTGGGTCAACATAGGGCCATCGTGGGCCCAACATTGGGCTATCGTTGGGCCAACGTTGGGCCAAAATTGGGCCATCATGAGGCCAACGTTGGGCCAACGTTGGGCAAACATTGGGCTATGATGGGGGTCAACGTTAGGCCCAAATTGGGGCCATCATTACTGGGAATGCATCTTCATCCCACTGACCCATTTAACTAATCGAATCCATCCATCTCACAATTTCGCACGTGCATATACAGTACACAATGATGTACGTACGGAACCTCTCCGACCGCGGGGTGGGGTAGGGGTGGTTAATTTGTGGAAAACCGGTTTGGCAAATGTGCGAGCTCAGGCAAATCTCCGCGAACCGGTTAGACAAATCCTCAAACCTGTACATTTGCATCGATATAACATGCATTCGTTTTCAGGAACCGCGTAATACCTGTACAGGGTTGCGGTGAGCCGGAGCCTATCCCCGCAGACACAAGGCAGGGCTATACAAAGTATGGGACGCCAGTCCATCGGTTGAGAATGGCGTGTGATTAGCGTCTCTGCTTTCTGCTGTTCAGCTCGGTGTCCCCAACAAGAATCCATCTTTCCTTCTCTCGTTCACCTCGTTTCACCACTGTGACTGCACGTGTTCCTCACTGTATGCAACCAACACGGTCCGGACCAAACTGCCGCCGGGCAATGCTGGCGCGCGTGGGGTTCACAGCACAGATGGTGCTTATGATGATGATGGTGGTGGTGCTGATGATGGTGTGGGGAGCGGTAGCTCAGTGGTTATCGCGCTAGGCTACAAACCTGCCGACTCGAGTTCGAATCCCGCTCACAGCCACGAACACCAATGACGATTTTCTGAACCGCTCCTGGGCCTCCCCTAGGTCGATTCAGGTACTCAAGTGAGTACCTAGTGCGGTGTGTAAACATTGCCACTGGGGAGACAAAGGCGGCCGTGCGTGGTGGTGGTCACCCACCCCCTCGTGTGCCGTGTCGACCTTCGTAGGTGCTCGCTAACGGCACTTGACCCTGCAGTCTGTTAAGGCAATCAATATAGGGGATCTTTGTGGTTGATGATGATGATGATGGCTGTGCTGACGATG
>JAZEWU010000037.1:1988304-2004290 GCA_036362915.1 Geotria australis | reverse complement strand
CGGTCATGAAAGCCTTCGAACTAAATCTATCTATCTATTGCTACGCACCCGGGCTGTGTGTTGCCGGACCGTTTGATGTGAGTTGGAAGCTTCGTTACGTGAAATATAAACAATAGACTTTGATGTCGTTACTGTCGGGCAAACGTTGCAACATTGAGCGACGTCACCGTGACAACGCGTCGGTCACCTGTCCGTGCGCACACAGGGTGTCATAGGCTTCTTCGGGGACACGCGTTACGACGTAGGGATGACGCGCCGTCACTTTGAAGTTTCTTTATGATAATCACCGGAGTTTACAACTGGCGCGGGACAAGCTGGGGCGTGCAGAGTGTTCCCGAGGTTTGTAGCGGCCGGTAGCCGTGTGTCAGTGACGCACGTACACATAATAATAAAATACAGGGGGCAAAAGCGCAGCCCTGCAAAGCCTCGCTCACACGAAGGCCGGCCTCGACTCGACGGGTATTTGGGCCTGTCTTTCTCGCTCGTCAGATACCTCGGAAGATGTGGGAGTACCCCAACACTTTAAACCATCACACGAGACCTGCTGATCGACTGAAAGTGGCAGGCGAGTGTTATTCCCCTGTACGCTTGGGTTCTATCTGGGAACTCAAGTTTCCCACCACTCGAAGCTCCGCACCGATAACATTCAAGAAATCCATGACTGTGCAGCCATCTCCTAGCCAACAGGAAGCCTAGGTCCTCCAACAGGCAGTCTCCGCGCCACCGTGACAACGCGCTCTCTCCAGCCTCATTCCTGCTTATCTTCCGAGAACAGCGGGCGTTCCGACTGATTTATATTCCACGAGATGATTCAGCAACAGCAGCAGGCTGCCGACTAATGAGTCACGCGGTTTGCAGCGAATGACCACCGCCGCCGGCCACCCGTCCCACGATTCCCCGGCCCTCCAACATCGCGGCGCTATCGGGGCAATTTCAAGCCGCGCCGTGTCTCTCCACCCCGTGTCTCTCCACCGGCTGCACCTGCCAACCCGCGTGATATTTTCCTTTCCATCCGCAGCTGGCTCGCGGCGGCGGTGGTGGTGGTGGTGGTGGGGGCAGTGCGACGGTCGGGGAACCGCGGTTAACTCGCGTTTCCTGCACGAGGAGGCCGAGACCAATTGGAAAGCCGCCCCACGGCCGGTCTTGTCCCGAGCGTGTGACACGTTCTCTCGACGTCGGGTTAAAGGCGGGAAGAGTGGCTCAAGAGGGGTTGACGACGGCAACGGTGCTTAAGTAGGAATTTTAAGCCGAAAAAAAAAGGTTATGTAAAAAAAAATATATAGAAGGTTTTTTTTCCTTTTCTGCCAATGAGACAAATGTTAAGAGCTTAAAAACACCAAATGGCTACCTTTTTTTGCATTTTGTTTGCTTGTTTTTGCCACAAGCATGTGTGGCTTTGTGCAAACTGGACCCTTTGCAAAAAGGTGTCCATTTGGTGTTTGTAACATCCTAACACTTGTCACATCACCAGAAAATGTAAAACCTTGTATATTTTTTACATTATCTGTACAGTGGCAAAAAGGTGCTCATATTCTGAAATAAAAGATGTTAAAGTTTCAAAAGAGTAATCAATAAGTCGAAAATAAAGCATGATTAACTCAGCCGATCATCCCTCTAGGATCGATAAAATTGAGCACCACTGTCTGGGGAAGTAAACAGTGGTTGTCATATAAAGAGACGTGCCCCCACCACAAAAATGTGGAATTTCCTGCAAAGGTTCAGTGTTTTAGAGAAACACCTCATTGCTCATTTGAGCAAGAAATCACCTGGACTTGAAAGGGCATGTTTGCATATGTGTACCTATATACACACGATATGGTTTGTGTACTTTTGTACGGGGTACGTAAATATTCCCTGTACCTAGCCGGCTGAAATTGACCTCCGATTAAACATAACCCGGTTTGTGGCCAGCTTACCAAAACAAACCCAGCAATGACCGGCCCAGCTAGGTGTGTGCGTGAGTTTCGGCACACAATTCTTGCCTCTTATTTGGACTGCAAACAGATTAAGCGCCTATTGTAACAGCACATGATAACGATGGAGCACACGGCCAACAAGACTTCCTCAACAGCCAACTCGTTGGTACAGTTTTGGCAGTGGTGCAATACACGCGCGGACAGCGCACGGGGAAATCCCCACCACTGTTAATTGAAATTCCGCTGCAGGTATAAATAACATTTCAGCAAGAGTTGCAAAGTATTCACAACTAAGTTTGAGCACCGCGTCCTTGGAACGGCATTGAGAGGCAACAGGGTAGCGTGGGGCAGAGAAACGGCGCAGGTTGCGAACATCACATTGACGGTGGGTTTGTCCAGAACATAATAATAATAGCATTTATAGAGCGCCTTTCACCCGAGGGTCACAAAGCGCGATGGATGGTTTGCGCACTGCACTATGAACCCGTGCAGCTGTGTTTAATTCACTACGATGGGAAACGCCAGCAGGTGAGTGATATCAGAACTAATGATGAACTTTGAGCGGCCAAACTGGATTTGGCCGCTCAAAGTTCTGAGACATAAGCTGCTCGTGTATTCGCGCCAAAATGACTCTGAACACGACCACACCGCCCTAAATGACTCAGCACGGCTGTCATCATTGGCAGTCCCACCGCCAGTACGCATAGCCTCTCAGCCTCAAACTGGCCTAATAATCAGTCAATCCACTGCTCGATTAATACCTCCGCACACCACGTAACCTAAGCGTTTCACAGCCCGACACTGTTTCGGTCGGCTAGGGTACAATGTTCACTTACAGCCCCTTGTCATTCCAATGACGGATGAAGGGACTGCTGGTGCGGTAGAGGTCGCGCGGTGCGAATTCACCGTACAGAGCTGGTCTGTGTGGGTTCGCGAAGGTGGGGAGCCACGGCCGAGGGAGCGTAGAAGTAACGTACAACAAGCGGTTTTGCAGCGCTGCCCTCTGCTCCCCACAGCAGCGTCCAACACCTGTTTTGTTTTAACATATTAATATCCATCCATTTTCAGAAACCGCTTAATCCTGTACAGGGTCGCGGTACATGTTTATACGACGGTCATCAATTCAAGCAGCTGTGCAGGCTCAACCCCTGCTTAGCTTTTGAGATCTGGCGAGTGGAGCCCTACCCGGCCGAGTTGGTCGTAGGATTGATAATTCAGATGTTGTGAATTCCATTGGGGCGGCAGGGTGGCGCAGTGGGTAACATCTGCGCCTCACAGGAAGAATGGTCTTGCCCGAGCAGGTTCGATCCCCGCCTTGGGCGCCTTTCTGTGCAGAGTTTGCTTGTTCTCCCCCTGTTCTGCGTGGGTTTCCACCGGGCTCTCCGGTTTCCTCCCACAACTTAAAAAAAATACTCATTAACGAATTGACCGACAACATCCTAATATATAGGAAGCAGCGCGCGGCAATATGGCGCCGGCAAACCGCCTGGCTGCCTCCTCCGCCTCTCTGTGCTTTCCTCGCGCCTCCGAGTCCTTCTCTCGTCGAATGAATATCTTCGCCATTGAATGAATATGTGCGCGTTATAAATGTGAAATTAAATTATTATTATTATTATTATTGGCAGATACTGTACGCAGAAGCGGCGTTTAGCCGCACGGTCGGCCAACACGGAAACCCATCGTTGCGTGTCCAGCAGAGACTTCCTCGCGGTGACACAAAAAAAAACACAGGCGCACGCACACACGACTGCTCCATACTTCCGTGTTCACGGGCGCCGAGCCAGAGATACACCCTGGAGGACGATGTATGTCACAACTGCTGGGTTTTTCTTAAATAATGAAAAATAAAGAATGTATATAAATAATGAAATACTTTTGTGGCCAAAGAACTTTGTGTATGGACATTGGTTGAGAAAGCCGTCGTGAAAAAATAAAAAATCTTGATTTTTTATTTCATACTATATATGGTTATTCATGGGTTAGGGAAACATATTTTCTGACTTAGTACTCTCAGTCATCGTTGTCGTCAGTCACGGTTAATCCACTGCTGGATGAAGCCCTCCCCAATCCGATACCATCTCTCACGATCCTGTGTTGGAGAAACGCACCCTGCACCTGCACACGAGCAAATTCCGGCGTTACCATCGCCTCGCTCCATCTCCTTAGTGGACGTCTCTCTCTTGAATTATTTCCGTTCTTTGGCTGCCACTAGGTCGCCGCAATTGGCCGTCAGCCATCATCCCTTGTCGAACCGTGACCCGCCCGAGCCCACTTGCTCTTCTTAACAGCTTTCCACGAGCTCGTTAACCAGCCGTGCGTATTCGCCATTCCGTCAACCACAAACGACAAGCGGCGTTCACGTCGCGATCCCTGTCAAGTAATACTTGGTATTTACCTGCAAATTCTACCAAACACTTCAAAGCCCAGCTGAAAGACAACGATGTCCAGAAGCTCAACAGATTCCAGAAGCCCCTCAGTCTGGAGCAAGAAGAGAGTCCAATGCCCTGCCGCCTTTAAGGCCAGCACTGACTATTATATCTCTAAATGTTGAAGGGCTGTCTGCAACTAAAGAAGAACTTGTTGCAATGGGAAACTGTCATATAACCATCACGCTTCGAAGAATCGAATCGATTTCGAACGACAGATGTGCTTCCACGTCCTCTCGGACACGTTACGTTCCTGGTCTGCCGCTCCGTCATCGTCTCTCCCAGTGGTGCGTCCTGTCCGAGCCCACTCAGCTCGCTCGGAATAAGTTCCGCACACAGACAAAGGTCCCCCCCCTGTAGCCTCAGCACACACTTTTTAAGGAAGTGACGGCCATCTTAGGGGACGCTGGAAGATTTTTGCCGCTCTTAAGATTGCCAGTTTCACGACCTTTCAGTGTATTCGAAGCAGCTTTAATCATTCAATTTTTGTCGCTTTCATTTGTATTCGTTGTTTTTTTCTGTAGCCGTTGACACGCCGTTCTCACCGCGGCCCTTGTGCAGCGCTTTGTGACCCTCGGCTGAAAGGCGCTCTATAAAATGCTATCATAATTATTATTACTCTGGCAGCGGGGAAACGATTTGCCCCCATCGCAAAATGTTTAGCGGGCCGCGCCACGGACTGGCAGCCCAGGGGGTCGTTCGAGCTCGGGCCATTTCCGCGTTGGAGTTATCGCGTTTCTCGGGGAGGGAGGCAGCGGTTGCGTGTGTGTGTTATATAGCCGGCCTGGGCGTGGTGTCAGTGTTTACAGAGGACACGGCTGGAGGGGGGGGGGTTGGCTGACAACTCCCGCTCTCAACCGCTACACCGGGCCCCCGCAACAGCAGCCACTACTAGCCCACGGCAGGACCGACTGCATTTTTGAACGCTTTCCGTCTAAGACGCAACGTGTAACGCGCTACATACTCGGTGTGGAGCGTTGCGGCTCGAAACAATTTTTTTTGTCTGAATTCCATTAGGTATCTCAGAATATAGATTTAAAAAAAAAGAATTAGAGTAATCTCACTACGGGCTTTGCAGAGGTCTCTTGCTTAAACAGATGGTAGTCTCGACAGCCAAACTGACCGAAGGACTAAAACGTGGCTTGTTTATATTCCATCTGTTACACGGACGATCCTGTTCAGCCAATTCTCGCTATTTTACACGGGACAACTGTGGTGCGGCGAGCACACCGGCAACAACAAAATAAAGACAAAAACATCAACTTTGCGGAGAACGAGCACAGGGTCGTCCGTAAGAAACATTCCACAACTAACTCCAGAACGGAACAGAGTTTTGTTTAGACATGTAAATGTGCTGTTTGGTTGTCTGCTTGTGTTTACCGGGTGTATCATAACTCCCACAAAGATGATCCAAAGGGAAAGAAATGTGGACAAGAAGTTCATTTGCTATTAGGAACGAACTGTACAGTAGAAAGGGTTGCTCAGAACTTGACAGTACAGTCCATCACAAACTTTGAATTTCACCTCATCGGTCGAGGCAACGTCAAGTCACATTATTATACTTAACAGTCCGTACAGTTTTCTGTTAGTCGGAGAGTTACATACAGACTTACCCGGTGGGAATGTACCTTTTTTTTTAGCACATCAACAAAAAAATGACATTGCTACAAAGTGAAGCGTGGACCGATTGAGTAGTAAGGCAGGCTTAGTGTCAGAGAGAGGGGAGGTTCGAGGCGAGGGGACAGTTGTGTTGATGGAAGCGAGCGCCTGGACACTTACACGGTTGGAATGTATTCCCCGGGGAAGGCGTTTGTGGTGTAGCTGATGAGAAGACATGTCTTACCCACGGCGCTGTTGGGGAGAAACCAGAAACAAAGACACAGACGTGAGGTTGGAACTTGTGTGGGTTGGAGCTTGTGTGCGAGCGTGTGTGTCGGCTGTCAGCTGTGGGGAGCGGCAGTGTAGCGGTCAGTACGCTACGAACCCGGCCTGCTGAGTTCGATTCCTGCTCAAGGCCAACAACGGTGACAATCGGCGATGCAAACGCATGCTGCTTGGGTAGATTCTCAGCCAATAGCATCGCTTATTAGTGTTTTAATCTGTGTTTAGTTCAGCGGAATTACCACAAAGCACTGTACAGTATGATTGGTCTCACTTTAAGATTATTTCACATGACGATACGTGTTCAGGATCTGATTAATATCGTAAAGCGAGGGAACACTGTACGTGTGTTTTACGTGAGTGCGTGTGCGAGGTGGTGGCCTGAAGGGATGTGACTCTACGTGACTTCGTGCGTGCGTGTGTGCGCTCATTGAGGACCAGGCACATCTCGCTCTGTCCAAACTGGCGACCAGTGCCATTGCGAGACAAGAAACCCACACGAGCCCTCGTCGCTACCCGGAACCGACAGATTTTGCGGAACTTCTTGCCGACTGTGATAACGATTTGGCACAAAAAAGGCGACCGAACGCACTTCTCCAAACTGCGCCTCGCAACACACACAATGATTCAACGATGCTTACAATGCAGCCCTGGGCACCTGGCACCCAGCTTGTTGCCATTAAGAGGTAAAGGCGCAGCGCTGCAATTGCTTGCTCGCGACATTGCTGGCAGAAGGCTCTCCACTAGAATGAGATCGAGCCAGCCTCTCTGTGGGGGTATTTGGTCTACTCTTCCGCAATGGTCATAGGTTACATTCGTTTACTGCCACCCGGTCAATATTCTTTCAAAGACACGCTGCTGCCTAGGTTAATTGTCCCGACTAAATTGCCCCCGGTGCCCTGAGATGTTGCAACTTGTGTATTCCTCCCCGCTGGACAACTGTTAAAAATAGCCACATAGCTCAACGGTTCCTTCCAGATTATTCAAAACATGTTCTCGCACCCCTTATTAATAATAACATATATGATACTATGCATCCATCCATTGACAGAAAGCGCTTAATCCTGGACAGGGTCGCGGTGAGCCAGAGCCTAATCCCGGCAGACACAGGGCGCAAGGCAGGGGCTAGACCCAGGACGGGACGCCAGTCCATCGCAGGGCACCGTGGGCAATTTAGTCCGCAGGCCAATTAACCTATGCAGCAGCGTGTCTTTGGATAGTGGGAGGAAACCGGAGTGCCCGGCGAAAACCCACGGGGACAAAAAAAATGTGCATGTCTTGCATCCCCAGCAAGGTCATCTCGCGCCCCCAGGGGCGTACGTGATACAACCGAGGTTAAGAACCACTGACCCTAGCGGATAAATAACGTCAGCAGTGAGACATCGATCGGAGATGTCAACCTGAAAGATGTTCACACAGCCTTAACTAGGCAAGGGCAAATTCTACATCACTTTGGCGGGAATGAGTCACTCGATTCGGTCTGTTGGCCTTGCACAACGTCCCGTTACTCATTTTAGCGACCGGGGAGGAATATGTGAACTCGAAACAATGTTGTGGCCATGGACGAGATTATTAATGGGGTACTGTATTAGAATAGATTCCGTTATAGCCAGTGGTCAGGTGGCCACCACGCTATCTACTGCCACTGACACCACCACCACCAATACTCCTACAACCACCAATACTCAACACGACCGTAACCAGTGTATTACCACCATCACGACCAACATTAACATCCGCAACCCGTTGCACATCACCACTACCACAACATTCACCACACAAACACTATGAACACCATCGCCACCACCGTAATCCCAAGTTGTCCCTCTGTCGATGATCTGTCCACATGTCTCCTCAGCCTCTGCAACTTCCCTTTTCGTACGACCCGCGCAAGCTTACGTAAACACCAGCAATCCATTTCACACGGCATTAAACCTTACATTGGGAGGGCAAATTACTTGGTTCACCAACGAGGGCCAGATGGGACCACCATACATACATGTAGCGCGTTGTTTATATTTAGGTTCCCGAGGAATGTCCGTGTCAACCAGCCCAGAAACCAGCCCATGCCGGCCGGCCGGCAGAGAGGCAAATGGGGGGACCAAGGTCTGTGCAGTCCAAAATCCAGGGTGTGGTGATGACGGGACCCAAGATTTAGGATCAGGGATGTTTTAGTTCCAGTAAGCTAACGGAACCCGTGGTTCCAGTGGGGTCCTTGTGCAACGAGTAGAGTGAGTGAGCTTTGGGGAGGGCGACACGACGCAGGGAGGCGCGCAGAACTCACCCATCTCCAACCACCACACACTTGATGGCTTGCATTTCCAACGACGGCGGTGCAGAACGAGGTTGTAGGAGCTTCGAGAGAAGGGTGGCTCACGGAGAGGTTGGAACTCGAGGTCGGTGGCGGTTGGGGTTGGAGGGACGTCAGAGAGTTAAGAGACGATGCAGCTTTTTACTACTCGGCACGAAACGAACGAACACACGTACACGCCCGAGACGGCTAGGAGCGCGGACTTCCTGCTGCTGGGCCGGGTAGGGCCGGGCTGGAGGAGGGGCGGTGTTGGGCTGCGGGCCGGGAGTGGAGACCCGGCTCAAACGCGTGAAGCCAGCGGCCGCCATCCTGCTCAGGGAACCCCCCTACGACCCATATATGAGAAGGGCTCCATCCAACCACGTATTTGATCTTCTTCTTCTTTGCGATTCTTCGAAGCACGATGGCTAGCTTCTAGACACGTATTTGATAATAATAATAGCGATTTATAGAGCGCCTTTCACCCGAGAGTCACAAAGCGCTGCACAAGGGCCGCGGAGAGAATGACATGTCAACAACGACAAAAAAAACAACTAATAAAAACCAAAGCAACAACAATTGATGTATGTTTTCACGGGTCGATTCGTGATGGTTGCTCTTCGGAGCTGTTCTTTCGGGATAGCCGTCGTGAGAGTGAACCCTTGACACGGCTATCCCGAAAGAACATCTCCGAAGAGCAACCATCATCCATTGTCAGAAACCGATTCATCCTGGACAGGGTCGCGGTGAGCCGGAGCCTATCCCGGCAGACACAGGGCGCAAGGTGCACCTTGAGGCTATCACGCAGTGTCGAAGGCTCGCTGACAGGAGATCACGGGACAGACCCGGGTGCCATGGGCTGCCTGCTGTGCCAGGCTAGGTGCATGAGGAGGTCACGGGACGGATCCAGGTGCCATTGACCGCTGGGCGCGGCCATTATTATGAAACGCTAGCAATCGTTCCACGCAGCAGTCGATTCAAACCACCGATCCGAATCGAGAGCTTAATCGAACGTACTGACGTTTACCTGTAAAAATATACATTTTATTTTTCTATTTGGTCACTTACGTGCAATACGGTGTAAATGGGAATGTTTTGATTTAGCTTGTTATTTTATATTTTTGGCAATTCGCGTGTTTGTATCGATTCCCAACATCGATTCCCTCAAACTTCTGGGTCTGTACGGGAATCGGTTCCCGCCCTGCTGGGAATCGATCCACGCGGCACTCGATTCCACCACAGATTCGAATCGAGCGCTGAATCGAACGTACTGATTTTTACGTGTAAAAATATAATTTTTAAAGTTTATCCTCGGTCACTTACGTGCAATGCGGTGTAAATGGTGGTGTTTTGATTTAGTTTGCAGAGTTTTTTAGTTTGTATTTTTGTCAATTCGCGTGTTTGTTGTGTCGCAGGAATCCCGTCGAGAGTTTAAAATCTCAATGGGTATTTTTTCTTTATTAAAAATACGCATCTATCTGGCAGAAAAAGCTCCATTATTAAATGACTCGCTATGCGAGCGATTCAAAAATATCGATTCCCAAAATCGATTCCCAGTCTCGACTCCTCAACGCTAACCTGGGTCTGTAGTGGAACCGGATCCCACCACGACTATCCCGGCAAAATACTCTCCGGCAATAAAAAGCAACAATCATGAATCTAGCCATGAAAACCTACATCCCTACATCGGTAAGTATATTGTCAATGAGTATAGTTCGTGGGTATATGGGTATACTGCCGGTGTGTATATTGCCAGTATGTAGCTCGCACCTGTGTGGTGGTCAAAGTGTATACTGTATAGTCCGTGTTGTAAGAGCTCGGCAATTGACCGGCTCGGTAACTCGAGTGCGGTATGCACGGCGGCCCCGTGTTTTCGCCCCCGTGTAGCCGTAACAGACTGCAGGGGCAAGTGCCGTTAGCGAGCACCTATGAAGGTCAATATGGCACACGAAGGGGTGGATGGCCAGCACCACGCCCGGCCGCCTTTGTCTCACCTCATGACAATGTTTACACACCGCACCAGGTACTCATTTGAGACTGAGTCGACCTAGGGGAGGCCCAGGACCGGTTCAGAGAATCGTCACTGGTGTTGGCCGTGAGCGGGATTCTAACTCGGGTCGTCAGGTTTATAGCCCAGCGCGCTATCCACTGAGCCACCGCTCCACACACAGAGACACACAACAACACTAACCGCCATTCGCCACTGACTGGCGATGACGTCACCACAGCGCCTGTGCCAGGCCAGGTGCACTTTGAGGCCATGCAGAGTGTCGAAGGCCCGCTGACAGGAGGTCACGGGACAGACCCATGTGTCACGGGCTGTCTGATTGAGATGACTGGCAGGTGGGTGTTGTCACTCATCGTAAACACGTTGCTAGCGCTTCCCGTGGTAAGATGGCCGGTATGTTAATAGAACCGTGCGTGTGACGTCACCACGCACCGCTGCGTCTGTCATTCCGAAGGACCACGTGATCTGTGTGTGGCGGGGGGGGACCCTAAGGGGCGAGGTGGGGGGAAGAAAACCCGAAGGTCCGGGGAGCATTTTTCGGAAACACTCGGCTGTTTCCGTAAAATAATTACGTCACCTCAGTTTGATGTTGTATTTCCCAATACGGATAGGCGAACGAGGCGGGGGCATTAGAGCCCATTGCCTCATAGCAGCGCGTTGCTTATCAATTGTAGGAATTGTTATATGCGCTTGCGGATGGAGCATTGGTGGCAGGCGATACGGTATAGAGTTGATTATATATGTAAGCTGGAAGGTCGTGGCGCTGCTGCCTCACAGCAAGAAGGACCCGGGTTCGAATCCCGGCTCGGGTGCCGCCGCATGTCTGTGTGGAGGTTGTATGTTCTCTCCCCGTGTCCGCGTGGGTTTTCGCCGGGCACTCCGGTTTCCTCCCACAGTCCAAAGACGTGCTGCTGCATATGTTAATTGGCCTGCGGACTTATATTGCCCCCCAGTGCCCTGTGATGGACTGGCGTCCCATCCTGGGTATTGCTCCGCCTTGCGCCCTGTCTGCCGGGATAGGCTCCAGCTCACTGCTACCCTGTACAGGATTAAGCGGTTTCTGACAATGGTTGGATGGAACTGTTGGCTCCTGAAGCTTGTTATTTAAGGTGGAAGGAATTGAACCTGGCGCTGGCTGCTGGCTCATAAGCCCATAGGCCGACCACCGCAGGTCTGGCGTAACCTTGATTCAGTAAAAGTTTACATCTAGCGAGGTGTAGACCAGAGATGGGTTTTAAACGACTCAAGTCTTGACAACACGGCACCACAACTTCACAAGGGTCAAAAACACCGGGAGACTTTTGTAATAACATACAAATTTAATAGAAACTAAATATTTGGGGGGGGGAAATCTCACCAACATTGTTTACCAAGCCATTTATGAAAGACATTTAAGACAAAAAACCTCCAAATAAAAATAGACACTTATCTTTCGATGAAAAATATTAAAAGGCTTCACCCTTTCTGGCAATAATACAGGTGTTATTGTCTTTTGATTCAATGTACACTATAAAATAAGTCCTGGATTTAAACATTACACGCCCCACTCACCTGGACATAAAAACCCCGTTGAATCCCTTACGAACTTTTTTGTGATGACAGCAAACACTATACCCAATGTTTCCGTGAATCATAACACCTCAAAAACCCCAGCTACAGGCCGGTTTGGCCCAGCATAGACATCAACTTTCGCGAATCGGGTTGGCAAGCGTACACCAAGCGCACGTTTGAATGCACAGTCCGGTGGCTTTTCCATTACAGCCAATGTAAACGCCCAAACGCAAAACATGTAAGGTAGGCGGTAAAATTAATTCGTGGGTGTTTCACCGCTGTGTATGGGTTAAGGCCGAGATTCTCAACCGGTGGGTCGTGACCCATCAGCGGGCCGCGAGCGCCACCTTAGTGGTCCGTGGAGACCAGACCCGAGTAGGACTTTGAGGTGGAAAAGATTGAGAACCTTTGGGTTCTACGCGACGCATTTATGCATTTAAGGTAGCTTCGGATAACTCCTCTGGGTAACCCCACCATAAGTCGAGCGTAAGGCCAGCCGATTTGAAAACGGCGACAAAACCCAGAGTTCTGAAAATGCTTCATGGGGTACACCGAGACAGACTTTCTCACACCAGCTGGTTCGTTCCTGGACGTTTGGACCCGGGCGTTTCATAGCCTGACAGAGCTTGCAAATAGATGGAGTTAGACTGGGTAAAAAATACAGGCCAGCCCTGGAGACGGCAATTCCTCGTGTGCTCGGTCGAACCAAAATATTTTTAGCAGCTGATTCAAGTTGAGATTGCATCGTGCCAGTTATGCGGTGGCTCGGTTTCAGGACTGGATAACACGGTCACCCTGGGTGATTTGATAAGAGGTCCCTAAACAACATGTAAACAGGCCTGGCAACACCCACAGCCGTCCATCTATTGTCAGAAACCGCTTAATCCTGTACAGGGTCGCGGTGAGCCGGAGCCTATCCCGGAAGACACAGGGCGCAAGGCAGGGCTCTACCCATAATGCGACGCCAGTCCATCACAGGGCACCGGTGGAAACTTAGTCCCCAGGCCAACAAACCTATGCAGCAGCATGTCTTTGGACTGTGGGAGGACACCGGAGTGCCCGGCGAAAACCCACGCGGACACAGGCAGAACATGCAAACTCCGCACAGAAAGGCACCCGATCTGGGGTCTGAACCCGGGACCTTGTTGCTGTGAGGCGGCAGCACTACTCACGGCGCCACCGTGCCACTAACCCACAGCCGTTACCAATAAGGGTCTCCTCCGAGTACCAACTAGGCCCTGGCTGCAAAGGAGCATTCTCCCACAATCCTTTCTTCATCCGTGCCCATAAGAGAGCGAGAGGCTGGTGTGCAGGCGGTGAAACTGCACCGAGGCTCAAGGGCCAGAGTAATAGGACAGGCGCTGGGCGAGGAAGAGGCACTGTAAGCCAGCACTGTGGAGGTAGCGAGGGTTGGTGGATCACATCAAAGTCGTGAAACTTCCTTCCCGTGGGTGCCGAGGAGGAGGTGGCATACCGTGGCCTGCCAGGAAAGGCCTGGATGGCAAGTGGCCTAATCGCCATCTGTTTCCATCTGTAGAGGGACACAGCGTTGCCCCCTCAGGTGTGCAGGGCTTTTCTCCCGGCGTTCCTGTCTCCTCCCACAAGCACACTCAACATTAATCGGCCGAACACACCTCGAAATAAAATCCCACCGCAGCGCCCTCCGGCCAAAGAGCCGCAGAGCGTTGGCTCCGCCGGGTAAATAAGCAGACCATCGCGACGATGTTTAACTCCCCAACCGCCACGGGCCCGCGGCCGAACTCGCCGCCTCGGGCCGCCGTCCTTTCTCCGAGCGAGCGGTCTTGCGGCCGCATCGCTTCAGGTGCGCGCGTGGGCGCCGCCGGCGAGGGGCGACAGGGCCGGCGTGCCGTGCAGGTAGGTGAGCACGGCGGCCTGGAGGCCGCGCGCCCGCTGGGCCTCCTCCTCGCGCGCCCGCGCCGCCTCCGCCTCGCGCACGCGCACGCTCTCGCGCAGCGACGCGATCTCGGCGTCGCGGTCGCGAAGGCTCTCCCTGTGGCTGCTCGCCTGGCCTGGGTTGGGGGTGGAGAGGGCGGTGGGGGAAAGAGATGAGAGACAGAGACGGAGAGAAGGAGACGGAGGCACGCTTATTACCGTATTATTCAGGTTTCCTAAGACGCCGCAGAACGTACGATGAATCTTAACGCTCGCACAGCTCGGACATTCCTGCGACTGCGAGATGCCCTCTTGCAGTGACAGAAGTAGCTGGGTGCGCTTATAGGATATCTAAAACTGGTTGTTGCCTGGTTAAATACCGTTTGGGGGCTCTTCCCAAGCAACAGGCCGCATTTGGCCGGGGATCGTACAAAATGGGCCAGATCCGGCTCATGGATTCCCCAAGCCCAGGCGCGTCGCAGCCGCGGGTGTTGCGGGTGTTGCGACACCCGCGCTTTCACAGAAACATGATTCCATCCCCCCCCACTTTTCCCTGCAACACCCGCGGCTGCTACGCGTCTGCCCAAGCCGCCTGTTTCCCGTCCGGCCCGGGTGAACTGAGCAGCCGCGCGTCGCGTTACCTTTGAGCTGTCGCTCGAGAGCGGCGATCTTCTCGCGCAGGCCCTCCTGGTGCGTCCGCTCGGCCTCCAGGTGGCCAACCTGCTCCTGCAGCTCCCGCCGCACCTTCTGCACCTCGGCCGTCACCTCGTCCTGCTTGCCGGCCAGCTCCTGCGCGGACGCGCGGCGCGACCGTCCGCTCGGCGTCAGGACGCAGTCTCGCGACGGGGGTTTAAGCGAGCGGCGCCCCCGAGGCTCAGTGTTCTGTGCGGTGGAAACATCCGCGCCTCGCAGAGAGAATGGTCTTGGCCAGAGGCGGTTCGATTCCCGCTTCGGGCGCCTTTATGCGTGGGGTTTGTGTGCGCTCTTCCCCTGTTCTGCGTGGGTTTCCTCCGCGTTCTCTGGTTTCCTCCCACAACTTAAAAAAAAAACACTCATTAATTATTTGGCCGATAACATCGTAATATATAGGAAGCAGTGTGTGGCAACATAGCGCCGGCAACCCGCCTGGCTGCTTCCTCCGCCTCTCTGCGCTTTCCTCGCGCCTCTGAGTCATTCTCTCGTCGAATGACCAATTCACTGTGTGTCGTGTAATCCAAATTCGAACAACCAAATACTCTGACGGCAGTCCACCACAGGGCACCGGGGGCTATTTATTGAGCAGGCCAATTAACCTAAGCATGTCTTTGTACTGTGGGATGAAACCGGAGTGCCCGGCGAAAACCCACACGGACACGGGGAGAGAACATACAAGGCGGCACCCGAGCTGGGATTCGAACCCGGGACCTTGTTGCTGTGTGGCTGCAACGCTACTCACCGCTACGCCACCGTGCCGCCCAATTCGCAAACTACAATCGCGACCAAATCGCATAAGGAAATCACGATCAATCCTGGCCCATCGCCGCGTGCAATGCTCGCCTGGCCGAGGTCGTCGGCGCGTCGTTTCAGCGCCTCGGCGTCCAGCAGGAGCCGCGCGTTCCTGGCGCCGGCGTCGGCCGCCGTCTGGGCGTGCTGGGCGGCGCGGGCCTCCGCCTCCTCACGAGCCAGGCCCAGCAGCCGGCAGCGCTCCTCCACCTGGGCCACTCGCAGGCGCTGTGTCGCAGTCGCCGCCAAGGTGGCACAAGCGTCGTCGCGCGCGAGAAGGGGGGATGGGGCACGAGGCAGAGAATCACACGGGGCCCGCCTGACCGACCGATCGACCGACCAACCGACCCGCCAGCCAGGCGTTTCTGGCCGGCGAAGCAAAAGCAGCAGACCGGATGCATCAGCGGCGCATCAATTCGAATTCGATTAGTCCCCCACAGCCTTCTAAAAACTTTTAAAAAGTCACCTCTTCACCGACTCACAACAAACCGATTGAGCATGGCTCCGCGTCTCCGAATCAACGGTTGCAACGCGCCCGG
>JAZEWU010000037.1:1966451-1978867 GCA_036362915.1 Geotria australis | reverse complement strand
CGGCTGTGAGCGCCACTGGTCAAGGGGGAAAGAGGTCACACCGTACGCGAGCCGGTGCTCGCCATAGTAACGTGGAGTTTCCAGCAGGCGAGCGGAGCCCGGGGCACTTCGGGAGCACCCACTGCTCTGAATGTGCCTCCCTTCGGCCTGGGCCCGGCGCTCATATGCTTCCGGTTGTAACGGAGGGGTCGAGTGACGCACGTCCGAGATTTCGCGTGTGGCGGGAGAAGGGATTCCCCCCCGCGTGGGTAAACATTAACCATATAACATCCATGCATCGTCAGAAACCGCTTAATCCTGTAACAGGGTCGCGGTGAGCCGGAGTCTATCCCGGCAGACACAGGGCGCAAGGCAGGGCGATACCCAGGATGGGACGCCAGTCCAACACACGGCACCGGGGGGCAATTTAGTCCGCAGGCAAATTAACCTATGCAGCAGCATGTATTTGGACTGTGGGAGGAGACCGGAGTACCCGGCGAAAACCCACGCGGACACGGGGAGCGCATGCAAACTCGACACAGAAAGGCACCCGAGCCAGGATTCGAACTCCCGATTTATTGCCGTGAGGCGGCACCGCGCCACCGTGCTGCCCGGGTAAACATTTTCCATTAATCAATTTTCTAAACCGCTTGTCCTGGTGAGGGTGGAGCAGACATCCCTTTCCTCAGCAAAATATTCCATCCAGCTCTTCCTGAGGGATTCCCAGGCGTTCCCAGGCCAGCCGAGATAGATAGATGTTTATTATTACAGCAGAAAAAATATCCAGTGAGCTTGCAAGCTCTTTACGGGACTCCTCCGACACAACAAACATGCGAGTTTTTGACAAGAATTAAAATATATACAAGATTCATAAATAACCAAAACAATGTTAATAAACAAAAACAAATTACACATAGAAACCTCTTCATCATACACAGGGTTGCGGTGAGCCGGAGCCTATCCCGGCAGACACATGGCGGAAGGCAGGGCTATACCCAGGATGGTACGCCAGTCCATCACAGGGCACCGGGGGCAATTTAGTCAGCAGGCCAATTAACCTACGCAGCAGCATGTCTTTGGACCGTGGGAGGAAACCGGAGTGCCCGGCGAAAACCCACGAGGACACGGGGAGAGAACATGCAATCTCCGCACAGAAAGGCACCCGAGCCGGGATTCGACCCCGAGCGTGGATTCGAACCCGGGACCTTCTTGCTGTGAGGCGACAGCGCTACTCAACGCGCCACCGTGCCGGCCCCCCTAAGATATCATCTGTATGGGGATGTTGTGTGTGCCCAGTGATAAACTAGCGTCCCATCCTGAGTATAGCCCTGCAATCCGCCCTGTGTCTGCCGGGATAGGCTCCGGCTCCCCGCGACCTTGTACAGGATTAAGCGGTTTCTGACAACGTGACCAACCCACCCACCCCTCAGCGCGCCGTGCTGGCGGTTCGCTACAAACCGAGGGAGAGCTGTCGCGAGTTATTTTTAAGTGTTCAACTATAACCGAGCCTGCTGACTCCAGTGCTCCTTGAAGCAGAAGCAGCAAAAGCCGCAGCAACAGGGGAGGGTGTGCTGCCTCGTATAGCTGCTTTGCTACGAAGACGGTGGGAGGGAGGCAGTGGAGGGTGGTGAGTTGTGCTGCTGTGTGTGTACTTTGTGGGGAGCGGTAGCCCAGTGGTTAGCGCACTGGGCTACGAATCTGGCGACCCGAGTTCGAATCCCGCTCACGGCCAACACCAGTGACGATTTTCTGAAACCGGTCCTGGGCCTCCCCTAGGTCGACTCAGCCTCAAATGAGTACCTAGTGCGGTGTGTAAACATCGCCACTAGGGAGACAAAGGCGGCCGGGCGTGGTGCTGGTCACCCACCCCCTCGTGTGCCGTGTCGACCTTCATAGGTGCTCGCTAACAGCACTTGTCCCTACAGTCTGTTAAGGCTATATAGGGGATCTTTGTCTTTGTCTTTGTACTGCTATGTTGTACCTGGTGCGGTGTGTAAACATCGTCACGAGGTGAGACAAAGGCGGCCGGGCGTGATGCTGGCCACCCACCGCCTCGTGTGCCGTTGTCGGCCTTCATAGGTGCTCGCTAACGGGGGGCACTTGACCGTCCAGTCCGTTAAGGCTACACGGGGGATCATTGTTTTTGTTATGTAAGGTATGTACCGTGTATCGCCGTGTGTGACTATGCTTGCTGTGAATTGTACTGTATATGCCGTGTGTTCGCTGTGCACTGTGTATGTGCTGTGCAGTGTACTGTAAGTGCTGCGTGTGTACAGTGTGTGCAGTATTCGATGCTGTATGTGCTGGAAGGACTGTCAGTCCTGCCTGTGTACAGTATCGTGTTTGATGTGTGTACAGCGTCTATCTTGCGGGTGTTGTGTTTTGTTGTCTGTGTGTATCCAGTAAGTGCTGTGCGTGTACATGGCTGTAATGCATGTGCTGTGTGTAAGTGCTCTCCGTGCCGTGTGTGCTGCAGTGTACGCTCTAGGTCGACTCAGCCTCCATTGAGTAGCAGCAGGTGCGGTGTCTAAACGCATCAGGGGAGACAAATGCGGCCGGGCATGGCGCTGGCCACCCACCCACCCCTTCATGTGCCGTGCATGGCCTTTATAGGTTGCTACTCGCTAACAGCACTTGGCCCGATAGTCTGTTAAGGCTACACGGGGGATCTTTGTCTCGCCGTTACAGTACTGTAGCATCCCTTTGCTGTGGCATTACGCCACTGTGTGCATTGCTGCACAGTGCATTGCTATCCTGGCTATTGCTGCGGCTGTTTGTATCTGCCGTTGATTATTTACATCTGGCCATGTATTGCTGCTATCACTACTGCACTGTCCGTATCTCCCAAGCTGTCTTGCGAGCTTACTGACTCCGCTTGCTGTTGTTTCCACAGTTGTCCGGGACGATTTCACTAGCTGTCAAACCGTGGCCTTGACTCTTTTGCAGACTCCCCCATGCTGTCACCTACGTTGCTGTTGTATCTGTTGCTGTTAATGGCCTTCTTACCTCCCATGTCACCTCCCTTGCTGTTACCTAATTTTCTGACCCTTTGCAACAAAGTGTCCATTTGGTGTTTTGAGATCTTAACACTTGTCTCATTTCCAGAAAAGGTTAAACCGTGTACATTGTTTACATTATCTGTTTTCACTTTCCTTGCTGTCACGTCACTTGCTGTTGCCTCCCTTGCTGCTGTTACCTTCTCTGCTGCCACGTCACTCGTTGTTGTCACCATTGCTGTAGTTTTCGATGCTTGGCGGGCAAGTCCTCACCGGCCCGAATTAATGGATGGCGGTGGCAGCTGCGTGCACCTCTCTCCCCCGCGTGTACCCACACCCACCCATGTCAAACGTCTCAACAACTCAGTCACCCCACTCAGTCAAGCATGAGACAGCTCTCGTATCCAATGGTGCCCCCTTAGCGTGTGGGAGACATTCCACGTTTGTATGGTCGGGGTTAGTACTCCCTCAATGAAAATCGTCATTAGATTGTGACCTTGGACGTAATGATGTCGTGCTGTTCGTGACCTTCAGCCGGTGTGCCAAGTTTTCCTGAATGTTTCATATGTCGCACTGTTTTATAAACCTGTGCATTTGTTTACTAAGAGGCGAACTGTATTTACAAAGCATTGAAATATTATCCCTCCACATTCGTAGCACTCCAGCAAGGGAAGCCAGGTAGCCCAGAGGTCATGTCGCTGAGCCAGTATTGACGAGTCCCTGGGTTCGATCCCAGGTTTCAGCCACCCGTGATTAAACTGTATTCTTGGTTGTATTGAATTCAATGTCAGCCCCTGTTACAAATAAGTGCAAATAACCTCTGCATAATTGTTTTTTTTTCACTTATTGTGGCTAAATTCCGACGGAAAAAATCAGACCTATAAATAATGAGAAAAGCTTTCTTAACAGAAAAATAATCATCCTGAGTAATATAATAAAAGTTACGTTTACGTTTGTGATCGATGCATCGAATCCATAATTGACTACATACATTTTGTGGAAGTTACATGCAGTTGATATGCTAGCGTTCATATGAAAGATTTTTTTAAAAAAGACGAGAGAATCAATTCTTAAATCATCTCGCTACTCTGAATCATGAGAGTTCATCGAGTCGCCAGGGTGGAGGGGGTCAATCTCCAGGCACCCCATAAATCAATAACATTCAGTTGACGCATCGATACGATCCGACTTAATATTCCGCCTGTACCGCCCCCTTTCCCGTGCAGATTGGGACCGCTGACCTCTCACCCCACCGCCATGCCCTGCGCCTGCCTGTCCTTGCTGCGGCTGCGAGACATCGCGTCCCACGTCGTCTCCCGGAGGGTGGCAACCGCGACCTTCGCCGCGGTCAGGTCACGGGGCTTCGGCGAGGCCGCCGGCGCGGGGGAGACCGCGGACGTCGGGGAAAATGTCGCCAGCCTCGCCAAGAAGGTGGCCGAGGCGAAGCAGACGAGGAGGAGGAGGGAGGCGGTGGGCGACGCCGCGCACAGCACCTACACGGAGCGATACGTGCCCGTGACGCGGGGCAAGCTCACGTCGATGCTAGCCAAGGTGTGGGTCTCGCCAGCGGGGGCTGGGGAACCCGCTTACTTACTGTGGTGGCAGAGGCATGCCTAGCAGAGGGGAGAAGTTGCATACCGTCCTCCCTCTTGGCTAACAACTCTTGCAGCGACGGATAAATGTCAATTGTGGGCAGTTTTGAACTGGTTGACCTCATGCGGATGTGAGCCGTACGAGAAACTTCTCCTGAATCTGTCTCATGCTGCCCCGCAACTTCGTTTAATACGGCCCACGGTCACATGGAGCCTAAGAGTTCAATGCGATACTTATCCTTCATTGCAAGCATCTAAGCTGCACTAATCGGGTACTAGATGGAGATCATTTCAGCCTGGGTAACTAATAAATATGCTCCGTCACAGCTATAACTGCAAGAGGCATCTTGCGGTGACAACAGTGGCTGAGCTGTGAATGTGTGGTTGCCCGCCAAAGGTATTTAAAAGTCATGTTCGGTTCTCGGGACAAGCTGCCCCAAACGTAGATGACGGTTTGGTCCAGGCTGTCCTGTGCTCCGATCCTCCTCGTGGCTCCATGCGTCCCCTCCTCAACCCTCTCACCATCCCAGTTAGAATAGACATTTCTGCCTACTTGTGATTGCAAATTTTGATTGGTGTTTGAAATGCACCAAATTTTGCACTATTCCCTCTCAATCTTGAACATGCTACCTATAATATGTTTTCGTTTTTTCCCCATCGCAATGCATAACTGTATTTTTACTCGTTTATTTGAAAAAATGTGTGAAATGCTGGGTGTAAATGCGTTTTTTTGTTAGTTAATTTGTTTTAAATATATTTGTATTTTTATTTATTTGAAATGATTTTCTTCAACTCGCATGTGTGTTGTGTCGCAGGAATAACGTAAAGAGCTTGCAAGCTCACTGGGTATATTTCTGCTGTAATAATAAACATCTATAATCTAGCTTTTTTTTATGAGTTAGGTCACGTAAAAAATATGGACTATGGCTAACATTGTTCACGAAAGCCTTTGTATTAAATCTATCTATATATCTATCCTCTCTGCCGCAGGATCTGCCCGAAGGCGAAAGAGAGGGCTTCTGGAAGTTCTCCGAGTCGCTGGACCCGGCGCTGCTCCCGTACTACCACGCCACGCTGGAGGAGATCCAGGTGCCACCCCGCCGACCAACACCCGCCGCTTAGAAACACAACAGCGAACGGCCAAACGCACGCGTGGACCGTGGGGGGGGGATGTGGTCAGAGGGGAGAGCTTGCGGCGGGAAGTTGTCCGGACTGCGCTGCGGTGCCACCGCCTTGTCGGTGGCGGCAGCCGTTGTTGCGCAATGCGCGGCGCAGTTGCGCTTCGAGTACTAGGGTAAGTGGCACCGCGCACAGGACGTCCGTACCGGCTTTTTGTTTATTATTAAAATATTATAATTAGACAGCTGTTTGCACTCGCGTGGAGGGGCTCTGCCACGTCAAACCCCGTCGACACAAATGGCAGCGCGGTGTTTAGGCGGTAACGGCTGCGATGAGGGCCAATTAGGATACCGTAGCCTACTCGGCCGTCGGACGCCTATAATTTTAAAGAGATGCCACAGCGGCCTCCGTTATTGAGATGCCGGCCGTCACAATGGGGGAGAGTGGCGAACGCGTGCCAGATTGGTGAGGTCATCCGGACATGCTAAGCAAGCTGAGATGGATTCTGCTTAAGGACACTTTCGCATTCACAAATGGTAATTAACCGCTCCCTTTGTCTATTCACTGCTGGATGAAGGCCTCCGGGGTGCAGTGTTGGTTCTGGGACATTGGTTGACCATACTTCACCGTAATGATCAGTGTGCTGTGGTATAGCTGTCAGGAGGGGCGGCGGGGGGTGTGGAGGGAGTAGATCTTACTCTCCAGGGATGCAGATATAACTCTCCACGGATGTTAGTTGTGGCTTGGAACTAAGCTCACGTCACCAGGTGCAAAAAGCAGCGCGCTAACCATTGCGCCACCGCTCCACCCATTGAGCAAGATCGAGGCTTATAAACTCCGACTGAATCTTTTCCATGTCATTGGTCGACACGAGTAGTTGGCACGTGACCGCTAGTCGTCACGGTCATAGCGAGAGGTATACTGGATGTAGTGTGCTGGGTGCAGACACATTTCCTGGGTAGATGACCCGTTACAGACCCGGCTGCAATTAAAACCCTGAACTAGATACTATTAAAACGTGGTGCAAAATCACACACAGTGTTATATACAGCAGGGGTTCTCAAGCTTTTACACCTCCCGCTTAGGGCCCACTGAAGGGTCGCGACCCGCCGGTTTAGAACGGCGGATACACAGTGTACGTTTGCGTTGTGTATGCATGTCAAAGTACGACACGTGACAACTGCATAATGATGCTCTTCGCTTTAATAAAGCATATACTGACTTGCATACAAATAGGTGCGGCCCAGGAATTGGCGTTTATCACACAAACACACACACACACGACACACCCTAGAACCGGTCGGGTGGCTAAGCGATAGAGCGAGGCTTCTGCGCCATTCTAAGCTGAGTCCAAATCTTGGTTGCGGGTTGACTGAGCCCATTAACACTCTGGGGTCGATAAAATTAGTTCTATTTCGTCGGGGAAGTCGACAGTGCTTGTTGTCCTACGGATAAACTCGCTCCCCGGCCATCGAAATGTGGAATTTCCACCACTGGCTCAGGGCTGTAAACAGGGGGATAAGCACCAATGCCTCACTGCTCGCCTGAGCAGGAAGTCGCTTTGAATCAGCCCCGACGCTCTGCAAACCTCCTTCAAGTCTTCGCTAACACCGCGAGGCAGGCCTGCTTCGAGCCTCGCGGGACAAATTGTGCTGAAGAAAAGTAAATAATAATAATAATCAATAATCAATAATTCATTAATTGCAGTAAAAACAAGCTGCGAACAAGTGGCCCGCAAAGCGCCCGATCTCGGCGGGTCTGGGAAGCTAAGCAGAGCTGAGCCTGGAGACGGCAGCGTAGCGCGGTGAGCGTTGACCCGCCTCGCGTGCAAGGGGTGGAATGTGGACCCTCCTGTCCCACGCCACCTGATGGTTGCTCTTCGGAGCTGTTCTTTCGGGATAGCCGTGTCGAGCGATCTCCCAACGTGGGAGGCGAAACGTCGCGAGGGAGAGACGGAGATCGCTCGGTGACACGGCTAGCCCGAAAGAACAGCTCTGAAGAGCAACCGTCGTGAATTGGGCCGTGAAAAACCTACATCAGTACGTTATTGTGTTTGTAATTTCACAGAATACCTTGTCGTGAAAAAAAAAAAAATCACAACACAAGCGATGATAATCAAGATATAACGATATTATTGTATGACGGACGATACGATCGTACGTTCATAAATAATACTGCCCTAAGGAGAAAAGTATGTTTACAAGAGCTGACATTTAGGGCAACGGCCTGTCGTCACAACAGACAGATGGACCGTTCCTGAAATGTCACCTATCATTTATATATGTATTCCTCCTTAGGGCAGTCTTATTTACAAACGTGTAAGTTTCTAACCACTTCAAAGTGGTTGTGATCGGAGTGCGGTTCCCTGGGTTGGGCCACATGTTGAGGGTTCACTCTCTCAAGCTTTCAGATCAAACTTCTAATGATACCCGCAGTAGAGCATGGTGAAAGGTTGAGTGAAGAAACGCTGGACGCGGAGCCCAAACTGGACAAACCTACACACGTTGTGTTACTGTTAGTGGCGCTTGTGCATTGATTCCACCGCATTTAAATTTTTTTAAATGCCCGCGTTGCCGTGTCGGCGTGACCCTAGAGGTGACCTTTTAACTCTCAAGAGCTGCTCTTTCCCGATAGCCGTGTCGAGCGTTCCTCCTCGCTCTTTCGCCACATTTCTCTTTCCACGTCGGAGGCGAAATGTCACGAAGGAGACAGCCGGCTCGCTCGACGGTTATCCCAAAAAAGCAGCTCTTCAGAACAACCCTCACACATCGAGCCGCGAAAACTTAGATCAGTACTTCTCCCACTTTCCCCGCGGTCACCTCAGATATTATACGAGCCCCTGAACCCGGACCGCGACACCCTGATCGACCCGGGCCGGCCGTCCTTCGACCGAGGCCGAGGCTGGGAGGACGAGGAGGCCGAGGAATGGGACCTCGACTGGGAGGCCGAGGAGGACGCCTCGCTGGCCCTGACCAGAGCGGCCCTCACGGAGCCCCAGGGCCGCCTGTCGGTCTTCCTTCGCCGCCTGGCGGAGCTGGCCGACGCGGCGAACTTCTCACGGCTGTCGGACGAAGCGGTCGCCTTCGCCTTCACGCGGCACCACTCGCTCGACGGGCCGCAGGTGGGTGGGACGTGATGGTGTGATGTTTTTGTTTTTGCCGTAGAGCGTTTTTTTCCGGCTAAGGTTTGAGAGCGTAAATGCCGTTAGCTGTTTTATTGTAAATGTTGTGGGTTCGCTGTCCAACATACCGGTGTTCTGAAGTAGTAACGAATTGGCACGTGTCGTTCACGTGACAACCCTGTACCGATTGGCCGTGTCGGGTGGAGGTGGGTTTACGACGTTTATTTTTACGTGACCTAACTCGTGTTAACTTTGCGTTAGCTCCGTCCGTCCGTCGGTCCGTCTGTGATGGTTGGGGCACAGTCACTCCCGTAAAGATGATGCGGGCATGGCTGTTATTTTTTAATGTCGTGTTGCCGTAAGGAAACTTTCTCGAGAGAAAACCCGGCCGAATTGATCGAAGCGTTAGCTCCGCAACGTGCTTTCTGCTTTCTCCCCCCCGTGAGCGTCGGTACCGCGTGAAGCTTATGACCGCGACGGTGACGCCGATAGTTAAGACGCGCAGCCTCGACTCGCTCGCGCGCCCGCCGCGTACCTTCCGGGCCCGCGCTCACCACCGCGACTTCACCGCCTCGATGTCGCCGAGCATCTTGGTGGCGAGGCCGAGCGCCGCCACCTGCGCCGACAGCAGCACGATGGCGGCGGCGCCCAGGCCGCCGGCGTTGGCGTGGAACCACGCGGAGACGCGCGCCGCGCAGCCCGCCGCGTTGACGCGCGCCAGCGCCTCCGCCTCGCTCACTCGCAGCGCCCCGTAGCCGCACTGCGAGTTGGCGACGGGGTCCGGCAAACCGCCGTCGCCCTCCGCCTGCGGGAGGCAGCAGGAGGCCGGAACGCCGCAGGCCTGCACGCCCGGCGAGCTGCAGTTGAAGTAGCTGTGGTGGGTGGAGCGTGGTGGGGTGGGGGGCGAGAGACGGCGCCGACCGTGAGGAAAAAAATCACCGGCCGTCGGGAAAATCATAACCTCGCTCGAGTCTCGAGTCGGCGTCCACCAACTTTTCTTATTCGGCGAATTTGCCCGACGATAGAAAGGAACTTTTTTTGGGGGGAGAGGCGCGAACATTTCTACGGTTACAAAAAAAAACACGGGGTTGGTCGGTCTTAATCCTTAATTATTGTAAGCAACTCGCATGTTCGTTGTGTCACGGGAGTCCCGTAAAGAGCTCGCAAGCTCACGGGGTATTTTTCTGCTGTAATAATAAACATCTATCTATCTATCTTTTTTTTTGCTGCCATGAAGGCATCGCACCCGACCGTCACTCTCCGCCTTGTGGGTGGTGGGGCCCCACAAAGCTGCTGTTACTGAGGAAACGGTCGTCTGGTTGTCTCGTCCACCCTCCTTAGAAAGCTGCCGCCGCGACCCTCCCCACGGCCAGCGGTTTAGACGACGGACGGATGGATGGATGGACAAAAACCCCGGCAGAGTATTTGTAACCAGGGCAGTTACTAGATAGATAGCTAGATGTTTATTACTACCCAAGCGGGCTTGCAAGCTCTTATTTGGATTCTTGCGATGCAACAAAAAGGCGGACCGCCGTCGGAGCGCTCGAACGAAGCGGCGAGCGCGACCGGCCTGCGGCGCGTTTCGCCGAAAAAACCCGAACCGCTGACACCAGCCCACCCCCCGAACTCACTCACACCGCCAACTCACACGTTGCGCTCCCAGTCGCGGTACGACGCGACGCCGCAGCACCGCAGTCCGCGCTGCAGCTCGTCCACGATGAAGCGCACGTCCGGGTCGTCGCGGTAGCGCTCGACGCCCCTCGCGACCCCGCTGGCCAGCGCCTCGCCGACCCTCTCCCTGGCTCCATACGCCGCCAGCGCCCCGACGGCCTCCGCGCACACCAGGGCCCCGAGGCCTGCCGCGAAGGCCCGCAGCAGCGGCGGCTTCTCCCGGAGCGCGCCCGCGCAGCCCAGGCCGGCCAGCGCGGCCGAGGCGGCGCCGGCCAGCAGCGGCAGGAGCAGCGGGTCGGCGGGGAGCAGCGCGGCGCCGTCGCGACCCGCCGGGGACGCCGACGGCGACGAGGAGGACGAGGCGGTGAAGCGCTCCTTGTCGGCGAGACCCCACAGCGAGACGGCGACCGCCAGGCAGCCGAGCGCCGCCACCGTGAACTGCGAGCAGAAGAGCGAGTACTTGGCGCAGCGGTTGACCCCGTGCCCCCCGCGAAGCTGCCGCCGCCGACGGTGGCGCTGGTGCGGCGGGGAGCGCCGGCGTTGGCGCCGCCCGGGCTCCGCGGCTTTGGAGCGCTCGGGCGAGATCCAGGCGCGGAGGCCGGCCCGGAGCCGGAGCCACCGAGCCGCGAGGCTCACGGGGGCCACCTCCCGGTCCGGCCCGTCGCCTTCGACCTCCCCGACCTCCGCGACCTCGGCCGCCGCGACTCGCCCCCCGGGCCCGCGACCCGCGGCGGAGACCTGCAGACCCGGCAGCACGCATCGAGGCGACCTCTCGACCGGCATCTGCTCATTGTGGGGGGCACCCTGCGCTGGGTGGGGGGCACCCTACGCTGGGTGGGTGGGGGGGCACCCGGGCGGGCCTGCCTGCCGCCGGCAACCCCCAGGAGGAGGAGGAGGCAGGTGGAGGGGAGGGTCGCTAGCTGCGAGCGCGGCTCGGGGAAGCGACGGTCGCCGGGAGCTCCGCTCGCGCCGCGGGGAAGCGCATGCTGCCGCGGCGGTGACGCGAGCGGCGGCTGAGATCCTCGAAGCAGCGGCACAAGCCGCAGCAGCAGCAGAGACGCGGGACGGCTGCGGAAGCCGAATCGGCTACAGCAGCAGCATTCGCAGAAGCGGTTGTATCGAAGCGGCCGAGGCACTCGTAGAAATAGCAGAGGTGATTATCGAAGCCGTCAGAGGCTTCAGAAGCGGTCACCGCAGCAGTTACAAAAGCAGGAGCTGCGGCCGGGGGTGTCGAAGCAGTTAAACCGAACGAGCGGAGAAGCGGCGGCAGAAGCAGTTAACAGAACCTGCAGCAGAAGCAGCTACGGATAGATAGATGGATGTTTGTTATTACGGCGGATAATAACCCAGTGAGCTTGCAAGCTCCTTGCGCGATTCCTGCGACAGCTATAGAACCTGCGGCAGTGGACGGAAGCAACAGCCGCAAGAGCACCAGTTGTAGCGGCGTCAGGTAGAAGCGGCGATTAGAGAAGCATCGTTAGAGGTCACGGAAGCAGCAGTTGTGGAAACGGCAGCTGCGTCAAACACGGAGCGAGCAGCAATGAGCTATCGAGGCATTAGAAGCGGCAGCCCGGCGAGAGCCCACTGAGACGGAAAGTGTCTCCCGTTCAAGAAGGGAGAGCCGGGGACACAAAGCGGCGGAGCGAACGGTCGGGGAGACCGGGACGAAGCGGCGCCGGCGTCATCGCGGACACTCACGCCGCGACTTCAGCAGCAAGAAGCAACTTCAGTTTCAGCGAAAGCAACTTCGGTGACGGCGGCAGAAGCAACTTCAAGTGTGGGCCCGAAGCGGCGATAGAAGCGGCAGCAGCAGCGACCGTCAAGGCAGAAACAGCAGGAGCAACAGAATAATGAGATGCTCTTTCACGCAGCTGGGAGTGAAAGGGTGGCGCTGGGGGTGGCGACGGTGGTGGGGGAGGAGGTGGTCGTGACAGTGGC
>JAZEWU010000037.1:1948394-1962227 GCA_036362915.1 Geotria australis | reverse complement strand
AAAGGCGCCCGAGGCGGTAATTGAACTGCCTTGGACTGGATTTTATTTCTGTGAGGCGCAAATGTTACCACTGCGCCACCCTGCCGCCCAGAGTGGCGCAGTGCTTTCAAATGGTCCGTGGCTCTCGGATGGCTCAGAGTTCGGTGATAACGATGCAGGACAACTGTCAACTTGAGGTTGTATTTACATCAGATTGTCTGCTCGGGCGCCATCGTGACCCCCGCGTTACGGACGGGCGGAGCTGGTGAATGAACGCGTTTAAGCCGCCTTGGCAAGCGACGTTAAAAACAACACGTGCATTTTGTTCGCAGGGGGGTGGGGTTGTTATAATCCCAGTGGGAAATGTTTCGCATATTCTTTGCTGATTTGTCATTAAAAACATAGAAAATAGATGCTCGACTGAATAACGTTTTGATTTACGAAAACTGGGTCGATAATTTATACATACATGTATGTGTTTTCAAAGGGCGCTGCTCCATTACCGCTCAGGCGCCCAATAATTATTTTTGTCAATTCGCCTGTTTGTCGCGTCAACGCGGGAATCCCGCTAAGAGCCTGACAAGCTCACCGGGTATCTTCCGCTGTAATAATAAACATCTATATATGTAGAATATACGAGGTTTTACCCTTTCCGGCAATGAGAAAAACACTAAATGGACACCTTCTTGCAAAGGTGTTTAAGATCTTAACACTTTTTCTCATTGCCGGAAAGGGTAAAACCTCGTATATTCTACATTATTTGTACAACGGCCAAAAAAAAAAAGTCTCATAATCTATGTGTCTGCCCTTACCCGCTCCCCCTCCCCAACTCTTACAGACGTGCCGTGGACGGCGCTGGAGCTGACCCTGCCCGAGGTGCGGGTGCACATGTCCACTCTGGACAAGACGCTGCTGAACGGCACGCTGGCCATCGGAGGCCTCGCCGTCTTCGTCAACGTCTACATGGTCATCATGACCGACCTCAAGGTGGCCGCGACCGCGGGACACCGTGGGGGGGGGACAGCAAGGCGGTTAAGGGGGGCGAAGTGGGGCGGGGATGGGGCGAGGGGGGGGTAGAGACGGTCAGGTGTTGGTGGGAAAGGTGGAGAGAAGAAAGTAGTCACGAATTGGCACGTTTTCGTTCGTGTGACAATCGTTTACTGATTGGCTGTGTCGGGTGGAGGCGGGTTTACGACACTTATACTTGTTTTTAGGTGACCGAACTCGTAAAAAGAGCTAGACCGTAGATGATTCTGTGTGTGAATCCACGGGTCTCCGTGAACGCAAACAAACACCCCCAACGCGTTTTTTGGCGGCGGCCGACGTGCTGTCGCGAGCAGGTGCAGCTGATGCTGGTGCTGGCGCTGTTCTCGGCGCTGCTGGGCGCGCGCACGCTCGCCGCGTACCGGCGGCGCCGCGCCCGCTACACGCTGGGCCTGGCGCGGATGCTCTACTACAAGGGCACGGCCAACAACGGCGCGCTCGTCACGGCGCTGGCGAGGCGGGCCCTGCACGAGCACTGCAAGGACGTGCTGCTGGCGCGCGCCGCCATCCTGCGCCTGGCAGGGGGCGGAGGCCGGGAAGGTGAGCGGCGAACCGTGCGGCCCGAGCGGGACCGGTGGTGGACGATCGAGTGGGAAGGGTGTGTGTGTGTGTGAAGTGTGCGATATATAATGTCCTGTTGGTTGATTTAAATGGTGGTTATTTATGAATCTTATATTTTAATTGTTGTCAGCAATTCGCATGTTTATTGTGTCAGTGCAGGAGTCCCGTAAAGAGCCTGCAAGCTCACTGGGTATTTTACTGCTGTAATAATTAACATCTATCTGAATACATTTACTCTGAACGTGCTGCTTGCCCGCGCCGCCATCCTGCGCCTGGCAGGGGGCGGAGGCAGGGCAGGTTTGTAAGAGACGGGAGCCAGTGTTTGCGTCCAATGAATCCCATTTCCAGAGCGTGGATCCTTACCGGGTATTTTCTGCTGTAATAACGAACATCTTAGGGGGACGCTGGCAGATTTTTGCCGCTTTTAAGATTGCCTGTTTCACGTCCAGAACCAGCTTTAATCATTTAATTTTTGTCGCTTTGGTTTTTATTAGTTGTTTTGTTTTTTGTCGTTGTTGACATGCCGTTCTCTCTGCGGCCCTTGTGTTAGCGCTTTGTGACCCTCCGGTGAAAGGCGCTTTGTAAAATGCTATTATTATTATCTATTGCGTCCTTCCCGTGTCGACCCCCCTCCGTGCCTCTCCATCCCAGCGGTGTCTGTGTCCCCTGCGACCGTGTCCCGCGAGGTGGAGCGCTGGCTGGAGTCGCGGTGCGGCCTGCAAGTGTCGTTCGACCCTGGCCGCGCCCTGCGCCACCTCGAGCGGGTCGGCCTCGTCAAGACGCAGCCCGCGGCCGGAAACACGCCGACACCCTGAGCCGGACGCCGCCCGCCTCCTCTCGCGTCTCTCCCACACCCACCCGCGGCGCGGAATGGGCGCCGCGGGTTAAATGTACGCGCGACGACGGGGTGGGGGGGGCGTTGCGATTTGGGGGTCCACGGGGTTCAGGAATCGACGCACTTTTGCGTCACTTGCCGCCGTGGAGCGGGCGGAATGTAGCGGCGGTAGCGCTCACGCAAACCGGTCGCAGAAAATACGAAGCTTTGTCTGCACCGGTGAATTATGGGCAAACAGCGTCACGGAGCAGCATGGAATGCTGAGACCTTCATTCGTCATCCAGGAGTTCGTCGCCAAGGCCTGCCCAAGCCGTCACCATTCGCTCATGAAACTGTGATGTAAGTTATTACTGTTATTATATGAACTGAAAATAAACGGTTCTGAAAAGCGTGCTTTACTGCATGCGTTGTGGGCATGTGTGGGTGCTTACACCTTTTCAAAGATGTATCTCCAGCATGGAAGAGTAGGCCATGGGCTCTCTAGTGCTCCCGCTAGCAGATCATAATAATGTATAAATTATATTAGTAATATACTTGTTTTGTCAGAAAGCCGCTCATGCCTCTTGTTTCATGATGGTGCTGCTAGGAGAGTTTGATGATTGCTGTCTAATCGCAATTGCAAAATGCACTTCATGTGATTACTAATACATTCTGAACAATCCCTTAGCGAGTTATAAGAAATGGGCAGCACATGTCTTTTGCTTGGGTTGCCTGCGAGACCAGGCCACGTTTTATTTTTTAAATAACTGACATGTGACAGTGCGGTAAGCAGGTGAGGAACTGTGATGGTGTTACTATTCGGGTCACACCTAGTTTGAACGTTAATATATCACAACTCCATTTACTCAGCCACACATGTCTTTTTGAGTCTTATCAGGAGGGTGCCTGCTAAATTGGGATGTTTGGTTAATCCCTTTAGTTTAGAGTTTGCTGACTTCGTGTGTGGGGAACCAGAGACCTTTACTATGGATAACATTGGTCACGAAAGCCTTCGTGTTAAACAATCAGTGGTGTTCAAATCTGGCGCATTACTGAATTTCACTCTAACAAAGTGAAGGGCAGTAACAGCCACTTGGAGGCAGCGAGGCTTGGTGGAGGCAGCGAGGGTTGGTGCCACACACGGGCTGTGAAACTCCCTGTGGGTGTCGAGCAGGGTACCTGGCTCACCAGGAGAATAGGCTAAAGCAAGCTTGGATTATCCGTCTGCTCTGATTTCCTCTCGCTTTTGAAATACACATCAATTGGCCCACAGCACGTTAACCTATCGAGGGCCTCAGAACTTCGGCATCTGTTGGCGCCGGCTCACTACGCGGCCGCTTCCTTCCCGTCCGCGGTTCCTCGTCGTTTTCGTGAGCTGGCATTTGCAGCGGCGGCGGGTTCCAACTTTACATCATCGCATACGACCCCAACGACCTGTGACACCTCGGGGTGGGGGGGGTCGCGCTCAGTGCGGCCCCGCGTCGCCTCCTCCCTCCCCTTGTGGGCCCTGCCCGTGTCGCGGGGGCATCCGCAGGCCGACCAGGTGCGCCATGTCCTCGGGAGCGCGTTCCCCGCGGCCGCGGTAGGCGGCGTGCAGCGCGGCGTGCTGCCGGGTGCTGCGCAGCAGGCACAGGTAGGTGGAGGCGCGGTGCAGCATCTCCTCCTGCGCGCGGCACTTCTGCTCCGACGTCACCTGCTCGGCGGCAGACCGAGGGCGAAGGCAGCGAGGGGGACCAGAGATTAGGATAATAGCGTTTTATATAGCGCCTTTCACCCGAGGGTCACAAAGCGCTGCACAAGGGCCGCGAAGAGAACGGCATGTCAACAGCGAAAGAAACAACAACCAATAAACACCAAAGGAACAAAAATTAAATTATAAGGCTGCTTCGATGGGGATGTGTATTATTACAGCGGAGGATGCCCGGTGAGATTGCAAGCTCTGGAAGTTGGGACTCCTGCCACACAACGCGCGGAATCACCAACATAAACAATGTGTAAAATCAGACGGTGACGCAATACATTTAACACATCTTTTACGTTATAATCATAATTTAAACAGCAATACAGTGTTACGAAGAGAGAAGTGGAACAGTGGGATGAGAATAATTAAAGGAAACTTGTTGCGAATATAGTGAAAAAAGCATATGCAACCCTTGAAAGCACCTATCACTTAGTACAATTGTAGATAGGCTGAGATTTTAATTATCACAGGGATCTAAGGCGTCTCAACGAGATGTTTGGGTCTGTCCCGTGTGTGCTGTGTCCATCGCACGTGTCCTGTCTGTCCCGTGCGTGTTGTCCGTATCGCCGTGTACTGTCTGTCCCGTGCCTGGTTGTCGCGAAACAGCTGCGCCACGTGTCGGTAGGCGAGGGTGTCGCGGAGCGGCCTCTCGGCGGGGAAAGCCAGACGCAGTTCCCGCAGGAGCCCGCGGACCACGCGCACCGCCCCCATCGCTCACCACGGCTCACCAGCGCTCACCCACTCGGGGTGAGTGTAAGCAAAGTGACCTCCAAATAGACAAAGATAGCCGTTAGCGAGCAGCCCCTATGAAGGCCGGCACCATACTACCTATGTCGGTGATGAGACCACTCCCGGCCGACTTTGTCTTTCTCTCTCTGCGCTAATGTTGTACGCACGGTAGGGCGTACTGTACTGTACTCGTTTAAGGCTGAGTCGACCTACGTGACCTCCAGACGCGGACGATGACGGGAATCGATTCCGCGCGCGGATATTTGACTGGCGCCCAGTGGAGTCGATTCTCACCGTCACATTGCTGAATCGATTCCACCCGTCGGGCGCGCGATCGGTTTGTACAGCAGAGGGGGAATCGATTCTTCTCTACACGGAATCGATTTGTATCTAAATGGAATAGATCCACTAGATTATCTTGAATCGATACGAAATAACATCCCACGCGCATGCGTATTTAGCGCTGTATGTATTTTAATTATTTTCAGCAATTCGCGTGTTTGTTGTGTCAATGCAGGAGTCCCGTAAAGAGCTTGCAAGCTCACTGGGTGACTCTCGGGTGAAAGGCGCTCTATATAAATGCTATTATTATTAATAATAAACATCTATCTATCTAACCCGCCAGGCACCAAGCACGTGTTCCGGCGTTACCCAATCACAGCGCGAGCCTCAGACTGGGGGGGGGAGGGGGCGATACTTATCCGCACTGGGAAATATAAACGTGTGTGGATGCGAGCGTGATCACGTGCCGTGGTGTTGTCCAATCATCGCGCGTCACAGCTGGCTGCTTATCGGCGCTGGGAAATGTAACAGCAGAGGGGCGCGCACGTGACCCCGTGTTGTGGGTGTCGGGCCTCGTGACGGTGAGTTCATCTACACTAAGAATAGTTTATTCGTGATAATAATTATTACAATAACTACAAATTATATTAACATTGCTTCTTTATAGTGGAAACAGTATCGCTGTGACTCCGCTAGCGGTGACACGTTAACTCTACAACGATTGTATTGATGTGCGTTTGTCACAGTGGCTCGATGTGTGATGAGAATCGCTCTCCACAGCTGCTCTTTCGGGATAGCCGTGTCACTGAGCGCTCCCTCGCTCTACTCTACAGTCTATACATACAGTCTGTATAGCCTATACACACAGCCTATACATACAGTCCGATACACAGTCTACAGCCGTGTCACTGAGCGTTCCCCCTCTCTCCACTCTACGCATAGTCTGTGACTCTCGGGTGAAAAGCGCTCTATAAATGCTATTATTATTATAGCCGTGTCACTGAGCGCTCCCCTTCTCTACAGTATACATATACAGTCTGTGGTCTATAGTCGTGTCGCTGAACGTTCCTCTTCCTCTCTCCTGCGCCACGTTTCACAACACAGCTGCCGATGCCTTCCTCGAAAGCTCGTACCGTCTCTCCCAATCCGCGTGTTTCTTGTGTCAATGCAGGAATCCCGCAAAGATCTTGCAAGCTCACTGGCTATCGAAGCCGAGCTTCGAAGCCGAGCTGAAAGACAACGATGTCCAGAAGCTGACCATCGTGCTTCGAAGAATCGCAAAGAAGAAGACTGGCTATTTTATGCTGTAATAATAAAGTGTTGTGTGTCCAGTCGTTTTTTCCAACATATCGACGTTTACACTCACACTTACATAACTTTTCACATGACCTAAACCCTTAAAAACACTATGGATCATATCTGTCTCTCCCAGGGCACGGCGATTTGACACCCTCCCCCCCACCGTCAACGCTGTCTTCGACCGTCCGTCCGTCATTGTTGATCGGTGCCAGCGGGCGAGGAACCCGTCGCGATGAACGCCATCGTGGCGCTGTGCCACTTCTGCGAGCTGCACGGGCCCCGCACGCTGTTCTGCACCCAGGCGCTGCACTCGGCGCACCCCGGGGGCGGCCCGGACGCCTGCGGCCTCGCGGGCCCGGCCGGAGACCTGGGCGCGACCGGAGGAGAAGCGGCGGGAGGCGGAGGAGGCGCGGGTGACGGTGGTTCGTGCGTGATGTCGCACGCCGAAGCGATGGACGCTCGGGACTCGATGGCGGCTGCGGCGGCGGCGGTGGCGGCCGGGTCTGGCTGCCACCTTGGCAGCGACGGGGACGTCCGCGGGGAGATGGAGCGAGGGTCGGGTCGCCGAACTCGCCCCTCCAGCCTATCCGAGTCAGACGCCGGGCTGAGCGCTAGCTACGGACCCATGACCTCGGAGATGTGCGAGGTGAGGCTGTCGTGATCAACGGCAGGTCGATCGTTGTTTTGGACGTACAATTATGCCCTGTGTCTGCCGGGATAGGCTCCGGCTCACCGCGACCCTGTACAGGATTAAGCGGCTTCTGAAAATGGATGGATTTGTGAAGACGTGCTGCTGCTGCGTAGGTTATTTGACCTGCGGACTAAATTGCCCCCGGTGCCCTGTGATGGACTGGCGTCCCCATCCTGGGTATATCCTGGGTATAGCCCTGCCTTGCGCCCTGTGTCTGCCAGTGTCAGAGATGGGAGCCAGTGTTGTATTGCAGGAACCCCGCATCCAGAGCTTGCAAGCTCACTCGATATTATTTGCTGTATTAGTAACCACCTATCTAGAGATATACATCCCTACATTCTGACGGCCCCTATTTTAACCCCTGTGACCCTGCTCCTCCTGCCGACTCCCCAGGGCTGCCGCTCGCTGGCCGCCGGCCACCCCGGCTTTGTGAGTCGCGACCGGGAGGCGAACATCAGCTACGTGAGTCACCAGCACCCGGCGCGCTCCGAGGTCTTCAGCATCGTCCGCCAGGCCTGCGTGCGCAGCCTCAGCTGCGAGGTCAGGTGGGGTCACGGTGGGGGTCACGGTGAGGTCACGGGGAGGGTCGGGGCATGCCGTGGAGGTCACGGTGGGGGTCAGGGTGGGGTCGCCTCGTGGGTTGTGCGTTGTGGTGACGCACGATTGTGAGGGATGGCGATGGCTTGGGGAGTCCATCATCCGGCGGACTAGATTGATCCTGGTTCACGACGAGGTTGATAGCGATGAAGGCACAGGATGGCTCGTGACGCTAGCGGTGTTGCTGTACAGTGGTCCCTCGCTTTACGATGGCTTCACAATATGATGAAATTACCTTATGATAAATGCTCTATAAGAACATTAATATCAGATCAAATTTCACTTAATGGTACGTGTTACGATATTGCTGTGCGTGAGCGTCGGTGGCGTAGCAGCCAATCGGCGATGCAAACGCACGCCGCTTGGGTAGCTTCTCGGCCAACAGCGGTGCGCTTTTGTGTTTACTTCTCAGTGTTTACTTCTCCTTTGTTTGAAACACCTGTGCGCTGCTCTTACTGTACTCAGGTATTATCGGTCTCGCTTGACGATGGTTTCACATTACGATCCATGTTCCGGAACGGATTGATACCGTTCAGCGAGGGACCGCTGTATTAATTTTGTCAAAACTGGCGCCGGTGCACAGACGATGGCGGCCTTCGCCCGGCAGTGTACGAACCGCATCCCTCGACGACGAAAACCGCCTCGTTGTATCGCTGCCGTCGTTCCACTCGCGCCGAAGGGGGGTTGGCGGCCCCTTCATCCGGCAGAGGACGGACGCCGACTCACGCCGACGTTGTTGCCGTGTCGCGATCCCGTCGCAGGTGTGCCCGGGCCGCGAAGGCCCCATCCTGTTTGGCGACGAGCAGCAGGGCTACGTGTTCAGCCACACGTTCTTCATCAAGGACAGCTTGGCCCGCGGCTTCCAGCGCTGGTACAGCTTCATCGTGGTCACCATGGACCGCATCTACCTCATCAACTCGTGGCCCTTCCTGCTCGCCAAGCTCAAGGCCTTCATCGACGACCTGCAGGGCAAGGCCATGAGGGTGCGGCGGGCGCGTCGCGGCCGCGGGTGTTGCGGGGAAAAAGTCGGGGTTGTGGGATCATGTTTCTGTGCGGTCAGAATTCGCCAAATTTGAAAAATTACACCGCAGGTTGCACAGTTGAGATTGTCCATAGCAATCATCGGCTTCTCTTGCATAAGCTCAGCAGGACCTTCCTGACATAGAATCATGGGACTCGGTGAGGCTTTCCTGGTTAAAAACATTCATACATCCATTCATCCATTGTCAGAAACCGCTTAATCCTGTACAGGGTCACGGTGAGCCGTAGCCTATCCCGGCAGACACAGGGCGCAAGGCAGGGCTATACCCAAGTTGGATGTGCCATTCCATCACAAGGCACCGTGGGCAATGTCCGTCCATCCATCCGTCGGTTAAAAACAGTTGTGATCTTCTCTTTGCGGTGCCGCCCCGCGTGCCGCCGCGCAGGTGTTTGACTCGGAGCAGGCCGAGTGCCCGCAGCGGGCGCTGCGCATCAACACTGCGTTCACGCCGGGCTCGTACCTCCACCAGCGCAACGGCAGCGCCGCGCGCTCCCTGCTGTCCCTCACCGCCGACGACGACCTCTGGGCTCACCTGCACACCTCCTTCGCCTGGTACGCGGGTTGCCGTTACCGTCGTGGTAATTTGTCGTCGTTCCTATCATTGTAATCGCCAGAATTGTCGTCGGCATTGATCGTTGTCATTGTATCGTCGGGCTCACATGCGCACCTCCGCTGCCTGGTACCAGGTGCTCGCAACATCATTATCCTCACGATCGTTGTTATTCTCGTTATGGTTGTCATTATTGTCATTGTAACTTGTCATCATTGCCATTATTAAAATTGCCATAATCGTCAGCATCATCATTGTCATTATCGTTGTCTTATAAGCAAAGGTTTTGTTATTGTGCCTCAGTATGTGTCTCGTCCCTGACCAGGCGTGACATTTGCGCGCGTTATTATAATTATTATTGTTGTTATTATAATTGTGCATGCTTGTATAGTCTCTCTCAGTGCACTTATAGTCTATTGCCTATCTTCAAGTCACATCCGCCTCTCCTTTCCACGTTATGAATTTTGAAATGTATTAAATTCGGATATTCGACCAGATACACTTGCATTCAACCGTCTAATGGCCCCCCAACTTTATCTCTCTATATCCGCCTCTCTCCATGCAAGTTTTCATACTTGCCTCTTACTGTCTGAGCTTCTATTCCTGCATCTTTCAATGCAGCTGTTCATGTGCCCATCTTTGTTTCCTGTCTCTTTCCCTTCCTTGGTACCTACTGCTACGTCTATCCCCAACACCAAACCTCTCCTAACACCGCTGCCCTGCCATGACCCTCGTTCCCTGCTGCCGCCCCTCCGCGCTCTGCGGGTCACGTGACACAGGCTGCTGAAGGCTTGTGGGAGCCGTCTCACGGAGAAGCTTCTGGAGGGCGCCCCCACGGAGGACACCCTCGTGGAGATGGAGCAGCGTGCGGGTAAATCGCCAACAGCGTTGGCATTGTGGGTTACGAAGGATTGAACAAAATAGTTTCCTTTAGTATTGTGGTTCACTACTGTTTTGCTATAGCGAAGTCTCCCACCCCCTCCCCCACACCTCTGAAAGGATCTCAGACTCTGTGATATTCCCTGGGCTCTTTACATGATACACTGCCGCTGAGGTGGTAGTAGCAGCGTAAAATTGTGGGGAAAGACTCCAAAACAGTAGTGAATTACAATCATTAGTCGATTATTAGTCGGTCAGTTAACTTGATCGACCATTCGTCGCGGCTGAAATCCGTTCCAGAACAACTATCGGAATGTGAAGCCACCGTAAAGTGAGACCAACGATACTGCGGATTGTTTTATGGTAATTCGTTCCAGCACACACATGTTTCAAACAAAGGAGAAGTAAACACTGAAATGTAAACACTAAAAAGCGCTGTCATTGAGAAGTTACCCAAGCGGCATCTGTTTGCATCACCGATTGGCTGCTGCGCCACCCACGCTCACGCGCAGCCATGGCGTAACGCTTATCGTCGAGTGAAATGTGATCATAACGTGATACTAACGTTCTTATCGAGCGTACACCGTAACGTGATTTCATCGTATCGTGCGAGGCCATCGTAAAGCGAGGGACCGCTGTATTATTATTTTCATTGCTTCCCGCTGCCGGCACGATCCCCTGCGTGCGACTGCCCAGAGCGCGAAGAGGAGGCGCGGCTGAGACAGGACGCGAGTTCCGGCTCGGAGGCGGCGGATTCCTCCTCCTCCTCCTCGCTGCTCCCCGCTCCCTCCGACTGCCCCGACGGGTCCCCGCGCTCCGCGGGCGACGGGGGAGCGTGGGGGAACGGCGGAGCGGGCGATGCCTGGTGCGACGCGCCCCTCTTCCGCTCCCTGCGCCACCTGCGCCAGGTGGGCACGGGGGTCGGGACTGTGGGTGGAGGAGGTTGTTATGGCTCCTTGGCACTCTGCTGTTGAGCCGAGCTGTGCCGGCTCAGGGGCCACTAGGTTGTTTTTCCACTGCAGGAGTCGAGCGGTGCTGTTGAAGTCACGCATAATAAACGGGCTAAAACGCTTCAAGATGACATTGTGATACCGTGCTCCTCTCATTGTACCAACTGTGTCTGGAAAATGCTGGCACCGGCTAACCGCGTGGCTGCCTTCCTCCTGCCTCTCTGCGGTTTCCTAACGCTTCTGAATTGTTCTCTCTTCAAACAAATACTTTTGACATTGAACGAATATGCACTACGCATTATAAGTTGTATTTAGAATTACTAATTACGTCACATAGTGAACGTGTTTTTAGTCCCACCACCTGACCTTACTTGACCCTGAGCTTGATTCATTTGGCTTATTGTGATGAGGCCAGCGTATCGCAGTTCGGTTCTGGCTCGGCACGGCACATGACCAGTGGGAAAAAACAACTACCGCCATAGCCCTGGCTTGACTCGGATGTGCCAGTGGTAAATAGCCATAATGGGTGGTATGCGCGCGTGCAGGTGTTGGGGCCTGCGTGGTTCCGTGTGCTGGCGTGGCACGTGCTCATGGGGAACCAAGTGGTGTGGCGGGCCGACGACAGGAGAATGGTGCAGTCGGCGTTCGACGTGCTCAAGGTACCGAGCCCACGCGCATCGTTCGGACCGGAAGAACTGTGAGGCACATGCAGGTGGCCACCGGGTGGCTCAGAGGTTGGAGACGCTGGGTCGGAAACGCTGAGATCCTCGGGTTTGATTTCAGGTTTCAGTCGCCCGACCGTGTGTAAAGCGGTTTCAAGTGTGGGGTGTGTTGACGGTTTGACTTTGTTACCTGTGGTGTCTGTGTATGTGCATGCGCACATGCGTATAGATAGATAGATAATACAATAATAATATCATATTATATAGCGCCTTTCACCCGAGGGTCACAAAGCGCTGCACAAGGGCCGCTAAGAGAACGGCATGTTTATTATTACAGCAGAAAAAATACCTGGTGAGCTTGTGAGCTTGCGAGCGAGCGAACGAGCGAGCGAGCGAGCGAGCGCGGGTTAATCGTTCGCGGCCGACGAGACGCTGCGTGCCGTCGCGTCCCCCCCGCAGACGATGCTGCCCGTGGGCTGCGTGCGAATCATTGCGCACAGCGACGAGTACGAGGACTCCTACCGCTGCAACTTCCTGGGCCTCCCGCCCGGCGTGCCGCTGCCCGCTCACGTGGCCGTCTCCGGTACGCTGCAAAGACAAAGATCCCCCGTGTAGCCGTAACGGACTGTGGGGTCAAGTGCCGTTAGCGAGCACCCAACGACACGCGAGGAGGTGGGTGACCGGCACCGCGCCCGGCCGCCTTTGGCTCCCAAGCGGCGATGTTTACACACCGCACTCGGTACTCGTTTGAGGCCGAGTCGACCTCGGGGAGGCCCATGACCGGTTCATAAAATTGTCACTGGTGTTGGCCGTGAGTGGGATTCGAACTCGGGTCGTCAGGTTTGTAGCCCGGTGCGCTAACCACCGAGCTACCGCCGGCACGCACGTGCACACAAACGCAAATAATCCCCCGTCTTGCCTTAATTAATAGGAATAATTTTTATTTATAACGCGTGGCACATGTTCATTCAATGTCGAAGGTATTCATTCGACGAGAGAAAGACTCAGAGGTGTAGCGAGCAAACCGCAGAGAGGCGGAGGAGACAGCCAGGCGGTCTGCCGGCGCCAACATATCGCCGCACACAGTTTCCAATATATTACGATGTTATCGGCCAACTAATTAACGAGTGTTTTTTTTTTAAGTTGTGGGAGGAAACCGGAGCGAGCCGTGCGTTGCGGCTTTTTACGGTGGTTTCCCGTAAAAAGGTACCCCATTAATAATAATAGCATTTATATAGCGCCTTTCACCCGAGGGTCACAAATCGATCACGGCGCCAGCGACCCGGTTGCGTTTTCTAGTCGACGGATCGAGCGAGCCGTGCGTGGCGCGTGCAGAGTTCTACGTGCTGGTGGAGGCGCGCGGGCCCGCGCTGCGGCGCGTCTACCCCGACCTCTCGGCCCTGGAGCACGACCCCCTCCTCAAGTACGAGTTCTCGCTCAGCTCCGGGTCCCCGGCCACCTCCGACAGAGGTGAGTGTCGCGCCCCCATTCTCGCCCCGGGTCACCGGCTCTCTCGCTCACTCGCCCTCACGCTTATTCGCTCACTCACAGCTGTCTCACTCACCGAGCCACTCACTGGCCAAAACACTCACGTGTTGATTCACTAATGCTCTCGTTTGATCACGTTGTCACCCGCTTACTAACGCATCCACCCACAAAGACAAAAGACAGATCCCCCCCGTATGGCCGTAACAGGAACTCACTCGCGCATCCACTAACGCATCCACTCGCCAACCCGCTCACTCGCCCAGCCCACAACCTCGATCGCTTTGTGACCCTCGGGTGAAAGGCGCTATATAAAACGCTATTATTATTATTGCTCAATCATCCACACGTTCGCAAATCTGCTCGCCAGCCCACTTACTCGATCGCTTACTTTCCCACTCAGCCACCCATCTGCCCATTCGCACATCCACTCGCCAGCCCGCTCACTCAACCACCCTGTGATTCACTAGATCGTTCCCATTGTATTTTAACGCAGTCGCATTTCGCCTGTGGTATCCTCGCCGCGTC
>JAZEWU010000037.1:1811302-1822687 GCA_036362915.1 Geotria australis | reverse complement strand
CAGAGTTGGGTTCAGACTCGGACTCAGAGCTGGACTCAGACCCGGGCTCAAAGTCGGACTCAGACCCGGACTCAGAGTCGGACTAAGACCCGTGCTCAGAGTTGGACTAAGACCCGTGCTCGGACCCGAACTCAGATCCGAGCTATCACCGGCTCCCCACTGCGGCGTGAGGAACACAGCCGCCCCGCCGGCGCCGCCGTCTCCTCCGTCACCCCCGCCAGCAGCAGCGTCATCGAGCAGCGGCACCGCGGGCAGCAGCCACACACGCAGGGGCATCCGGCAGCACACGAAGTCCTCGCGGGGCAGCACTCGCAGCACGACCCGGCCGTCGCGGTCCTCGCGGACGTCCACAGCGTCCCCGGCGCCGAACCGGGCCCGCGCCGCGCCCGCGGCCCGCGCCACGGCCCCGCGGAACCACGCGCTCACCCGCTCGGGGCACAGCGCGGCCGCCCCGGCCGGCCGGCAGAAGCAGTCGGCCAGCCGCCCGCAGGCCAGCGGGGCCCTGAGCGGGCAGTGGCCGTGCGGGTTCGGGCCCCCGGGGCAGGCCCGAAAGGCGCACATGCCCGGGAGGCATCCCGCGGCCGCCGGGATTCTGAGCGGTACCAGCAGGTCGTACGAGTCGGGCCGCGCGACGGCGTGGTGCTGGTACGCGGCGCCCGCGGCCACGAAGTCCCCGCGGATGGCGAGGCCCCGGGGCTCCCCGGACGGGAGGTCGGTTCGGGCCGCGGCTAGCAGGGCCCGCGCGACGCGCTCCACGTGCGCCTTGGCGTGGGCCACGGCGTGGGCCGACACGCGGACGCGACGCCGGTGTAGAAGCACGAGAAGCGGGGACGCGACGGGGCCCCGAGGGCTCGGGAGCGCGAGGACTCCGAGCCCCGGGGGCGCCGGTTCGTCCGCGGAATGGTTCGGTTTGTCGAGTGGTGGTGGTGACGGGCGATCGCGCAGAAGGGGCAACAACCGGTTCCGAACTTTCACCACTATCATCATCATCAGCAGCATTAGCATCAGCAGCAGCATCATCAGCAGCGATGGGATGAGGAGAAACGGGTCTGACAGACCCGGTGGGGGGTACAGGGGTAACGCGCCCCATACAGAATCCTGCTGCTGATGATGATGCTGATCCTCATGTTGATGATGATGATGCTGCTCCTCATGCTGATGCTGCTGATGATGAGCGGGATGTGGACCAGGCGGCAAGGGCTCGGGACCGCCCGCTGCCCGCGGCCCGAGCGCGCTCAGGTACAGGGCGCATCCCACAGCCGCGGCCGCGCACAACGCAGCCGAAGCCTCCCGGGGCAATCCCAGGGGCAAGGCCATGACGGTCGTGGAGGCCCTGGGGCCGTGAGCGGGTCCTGCCCCCCGCCGCGCGGCCGCGATGGACGAGGACGTGGAGGGGCGCACCGGGAGGGGGTGACGCGCATTGTCCTGTGAACGGCGCCGCGGAGTTGGAGTTGACTCGGTCTGAGCCCGACTCGGTTCTTGCCGGGAGCCAACGTCTCCCCGCCGTCTTGCTTCCCGCTCGCTGTCTTTCGCTTCCTCTTCTTCCGCCCGCCCGCCCGCCTTTGTATCTCTCTCTCTCCGCCCGGCTCGGCGGGGCTCGGCCTCTTCCGTTGTGAGGCCCCGTTACGCGGCGGAACTCGAGGGGGACCGCGCGAGGGGGAGACGCCGGGGGCCGCGGGGGGTGAAACGGGGTGTAACGGGAACCAAGCCGGAGCGTGGGAGCCTGCGTGTGTGTGTGGGAGCGTGTGTTTATGTGTGGGAGTTTGGTGAACAGTATATGTTGGGGAGTGTGTGTGAATGTGGGATTGTGTGTGTGCGTGTGTAAGAGTGTGTGTGTCGACCTTCATAGGTGCTCGCTAACGGCACTTGACCCTACAGTCTGTTAAGGCTATACGGGGGATCTTTGATCTTTGTGTATCTGCGTGAGTGTCTTAATAGGTGCTCGCTAACGGCACTTGACCCTACAGTCTGTTAAGGCTATACGGGGTTTTTTTTGTCTTTGTGTGAGTGTATCTGCGTGAATGGGTGTGAGCCTGTGGGCACGAGTGTGTATCTGGGCGTGGTGCTGTCCACCCACCCCCTCGTGTGCCGTTCTGGCCATAATCGGTGCTCGCCAGCAGGACTTGACCCATCAGTCAGTTAAGGCTACACGGGGGAGCTTTGTCTTTGTGTTATCAGTATGGCAGTGTGAGTGTACAGTACTGTATATAGCTGTGTGTGTATATGTGGACTTGAGTGTGAGAGAGTCTGGGCATTTGTGTGTGCGTGGGCGTGTGTGTGAGCGTGGGAACGCTTCGTAAGAGTGTGTATATATAAAGACAAATATCCCCCATATAGCCTTCATAGTCTGACGGGGCAAGTACCGTTAGCGAGCAGCTATTAATGCCGGCTCAGCGCACGAAGGGGGGTCGGTGTGTCAAACCACAACCGGCCGCCTTTGTCTTCCCAGTGATGGTGTTTACAATAACCGCACCAGCTACTCGTTTGATGCTGAGTCGACCTAGGGGGAGGCCCAGGAGCGGTTCAGAAAATCGTCACTGGTGTTGGTGGTCGTGAGTGGGATTCGAATTCTGGTCTTGCCAGGTTTGTAGTCCCAGCGCGCTAACCACCGAGCCACCGCTCCTCCCCACACACGCGTACACAGACAGCAGAGCGGGTGTAACTGTATTGCACAAATTCGCGTTTAATTAACTTAATTGTAGAAAAACATCACAAACAATGAGTGACAGGTTCGCTCCGGGGAGCGGGCGTCACGTGCGTGTCGACATAACCACGTGACGCGGGCCGATTCCGCAATAAGTTAAACCTCATATACAGACAAAGATCCCCCGTGTAGCCTTAACAGACTGTCGGGGCAAGTGCCGTTAGCGAGCACCTCTGAAGGCCGTCACAGCACAACAAAGACACAGATCCCCCGTGTAGCCTTAACAGACTGCGCTCGCTAACAGCACTTGACCCCAACAGTCTGTTGGCGCTATATGGGGGACCTGTGTATTTGTTTATCTTTGTTTATATACAGCAAATGCTACAGCATGTATATACTGAACCAGTTTAAGCGATATAATTTAAACTCGTAATGTCCATACCAAATGTCCAACCCCCGCGTGAATCCACTGCTGGATGGATGCCGCCATACTTCACCACCCTGGTCAGTGCGGGTTGGTGAAGGACGGGGGATGGGGTGGGGTGGGGGAGACCAGTACCGGTTGAGATATCACTCAGCCACTGATTTGAGTCGCGGTCGGGGAATCGAACTCCGGCGGCCTGGGTTCATTGCGCGACGCGCTAACCGCTGCGCCACCGTTCCGATCCGATCCGCCGCGAACCGGTTCCCGTCGCTGATTCGCGAGTTCCAGCGGCGGTACCTGGATGCCCCGAGGGCACGGCGACCCCGCGAGGACCCCACGGGCACGGCGTGGCTAATCCCAGGCGGGTCCTGGCAATAAGGCCCGCGGGGCGCCCCGGTCTAACCGTGTGGATAGAGACCCTGGTTTTACGGCCATTCCCCCGATATACGGGAACTTGGTTTACAGAATTTCACTTAACGGTCAGGTCTTGTTTATTTCAGCCGGAATGAACCGTTGAGTTATGTAGCTATTTTTAACAGTTGTCCAGCGGGGAGGGGTAAGCAAGTTACAGCATCCCAGGGCACCGGGGGCAATTTAGTCAGGACAATTAAACTTGGCGGCAGCATGTGTTTGGACTGTGGGAGGAAACCCGAGGTCCCCGGAGAAAACCCACGCGGACACGGGGAAACCATGCAAACGCTGCGCAGAAAGCTGGCACCCGAGCCGGGAATCGAACCCGGGAAATCTTGCTGCGAGGCGGCAGCGCTACACACCGCTACGCCACCGTGCAGCCAGTAGGATTTCAAGGAACGTAACCGTGCCGTATATCGAGGGAATGACCGTACGGTGCAGACCGTACTGAGCCCAGACACAGGCGGCGTCAGGACTTCTCACATCGCCGCCGTTCCACGATTAAACACAGAACAGCGAGGACAGATTACATCAGAGCCGTCATTCTCAACCGGTGGGTCGCGACCCATCAGCGGGCCGCAAGCGCCACCTAGTGGTCCGTGGAGACCATTCCCGGGTGGGCCAAGTGGGCCTTGAGGTGCAAACGGTTGTGAACCCCCCACCCTGACTGAAGCGGAGGTGGGTCTCGCGGCTTTTTATCGGCTCGAGCGTCACACTCGTTACCCCGAGCCCCCCGAGTCGCGCCGTTAATCTTTACAACCCACAGATTGTAACAGCAGCAAACTTGGAATTGTTCCCCAACTTTTCCGAGGTTTCATAATCCATTTCAAAGTTTATAATTTTCCTATCTTACAAAATAAGTTACCCTGTAGTTTCGGTTCAGCGTACGTCACAAAAATCGGCTAAATTCTCGCCGATAACGACCCCCCACGCTGTGTGATTGTGTTTTGTGCCGGATCGTTCAAGCGCAGAGGGACACATGCTGTTGATGAAACCCTGGTACAGACGACAGGGAATTAGTGTGTTGATAGTGCCCGAAGTCTAAAATGTTATTTCTCATTATGAACAATCACCAGACTGTGTGTGCATGCTAAATGCCGTGTAAGGCGACCGGGCGTGGTGCTGGTCACCCACCCCCTCGTGTTCCGTGTCGACCTTCATAGCTGCTTGCTAACGGCACTTGCCCCAACAGTCTGTTAAGGCTACACGGGGGATCTTTGTCTTTGTGCTAAATGCCGTGTGGACCTTCAAAGGGACTTACTCGCTAACTGCACTTGACCCGACAGTCTGTTAAGGCTATACGAGATATAGTTTTTTTTGTCGTCGTTGACGTGCCGTTCTCTCCGCGGCCCTTGTGCAGTGCTTCGTGACCCTCGGGTGAAAGGCTCTCTATAAATGATCGCTATTAGTATTATTATCTTTGCGTGCTGAATGTCAGCTCTCCGGTCGTGGCCCGGGTTCCGCCCGCGGGGCCGTTCATTCCGGCAGAGACGCCGTCACGTCCCGGGTGCGAACCCGTCTCTCTCTACCGCTGGAGAGCACGCGGCCGAGCCACGACCGCTGTCACGACAGTCTATATTGTATACACTGTATTGTGTGTAAAATTAACTCGACGGCTTTCATGACCAATGTTATCCATAGTGATGCTATGTCCACGAGTTTAGGATCAGGTGAAAAGGTATGTAGGCGTTGTGCACACACAGACCTCATTTAACCGACTTTTCGCTTCTTCTTTGCGATTCTTCGAAGCACGATGGCTAGCTTCTGGACATCGTCGTCTTTCAGCTTGGCTTCGAAGTGTTTGGTAGAATTCGCAGGCAATACCAAGTACTACCTGACAGGGATCGCGACGTGAACGCTTCTACCTTGACCCCCGGAAAGGTACAACTCTGATGACGCTGGGTGCAACTTTGCCAGCGAAACTTCGGTGAAAGATCTTTGAAGGTAAGTGCTGTGTGTCCACAATACTTACATACATTTTCACGTGATCCTAAACTCGTAAACATAGCTTCACTATGTATTGTGTGTGTGTACATACAGTCTATATGTATACTGTATGTGTGTGTGGGTAGAGACAGGGCGAGGCTAACGCGCGTTATAATCGGTTTCACGCAGCGATCACAGACTCGGCTCATTGTACCGCCGGCCCCTGCCGTATCGTCTACTGCTGGATGAGGACTCCCTGCTCCCCCCTACCACGCAGTGCCGGCCGTGGGGGTTGTTTGACCATACTTCACCACGCTGGTCAGTGCGGGTTGGTGACAGGGAGGAAGGAGGAGAAGGGAACATGACCGCTGAGAATGTCGTTAAGCCACTGATGTCAGCCGCGAGCGGGAATGAAACTCAGCGGCGGCCGGGTTCGTGGCGCGGCGCGCTAACCGCTGCGCCACCGCTCCACCGCGCCCGGTACGTACACACAGGCACACACCAAAGACAAGACAAAGATCCCCCATATAGCCTTAACAGACTGTAGCGACAAGTGCTGTTAGCGAGCACAAGGCATACAGTGATACATACATACACATACACACTGACACAAGCGTACCTTTCACACACAAAGATAAAGATCCCCCGTAGAGCTTCAACAGACTTGTGGCAAGTGCACACGCAAACGCACACATTGACAGTAACACATATCCATACGCGCGTATTCTTCCATCATATTATATCTTTATATTTACAGAAACGTCGTAGCGTACACACAGACACAGGTATGCATTAGTATACACAGACGACTATCGTTACAGAAGCGTGTTTTGCAAAGACACGTACATATTACAAACCGATATCGGTGTACACGGCATAGGATACACGGGTTAAACACGAACACACTTACATACAACATAACGTTGTGCGTCTAGCCGATACAAAGACAAAGTTTCCCGTATAGCCTTTAACGGTCTGTTGGGGAAAGTGCTGTTAGCGAGCACCGATTAAGGCCGGAACGGTACACGAATGGGCGGTGTGGTCAGTACCACGCCTACCCGGGCGCGTTTGTCTCCCCAGTGACGGTGTTTACAAACAGCGCGCCGGGTACTCAATTAAGGCCGAGTCGACCTAGGGGAGGCCCATTGTGCGGTTCAGATAAACGTCACCCACGTTGGGAATCCAACTTAGTATCACTGGGTGCGTAGCGCAGCGCGCTAACCGCGGCACCACCGCTCTGGCTCAGCCACACATACGTACACACAATTGGGGACACACACACAGCAACAAGGGCAACAACAACCGCCGTTCGCCACTACGTGACGGTGACATCTCCACGGCGCCTGTGCCAGGCCAGGTGCACAGGTACACAAAACAAACAAAGATCCCCCGTTTCGCCTTCACTAACACACACACGCATGTAAACTCGTCCACGCATTGCCCACGACCTGCGCCTCTCTCCCAGCGCATTGCACTAACCACAGCGGCCACCACGGCGTCCATACATACACGCACACGCACGCCCATGTAAACTCGTTCACCCCGTCGCCACTCATCCATCGCGCGCCACACCTGGCGGGCGCTGCATCTCCTCTCAGCACCTGTTGCTCGCCCCGCCTGGATACGGGGGCGGCGGCGGCACTGGCTTGTGCGGCGCGTGTTTCAGCTGAGGCTGCTTCAGCGGCTGAGGCTTCAGCGGCTGAGGCTGCTTCAGCTGATGCTGCTTCAGTTGCGGCTGCTGCACTTTCTGTGGCTTCTGCTCGTGCATGAGCAGCTGGCCGTGCTGCTGCTGCTGCCGCTGCTGCTGCTGCTGCGGTTGCTGCGCCGGTCCGGCGCGGCGCAACGCCCGCTGGCTGCACGCCAGGTCGGCGACGTAAGCCGCCAGATTGAGGCAGGTGAAGGCGCTCACCAGCACGTGGACGTCCCAGGCGCAGCGCTCGTGCGCGCAGCGGGCCGGCCGCGCCTGGCTGCCGTACTGGGGGTCGAACGCGTACACTGGCCAGATGACGGCGGCGCTCACGTACAGCAGCACGGCGAGCAGGGTGGCCAGCGCCACGCCGCGGTCGGGCGGCACGCAGCAGGCCGCAGCCCCGGTGCCGGCCGCGCCGCCGGCAGTCGGGGCCGAGTTGCCCGCGACCCCTCCTCGAGCGCCTCCTCGAATGCTTGCGACAGTCACCAGCAAGGTGAGCCCCAAACACAGGCAGTAGACACCCAGGCACCAGTGCGTGGCCAGGTACCGGCCGTACTGGCCTCCGCTGAAGACGCAGCCCAGGATGACGGCGCCGCAGTAGATCTCGGCCACGCGCAGGAGGCCTGAGACGCTGGCCATGGCCGCGCGGCCCGCAGCCGCCGCCGCGGCCTTGCCCGGCCGCGCGACCGCCAGGCCGGCGTCGATGCTGTACGCGAGGCAGGCCGCCGCCGAGCAGCACGTGACGGCCACCCTGAAGGCGCGCACCGACTCGCAGCCTCGGAAGAAGCACCGGTAGTCTCGCAGCGAGAAGATCGGGTAGAGCGCCGAGGCCGTGGCGCACAGCAGCGCGGCCAGGGCGGCCAGCGACACGCGCAGGTTGTGCCACGAGGCCGGGATGCAGGCCGACACGCGGGACAGCTCGAGGACGAGCACCGCGGCGCTCAGCGCCAGGCACGCGGCCCACACGAGCAGGCACAGGAGGCCGTAGGAGAAGGCCCAGCCGCCGCGGTGCACGGCCAGGCTGAGCGCGGCGCAGGTGAGCGCCGCTTGCAGCAGGCGTAGCAGGCCGCGCGGGCTGAGCACAGAGCCCCAGTCCAGGTAGCCGCTGCCTCCGCCGCCGCCGCTTCCGTCGTGGTTGTCACCGCCGTCCATCGTACTCGCCTGGGGACGGGGGCGGAAGCGGCGCGGGTCGGAGTTATCAACTACGGTGTGAGCGTGTTGGCGAGTTAGGCACTTTTACTCCGCGTGCATCTGTATATTCCGGTTTAATTTCTACACGTCTATCCGCGGAATACTTTCTGATATTTATTGACACGAATGATCGGCGGATGCTGCTGTGTTGGCAGTGGCGGTGCACGGGCGCAAGTAACAAAACAGCTCCCGTCCCCCATGTTCTGTAATCCGTTTATTATAAGCCTATCAGTTCTCAAAACCATCTCGATTTTTTATGTTTTTCTATCATCGGTTGAAACATCGAACCGATCGTAAAGTCAGCTCGCAGACAATCGCCTCCCCCAATCTGTCCCTGCACGTAATCAATACAAATATAGAGACGTCGCGAAATAGAGACGGGGAGCGCTCGTCACGGCTATCCCGAAAGACAAGATTTGGAGAGCAATTCTCACAAGTATAGTTTTTTTTACCACGGCTTGGTAGCCACGCGGCCTCACTTCTGGGAGCGCATGAGTTCATCAGCATTGTTTAACACGAACAGATGAATACAACTTAAAACGCGCGCATATTCATTCAGTGTTGAAGATATTCATTTGAAAAGAGAGCGATTCAGAGGCGCGAGGAAAACGCCGAGAGGCGGAGGAGGCAGCCAGGCGGTTTTTCGGCCCCTACCCGCCAGCCAGCGCGTCCTATATGTTACGATTCTATCGGTCAATTAATTGATGGGTATGTTTCAATTGTGGTAGAAAACTGGAAAATCCGGAGTAAACGCAGGCAGAACAGGGGGAGAGAGACACGCACACATAAACTCCACACAGAAAGGCGCCCGAGGCTGGAATCGAACCACCCCGGGCAGGACAATCTGCGCAGCGCAGATGTCGCCACTGAAACTTTTACAAATCCCATCACCGGAGTAACGAATTCCCCCTCGTATCAGACAGCAGTGTTCTCCTCACCTGTCGGTTAGGCGCGTGAGCCCAGGTAACTCCGGCAAACACGGTCGCGCGCCTGGATGGACGAGCGAGCGAGCGAGCGAGCGGCGATACGAGGGGGAGACAGAATCCTCCTCCTAACTCCCCCTGTTAATTTCCTCTTGCTGCTGATGATGATGCTGCTGCTGATGCTGCCGCCGGCGGGGCTGGTGTTACGGCCGGTCGTCCGCGCCGCGCCTCATATACCCCGCGAGCTGGATCTATATTTATCCAGGCACGGAAAGCGTCCCAACACCGCGCCGCGCAGCTGCGGTGCCCAGAATCCCTCCTCGCGAGCGACGGGCGAGACCCACGGGTGAGGAGGGGAGGGGGGAGACGAGCTGCTGCTGCGGCTGGTTGGTGGTTGGGGTGGTTGGGATGGTTGCGGTGGGTAGTGGTGGTTGTGGCGGTGGGGCGGGGTGCGTGTACGAGCAGCTTCTGTTTGGCCGGATAGAGCAGGGGGGATAAACGGGCGCGGCACGGGCTAGAGAAGAGATGGACTGATACGGCGCAGGAAGACTTGCTGAAAACTGGTACCAGCGGTGTCAAGATCGACCTCTGTGGAGGAGGGTTGTGAAGGACGCTACTGGGCGGTTGGAGGCAGTCTCCCTCCGGGAACAACGGAGGGCGGAGGAGCCATGCTCATAATAGTGAGTCGAGCGCCAGGCGGCTAAAACACAGCGAGTTGGCACGTTCGAGTGGCATCTGCCAGTCACCTCGGTCAGGCAGCCCATGACACCTGGGTCTGTCCCGTGACCTCGTATAGACGAGCCTTCGACACTTCACGTGGCCTCAAGGTGCATATGGCCTGGCACAGGCGCCGTTGTGACGTCTCCGCCACTTAGTGGCGAATTGCGATTGTTGTTGGTGTTGTTGTGAGTATGGATGGTTGTTTGTGGGAGGAAAGGTGGTGTAGCGGTTTTGGCCTCAAATTAGTGTTTGATGCGGTGGGTAAATATCGCCACGAGGGAGATAAAGGTAGCCCGGCGTGGTGCTGGGCACCCACCCCCTCGTTTGCCGTTCCAGCCTTCACAGGTGCTCGCTATCAGCACGTGATAAGGCTATACGGGGGATATTTGTCTTTGTGTGTGCATGGAGTAAATGAGAGCTGGGGAGAGCTAAAGGAGAGGTAAGGAAAGGTAAAGGAGAGGGAAACAGTAGGAACGACCCACTGGTTGGTCGCGAGCCGACCGGTTCAGAATGGATGAACTCAGAGCCACAAGCCGACCGTACGAGGCACTTGGATTGAATAACCACCGAGGGCCTCTCAAGACCTCGATGGGCCTTTCTTGCCACAAACCTAACGGAGAACAAACGCTCACGTCGTTTAAAACGGCAAGCCACTGCTGCCTGCGCTCCTTCAACGGAGGAAGAGGAGAGGCATATCACAGCAACACCAACTCTCTCTCTGTGTCTCTCGCGAAGTTCGCTCGTCCTGATGACACCAGCTCTCGACACTGGTGTCCAGAGATCGTGAACCTGTCGCTGCCGCCACCGCGCGCCGCGCTTGGGACGGTAGCGCCGCTCTGTGGTGAGGATGGTAATGATGATTCGAATGTTGGTTTTCACGACTGGGGCGGCACGGTGGCGTAGTGTGTAGCGCTGCCGCCTCACAGCAAAGAAGGTCCCAGGTTCGAATCTCGGCTCGGGGGGCCTTTCTGTGTGGAGTTTGCATGTTCTCCCCGTGTCCGCGTGGGCTTTCGCCGGGCACTCCGGTTTCCTCCCACAGTCCAAAAACATGCTGCTGCGTAGGTTAATTGGCCTGCTGAATAAATCCCCCCCCACGGTACCCTGCGATGGACTGGCGTCCCATCCTAGTTATAGCCCTGCCTTTCACCCTGTGTCTGCCAGGATAGGCTCCGCCCCACCCCCCGCGATAACACTGAATGTAAATGTAAAAAAATGAGTATAGAGCAGACGTTTCGGCCAATGGCCCTTCTTCTCTTTATGCGCTATGAAGGAGGGCCATTGCCCGAAACGTCGCCTATTTGTATTCGTTATTTCGAGGCCGCAACGTTCTTAGTGGTGGACATGTCGAGTTTTTTTCTACATGAAAAAAATATAACGCTCAACTTTTGGGGTTCTAGCGCCACCCCGCGGATAATTTTGCGAAAGCCCACAGTATATAAGCGCATATAATTCATTT
>JAZEWU010000037.1:1764320-1782661 GCA_036362915.1 Geotria australis | reverse complement strand
GGGGGGTTCCGCGCGGCCGCCTAAATGCTGAATTCCTTGCTGAGCTGCGCGAGACTCTTGAGCGTTGGCGCCGAGATCATTTCCACGAGCTGATGCCAAGGTTACATTTTTCTTCCCCCACTACACAACTGAGCCGTGCCGGTGCTAGGTCCGTGCCGATCCAGCCCAGCTCGTTTTTTCCACGGCAATATCCGAGCCGTGCCACAGACGTCACGCGTTACGGACAGGGACGTGACGCGTCATGTAGATCCGCCGTTCTCAACCGGTGGGTCGCGACCCATCAGTGGGCCGCGAGCCGCACCTAGTGGTTTGTGGAGACCAGACCCAAATGGGCCAAGTGGGCCTTGAGGTGCCAAAGATTGAGAAGCCCTGATGTACACGACGCCCTGACGTTACGGCCTCACACACCGCGAACACGTCATTAACCCCTCCCCGGGCCTTGCTTGGTCCGGAGCCACATTCAGATGTCGCGTGCGCCTAACTTTTTATGTTTTGGTTCAGACTCAGATTTATGTCAACCGGTAAGCCCCATTGAGCTAAGCAGCGTTGGTACAAGGACGACCAGCCCATCGGCAGTGGTGGCAGTTCTACAGACATTTCGGCGACGTGGAGTTACGCAGATATCCGTAGACGTAGAAATCCATGGAGTTACGTAGAAACTCAATAACTCAGACTAAGGCTTTATGTCAGCTGTTGAGGCCCATCGGACCACGCAGCTCTGCAACAAGGATGCCCGCGGGCAGGCACCGTCGGCGGTGGCAGTTACGGGCCCGGCACGGCACGCTGCCTCGGCGCGGATGTGCCGCGACAGCGGGCCCGGGCCGCTGGGCTCCGGGACGCATGCCCTCCAAACAAGAAAGCGTGGCGACCTTCTCATTAGCCGGCTTCTGGCTCACTGTGAATAGAGTTTACATCTCCCTGGAAAAACTTCAATGCCAAAATCTACAAATAGTTGTATTGTGCCTCTGTGCGCGCGCGTGTGCGCGTGCGCGCGGCGGTGTTGTTAGTCAAAAGCTTTAGCCGCGACGCGCTGTTGACATGCAACATTTAGTTCACAGCATGGGCTCAGCTGCGACATGGGGTCACATTTCATTACGGTGTTATGGATTTGCATCAGAATGGTTACGTAAATAAACAAAATCAATGGCGCAACGTGGTGTGTACGCAACATACGTTGTGGGAATGGAACGTAATTATAGATACAAGTAGAGAGCTGAACGTCTTCTGATGAATTATTCTCGGCTTGTTTTGTTGTTGGCAACTTTCACACACGGAGCAGCGGTTGCAGCAGACGCAGCGGCAGCGTTAATTAATTACTGCGTTGATCCTTTTCCCTTTTCCCGTGCACATTTTTGCCATGTTTTTTTTCTGCTCCAAACACAAATTTTTGTCACAATTAATTACGAAACGTTCACAGAGCCGGATGCAGGACATTTTATGTTATTTAGGTCGGCTTCGATCCGCGTTATTAAAGGAAGGTTATACGAGGTCAGCAGCTTGCCTGTCGCTTTGGGAAGCATTGGAAATGGGCCCTCAAAGTGTGGCGCGAGGCTGCGGTACCGTGGGGGGCTGCTCTGCGAGTCGCCAGCAAATCACTCGTTTTATTTGGAACCCCCGTGAAAGGACATTTCCGATAAAACCACTCGGAGCGCGCGTCGCATTCTGCAGCGCTCGATCTTCTTTGCGATTCTTCGAAGCACGATGGTCAGCCTCTGAATAACACAGTATCGGCAACAACCGCACCTTCCCCTCTCCCAGCCCGCGCGATCGTGCCGCGTAATAACTGTTAAACTACCTGATGTTGCTGTTAGCTTTCACTCGCGGCTAATTAAAAATCGCATTCTTCTCCGAGACGACAAGGACCCGCGCTGTCGTCTTGTAACGCCTTCGCGAGGCCCTTAACGCGCGCTCCGCTTTACGACGGACAGGCCCTGTCGGCAACGGGGGCCCGCGGCGCCGGGCGGCCCCGCTGACGAGCCGCGCCGACCGCCGGCCGCGGCCGCCCTCCCGTCCAGTCGATGCCTAAATTTATTGCCGCCCGGAGGCTGAACGGAATACGCGAACAGATAACGAGGGCATCCAGCAGCTGAGCCGCGCATGGGGTCGCGCGCGCACCGTTGGGCACTTTGTCCGGGTTTTTTTTTATCCTGGGTAATTTTAAATCGCCGTTGCCGAGCGCAGGCCCCCCCGAGGGCCCGGCGAGCCGAACGGCCAGCAACAAACGGCGCTATTTATTGAAGCTGCTACAGGGAAGAGTTAATGGGTTTCTCGAATTGATCCGGGTTGTTATTGTGAGAGCTTGGCTGGGAGAGAGACGATGATGGAAGGGGTTTCTGCAGCGGCGCAGTTCGTAGAAAGAAGCGGAGAGAAGTGGTGTGACCCGCAGTGTGGCGAGTGGGTGGATGAGCGAGTTGTAACTTGCAGTGTGAGGGTTAGCGGGTGGGTGGAGTGGGTGGCTGAGCGAGTGAGTGGGATTGTGGAAGGGGGATGAGTGAGTTGTTGTGACCTACAGTGTGGTGGGTGAGTGGTGGTTGAGCACCGTACGGATGGGACGGTCCGGTAGACCGAGTCTTCGGCTAGGGTAGCGGAATCTAGAAATGAAGTCTGTGGAATCAGTATCCATGGTATCGCAATAGAAGAGCGATCAGGAGGCAACCGACTGGCTGTTGAGCGAGTCTCTGGAGTGAATCACTCAGTGCTGGATCATCAGTCAACCTGACGGCTTTGTGTTGGCTTCTATTGAGTGCAGCGGCGAGGAGGGTTTGTTGGGGGGCAGATGTTGCTCAGGATTCGCGCAATTTCCTTTCTTCCTGTGCAGGAACGGTGCCGTGTTGCTCCCTTATGGCAGCAGGTGGGAGCCGTTCTGGGCTGTGCTGAAGCTACAGTGCTGAGGAAGGGAGGGAGGCAGGGAACGAGGGAGCTGGGGAGGTAGGGATGGAGGGAGGCAGGGAGGCAGGGATGGCGGGAGGGAGGCAGATATGGAGGGAAGGGGGGTGACCCTCTGGGAAGGTCACATTGGGTCTAAGTGTCACGGGGCCTCTTCTGGCGTTACACCGATGCTCCGCAAAGCTACGGTTCAGACACGTCAAACGCGGCTAGCAGGGCGAGGCGGCGGTTGTGGTGAACGCGTGTGATCCTCGCGCTTTGGAGGCAAGGGTTGGCGGATCACGTGGAGTTGTCAGGGGTGGCGACGCGTTCGAGCGGTGGCGCGTTTGCCGCTTGGTGCGGTTCGAGCCGAACAGCCGCAAAACCTTCGCGGCGCCCGCTTTGCAGCCGACGCCAAAGAGCCCGCAACTTTGTTGAAAGAAGAGTAGCGGGCCGCGCGTGCCGCTGTGACGGTCGAAAATCGCCAAATTGGATAAAAAATTACCCGCAATCACTCAATTTGGAGGACACGGAGCAATTATCGCGCCGCGCGGCGAGATCACCGTGAGACGCGGCGCCGTCTTGTCACAGGCTCGGCGGCTGCAAGAGCGGCGCAAAACACCGGCGGCACGATCGTCGGCGTGGGCGAGTGCTTGCGGTGTCGACTCCGCACCTCTCCCTTTTACATCACGTCGCGGGCAATCCTATCGGCGGCCTCGCCCCCGCTGGCTTCGCGGAAGGCTGCGGGGGGATCTGCCACATTCGCACGCGGCGGGCGGGCAGGGTATCGCTTTCAAAAGGTGGCGGCGCCGCGGCCCGTGGAAAGCCGCGTGTCTGCGAAGCCATCTGTCAGTCTTCCCGAAAAGCTCCGCCGCCACACGGAGGATGATTCACCGTTTCGCGTCCCAGAGTCTCAACGGTAGTTTTAAGTGCCGTACGGTAAAAAAAAAAAGGTAACGCTTCTCCCCGTGATGAACTTTATATTTGCCGCGATGCGCCTAATTTGCGCGCACAATAAGCGGCGCTAACCTTCACCAAAAAGCGATGGTTCCCTAAACGGCGGCTCGTAAACTTTTTTTTTCTTCTGCGCCCGTGATTTATTCCGAGAAGACTGACAGCGTTTGTTTTAAAAGCTGACGTCTAAAATGTGTGGCAGCGTTGGCAGGGCTGTGAATATGTAATGAGTAGCTTCTGAAACTGCGTCCGCGCCCGCCGTGCGGCTTTCAAGGGTGGGTCCTCTTCGCGGGAGGCCGCAGCGCTGCGGAACACGATTGGCCCTTTGTGATTTATCAACTGTGATATTGCGATTAATATTTTATTGTTGTTAAAGAAGTGAGGGTTTTTATTTTTATTTAAAGGACGGGGAGCGTTAAATGTGCGCCGGTGTGGAATCCCGGGGGGGGGATCTGGTTGCTAGGCGTTCCGGTTGATTGACGTACTTTATGGAGCGTCTTGAAAACACGTTTCTGTCAACTCGGGCTCGGCGCCGGAGACGCGGGCGCGCCGTTTGTTTGTACGCGGATGAACGCGAGGTGACGAACGGCAATATCTCCGCGTTTCATAACAAAACTTAATTTTAAAGCTTTACGACATATTGCACCTTAGCCGGTTTCAGTTTCCCAGTTTTTATTTTTTTCTTCTTGACAGATGACGATGATGTTTGAGTGAGCTGGGAAGCCTTTGATCATTCCCCACGGCCACATATTTTGATATTTAAGCCGCCATTTCGGTTGAATTTTTATTTTTGATTTGGATGGGATTTGAGGGCAGGAGCGGCAGGATGTGTGGGTTGCAACGGAGCGGGGCGGGCGGGCGGACCCGGCAGACCCGTAAGCAAATTCTGCTTTCGGAAAACACATTTTAACAACAGAAACTTTGCTCATTACATGGTGTCGTTTCACATTTCCCCGTGGAATTCGGTGTGAAAACGCGGCGCTGTAAGTCATTTGGACTTTCAGCACGGCCCATCCCCTGCTTACACACTTGATGGTTTTGACAACGCGTGACAAATGTTTTCCAGTTGGCACAGGCGCCGAGACACCCTCAGATCCACCCACATGGAAAAGCTTCTTGGTCACAGTTTACAGCGGGCGCTTTGCTTTTGTGTTGTCCCAATTATTCACGGTCCAGCCCATTAGCGCTTATGATGCCCTCTGCTGAAACCTCGCGATAAACACATGGGTAGATACATTTAGCACCCACACACCCGGCCGCCCGCTGGCCCCCTCCGCGCAGAACCGTAGCCGGCGTCCGATTTCCATGTCGCGACCGTGAATAGCGCTGCCGGTGCCTCGATTGTTGTGCCGCTCCCCGTGAGACCGCGGCGCTTGGCCTCTTTGTCTTGGCTGTGCCGTGTGAAGTTTTCCGCAGGGGCTGGTCGCCGCGTTGTTTTCCCATCGCGCGAGTCTTGTGGTGGCGGGGATAGCCACCGGCAAAACCCCTCGGCAAAGACAAAACGCCTCGGCGCTCAGCCCCGCTCGCCCGCTCGCCCGCTCGAGAGCGGGCCGGTGTTTACCTCCGTCTCCGTCTCGCGTGGGCGTCCGGCAATTAGAGAAGTAGGAAGAGAAAAAAAAAAATCCCCGCCGCCGATTGATCGGAGGAATCTCCGTTTAACAAAACGTTATTTCACGATTACGGATTCTACTTTGCACGTTCGCGCATTAATGTAATCCTGACAAATGAGGGCTGAGCGTTAACGCAAATGAAGTCACGATTTAATCTCCTCGGATGCGGCGTGCATAATGCGACGGGGGCGGTGGCGGCACGCCCGCGCGCGCGCGCGCGACACACAAGCGTCGCTCGCGCGAAAAACACAGCGTGCCGGCTGTTTACCGGGGTAAAAACACGTATCAAACGGCGCTCGCCGGTAATGGCGCGTCTCCGTTACACGTCGGCGGGCGTCAAATGCCGTTTGCGGACGGGCAGGAGAAGAGATCAGAGCGTGACAGTCGCCTCGAGGCTCGTCACCTTGGCTCGCTGTCACCGAGACGCGACGGCGAAAACCTTACCCTTGTCCGATCCCCGTCTTTGCACAAATGTCGCGGCGCGGGCTCGCCTGTCTTTGCGTTGCGCTCTATCGTCAGGGTTAATATTTGCTCAGCCACTGTTGCAGCCTCTGTCCTGTTATGCCCTCTTTCTCTTCTCGGCACGGCATTTGAAAGAGCACCACCGGGGAAGGCCCGGCAGCGGGCGGCTGTGTAAATCGCGGCCAGACCGCCGCGGACCACACCGCGTGAACCGTTGCGAGCCTCAAAAAATTCGCAGGATGCATCGAACACACCCACAGTGCTCCCCCCCTGCGCGTTGGATGAGAGTCGGTGGCAAAGTAGCCGCGCTAAGCGTTGGATGTGGCGTAAGAAGACGGAGCGGTGCTTGTGTTGTGACTGCGCTGATTAGAACCACTTTCTATTTTCTAAGAATTATCGGGCTCAACGATTAATAATTAACAGGTGACTTATTTGCGCATTGATTTTCAGGCCGCGTACGCAATAAGCGCGGCGCTAAATGGCACCGACGCAGGATCGCGGCGCGGCGAACGCGGAGAGAGGGAGAATGGGAAATAATGCGATATTGACGCGTTTCAATGAAAAGGTCGTTAAGCGTTGTACGCTTTAATTCCGTCGTTGTTAAAAGTTTATTAGTCGGGACACGTTTACGCGCATCACGGTGCCAGATCGCGTGAAAGCCCGCGCGGCGGCGCGGCGCCGCGGCGCCCCGGCGCCCCGGGGACGTCGGTGTAACTCCCCTGGCCGGGCTCGCGAGGGTGTTTGTTAATTTAGTTTTTTTGTTTTGTTTTATCGATAACCGCATGCGGGAAAACAAAGATTGAAAAGCAGAATATTGGTTTCGCAATTCCCCTACCGACACGCACCGAGAGGCACGGTGGAGTGTGATCAAACAAAAGCCGCACGTCTGCTCTGGCTTGTGTGTGGTGGGGCCTTCATCCAGAAGTGGAGTGCAGAGAATGGTACGTGTTTTGCATTTACGCGTACTCCGTAATGGATTGTCAATTTACCAGTCGCACTGGAATGCGCGGCGAGATTGACGGTTTGCTTGCGTCAGTTGCTTTGTTACTAAAACTGAACTGAATTCGATTAGCAATTATTCCACAACCTGTGGAGCTCATCAGGCAATACCGTAAAAGATTATCACAAAACAAATACTGACATTCATCGAGGGAAAGAAACCGAGGGGCTACTCGATAATACGGATAAAAAAAACACCCAGCCCGCAGAAAGCTCACCCCCGATAGCATTTGTATTACACCTGTTTGTTGTTATCGTTAAATCAAAAAATAGAGTTTTTTTTTTTTCCAAACAACAAACACATTCCCCATAATCGACAGACAAGCCGTACTTGCGCGCCATCGCCCCTGGCTCTGGCAGAGTTGTCATTGATGGCTTGCCCACCTCCGTGCCTTGCCGGGGGTTTGGCTCGGCGGAGCGCGCTCAGCGTCGTGGCGCACGTCCAGCGCCGTGGCTTTTAGCACCGCATCGCCGCGGGTGTCAGCGTCGTGATGTCACGGCACTGCTCGTCGCTCGGATCATATCCAGTGGCGTGCAGAGGTTTGGTGATGCCCGGGGCCAACTCCGACTCCTTGATTGTATTCCCCCAAGACACAAGTATAGGGCCCTAGTACTGAGAAATGTGAGAAAGGAAGACAACTTTAGGAACTATCATTCATTCATAAAATTAGTTGTAAGGCAGTACTATAACGTGTCGACGGTCGTCGACAGGGCACAGTAGCGGACGATGAAAAATAATGTCGATCGGCTTCGACAGGGCACCGAAAGAGTTAATCGGCATTACGCGCAGTATTTACACGTAACAGGTTCTCTACTCTGGTCTCGGCTTATTAAAACACGGATCCACATTCACACCAGCTTGTGGGACTGTTTAATTTCACTCTTTGATCGGATGCCCCCCTCAAATGGATGCCTGGGGCCGTCACCCCCTCTGCCCCCATCTTTGCCCCCCTCTGATCATATCCCCCCTAATCGCATTGCCCAAGTTGCCACCGCCGCCGATCGGAGGTCGGTACGGGTTCCTGGCCGCCCTGGTTCCATTTATTAATTCATCGGTATGCTTAATAAATAACGCGGGGGGCGTGAGCGAGGCTTGGGAGCATCGTGGACGTTGCCTGTTTCACTGCGCCTGCGCACGTTCCACGCCTCCCCAGCACGGCGTGAAGAGAAGGATGAGTGTGCGAGTGCTAAGTAATGACGCATACATTCTCGCCATTAAAAACCAATTTCTTAACACTGGCGGTACACCCAAGCAAGTGTTCGCGTGAGCATCTGCCGCTTTCCCGGTCCGCGCGTGTGATAGGTATCGAAATGAACTCGTCGGATCCCGTACGCTAAGCAGGCTTGAAACTGGATAGCGCTCAGCTGTGTGACCGGCCGTGCATTGAACAGGTGTTGCTGTGGTGGGGCGTTCATTCGTTGTCAGAAACTGCTTAATCCTGTACAGGGTTGCGGTGAACCGGAGCCTATCCCGGCAAACGTAGGGCGCAAGGCAGGGATATACCAAGGATGGGACGCCAGTCCATCACTGGGCTGCTGTGGGGCAGAGTGGCAAAATCGATTTGTGGACTGACCGGCGTCGTGAAACACGGTCAAGTAACCTCCGCTCCCCGCACGTTGCAGAGAGGCCCTCATCCAGGAGTGCATTGGCTACCAGGAATGCATGTGTAATGATCTCGAATTGACCAGAAATTAGGGGGGCCGACATTGGGTGTCCATCACATTGGGTGTCCACCGGAAGGGGTGCATCGTGGTGGGGGGAAATGGTACCAATCCCGAAGGCGCCAAAGAGACGCGCCGCACATGGAGTTGAGGTTACAATGTGCATATGCAGGCGTGAGTCACTCACAGAGAGACGGGTGTCCCATTGTGTAGGACGGAGTTGAGGTCAAAATGCGCATATGCAGAAGAGAGTCATCACCGCAGGGGAGGGGTTACGTCACAGCTTGCGTCACAACGGACGAGAGAGACGGGGGAGTCTGCCTTGAAGAGTCTACTGCTGCTGACGGAGTATACGGCTGTACCGTGAAGAAGATCTTCCGCCCGGGCCGCCGCGCGGCCCGGGGGAAGCTGAACCGCCGATGTGCCCTGGTGTGCAACGTCTGTCTCTGCGTCGGTGTATATTGTAACGACACGGCTTTGGAGAATATTAAACGACTCGCTCAACCTCTTGCAACTGCCACGCCTCGCTCTTCACCTGTGTGCGAGGGGGGAGGGGCCGCACCGACCACCGTGTGCTCTGGTGTCCGTGGCGTTCGACTTACGTCATGGTACGTGGTGCAGGACTCGACGGCTCATCCTGACAAGAGAGTCGACAAGGGTCCTCACACACGTGTACACGTTAACAGTAATTGGTCGATGGTTGCTCTTCAAAGCTGTTATTTCGCGATAGCTGTGTCGAGAGCTCTCCCTCGCGACGTTTCACCTCCTACGTCGGAAGCATCCTCATGCGTTTTGCAAGTGGGAGGCGAAACGTCACAAGTGAGAGAGGGCTCGACACGGCTATCTTAAAAGAACAGCTTTGAAGAGCCCACCATCATGAATCGAGCCGTGAAAACCTACATCGGTATGGTAATTGCTTGTGCGGTAATTGGTTCACGCGTTGACCGTGGTCACGATATCAGCCGCTGACTTTGCCGTAATGTTAAAAAATAATAGATTGTTGAATCGTGGTCTGGAATCGTGACAATTCATTGAATCGCACAGTTGGCGGTGGTGGGGGAGTGAGTGCTATTCATAATATGCCTTAACGAGCACATTTTGTGTTATTTTTTTTCTGCCAGGAAGCCTGGGCAGTGTGGGCGTCTTAAAATAAGGCTGGGGATCTAGTAGGAACCCTTATGTTATTTTATCTCGCCATGTGGCGGCTGATGTAGACCGCTGACTGTTTCGATCGTCGGGGAGAGACAGAGAGATGCATGGGTTTTCAAGTGTTTACTTTCGAGACAAGAGGGCTCCAAGTTATAATCCCACCCCACATTCCCCGAGTTTTCCCTGCAGAGTGCATACCCTGTCAAGCACGTGACGCTCGCTCGGCCGCTCGTCAAACATTCGGTTGACTCAAGCGACGGAAAGCCACCGGGGTTGATGGGGCAGCTCGGTTGAAACGAGGGTTTAAAGGTAAAAATAAATAGATAATTGATCGTGTTGACTCGGCGTGATTTGCCATTAGGAATAACTCAAGCCTCACTCGGCCTACGAGGATCAAGGTAGAAGCGTTCACGTCGCGATCCCTGTCAAGTAATACTTGGTATTACCTGCAAATTCTACCAAACGCTTCGATGCCGAGCTGAAAGACAACGATGTCCAGAAGCTCAACAGATGCCAGAAGCCCCTCAGTCTGGAGCAAGAAGAGAGGCCAATTCTCGCCGCCTTTAAGCCCAGCACTGACTATTATATCTGTAAATGTTGAAGGGCTGTCTGCAACTAAATAAGAACTTGTTGCAATGGGAAATTGCGTATAACCATTACGCTCCCAAGCATCGAATCGAATTCGAACTCGGCCTACGGGAAGCCTAGCGTGCGGGATGTCGTCGCCGCCATCGGGTACAAATCCTTCTCCTGTGTGCGGCTGATGCTGATCTGGAGCAGCGGATGTAATTTAACACCGAGGTGGTTGGGCCAGATGTTTGAGTCAGCGGCAGCGGAGTGGTGCATCGCTGTGTTGATGCTCCCCCACCTCCCGTACGTGTGAATAATCAGACATTGAGTCATTTACAATTTCCACCGTCTGTTCTGCGTGGTGACCGCAGTCTCTGCACACCGGAGTTGTTATTAACGAGTTTTTTTTTTATCTTTACATTTGTGTATAATCGTCATCGTCGTGGTTTGTTGGGCAGGGGATGCAGTTCACGGCTGTGCCCGCGAGCTTCGCGGAAATCGAAGTGCGGGGGATCTCCTGGAGATAGCGTCGGCTTAAATCTGCGTTGTTGCAAGCCGCGCGTGCGTAGCGTTAGATCTCCCACGCTGCGCCGCTCGGCTCGGCCGCTGTTTTATTGCCGCTGGGGTAGAGTGCAACGATTAAACGTCCGGGCCCAGCCGGTGGCCTCCTGTCCGCCGTGATGTAAGTGGGGTTGCTCGCGGAAACATTTGGAAGTTACATAAATTGAGCGTCGGTGTTTATTCAGGGCAGCCTCCCCTCTCTTTATCTTCAAAATTGAGCAAACACGCTCGGCGGGGCGGCGGGGGGCCATATTCTCATGTGTCGCGGCGCTTCCACAGTCGATTTTAAATGCCACGGTCATTGCATTCTTGTTTTACTTTGCGCTCGGCGTGCGTTTAATTCTTACGTACGTTACGTTTCATTTATCGGGAAAAAAACTGGGCCCTATTAAGCGTCGAAATGCAAATGCCGCACGTGGCTTTTACCGACGCGCGGCGATCGTTCCTGCTTGCGGACGGTTTTACGACGAAGCGTACGGTTTGGGGAGGGTTTTATTTTTTTTCACCCCTACGCGACGTAATTGTGCACTCCGTAAAAAAAATGTATCGCCTGCGTCCGGCGCATTTACGAGGGCACCGGAGTGCGCCGGAGACGTAATAAATTCGACATTCGTGCCGAGAAATATCCCTTTCTTGTAACAGCCATTTTTAAATGATTAAGCAGCCACGTCTTCCGCGATAACTTAATTTGAGATTTTTAATGGTGTATGTAGAAGTGTAATGGGAATTTTTTTGCTCCAAGCTGTGACCCGTATCTCGGTCTTTGACTGCGTTTCAGATACCACTTCCTCGATTCTGAGTGACTTCTACCCCTGGGCTTTGTGACTTGTTCTAATTTAAATACCCCCCCACCACCAACCACCACCTCCTCCGTGAAAAAAAAAATCTCATTAAAGCGAGCTAAAATAATGAGGAAATCGGGAGTAACGCCACTTGTGTAATAGCAGACTTTGAGATAGCAAAATCATGCGTGCAGCATTAAAGATTACAGAAAGAAAATTAGCTAAATTTATGTTCTCGCTGCCAACGGTTGGTTTCGGGGGGGTGGTGGGATGGAATTGCCGTGTGTGTGTGTGTGTCTGCGGGCGTGTGCGTTTGCGAGAGGGAGGGGAGAAGAGCGAGGGAGGCGCTAGGGAGGAGGATGCGGAGGAGGCGTGTGGGTGTCGGTGGGTGAGAGGGAGACAAGGGTGGGCCACGGTGGGAAGCGAGGAGTGCTGTCTAATTAGCGGCGCTGTATAATTATCTGTGACATTAGCGAGACGCCGTGCAAGGCGTACAAGGCGTGTCCTGTTCCCCCCCCCCCCNNNTCGTTCGTTCGGCAACGAATCGCTCACGCCGTTTCGGACGCGCGTCAGGACTTTCACGCTCGCAACGGAGACTCGCACGGAGCGCCCTTCCGCAACGGGTTGTTTAAAAAGCCAAACGCACGAAATAATTTAGTGAAACGATTTGAAGCTGGGTCGTCAGATTATTGCGGTTAACCCGACGAAGCGGGGTAACGCGAACGCAGTTCGCGGACGGGAATCCCCCCCGCGTTAGCTTCTCACCCCGCGAGTGCCGGACACGGGAGGTGATGGGAGGTGATGGGCGGTGACGTCACCAGCATAATCAGTTGGGTCATTAGCGCAGACATGTAAAATAATACAAAAGCAGGGAAATTTACTTTTTGCGGTCGGCCCCAGCGCTAGTGCTTGTGGCTCTATGTCTGCTGCGGGGGGCTGCGTTTTCATCAGAGGGCAGTGCAACGTGACCCGTTGTTGTGCTGTACTACGCGACATTGAGTGTGCTGTCTGCCGTCGCAAACCCGCACTGACCCGCATCGTGGTGAAGTATGGTCGTATAACCCTCAGCATCCGTACGGTATCTGGAGGCGCAGACCCGGCGGCGAATTGACGAGAGCCGTACGTGTACAACTGAACGTCTTAACGATTCACGGTTCAAAACCCACGAACGCTCACGAGACACACACATCATTGAATTGCGTGTCTGTGTGTAAGATCTGAATATTTATGGTGTATTCAAATCGGATGCAAATTTTAGCTTTAGGCTAACGGAGCAAACGAAACATAGCAAACGAGACGTAACAAACGAGGCGTAACAAACGAGAGAGTACTAACGGGTCGGACAGTACAAACATCGATTGAGTACAAACAAGGCCCGAGAGAACCGTATCGTCCTCGGAATCGCGACGACTCATTAGGTGCGGGCGGGCGAGGGGGGAGAAAGCGGTGATGAATCATAGCCTAACCCAGTTGTTATCACCACGGCCACCTTCAACATCTACGTCTTCCTCACGCCCACCAACCCCTTTGTGCCAACCTTCCGGCGGGCGGGCAGAGGTGCGCGCGTGCATTAATTCTCGATGCGTCCTCGTTTGCCAACGATCTTCTCCAAGGTCGGTCCGCGCGGCTTTCGAGAATCTCCGTCGGAGCGCCCGCCACCCACCCCGACGTCGCCGGATCTTCTTCCCTCGCCGTTCCGCGGGCACTCGCCCGCCGGCGACCCCCTTCTGCCTGCACCGGGGGCGCTTGATGGAACGGCTCCCGTGACCTCGTCGACCCCCGGCACGCGCGAAATTCTGGAGCCGCCGCGGCGGCAAAGAACGGCACCGAGTCGCGCTCTGAATTATTCCCGCTAAGTGGCGACCGCTATGATCTATCGCGGAGTTCATTGTTTTCACACACGGCGACGCCATTTACATCCGCGGCCCGTGAATACAGACCCTTTAAGAGATGTCAAATTACAGTCCTTGCCGCTTAGGAATTATCCCGAGGGCCCCTTCTCTCTTTTCTTGCCACTGCTGCCCGGGCCCTGCATATATTTGCACGTCCTAAGAGGACGGCTAAAATGACGTATAATATATACATTTATAAAAAAATATCCCCTCGAATTGGTTGGCATTGATCCACAAGCGCGGAGCCGCGGGTTAGAGAGCCGGGAAGAAAAAAATAACTGTTATTGTTTTTGTCGGTAATTACTGCGATCGCGAAAATGCAGATAAATGTGTTATTTATTGGCCTCCTCGGTCACAGAAGTCTATATAAGGAGATTTAATCATTTAAAATTCACTAATGCAAACCCCCGACCGCTTTAAAGGAGATGCTAATTAGCTGTGCGGTGCCTGACGACGAGCGGCACATTAGCGGCGGCATTGGTGGCGGTCCGCGGCGCGGTGCGCGGCGCCGCTAACGGCCTCGCGCTCGCTCGGCTCGTTTCGATCGGGGGAGCGGCCCCCTCCCCACCACCACCATCTCCGCCTCCGTGAGCCCGCGGCTCCCCGTCGTGCCGCGCGCGCAGACACCCTCGTCTCGCCGTCATCACCGGCCGCGTTCTGTCGCCTCCTGGATGAAGGACCTTCCCCGCGCCTTTAGCAAACCCGGAGCTTCTGGACATCGTTGCAAAGAACTGTGTAAAGAAATGGGAAACTGGAATTTAACCATCGCGCTTCGAAGAATCGCAAAGAAGAAGAAGCAAACCCGGCACTCGAGCGCCGTCACTGCCCCGTCTCGCTCCCGCTCCTGAGCCGGTCTTGTCGCTCCATCTCCGCGGAGTTCGTGCGCTTTGATGCGTTCCCGACTTTGGCTGCCATTCTGTCACCGGGCTTGACCGTCTGCCATCATCCCGTTTAGCAACGTGTCTTGCCCAAGCCTATTTGTGTGAACTAATTTTCCATTCCTGGCTCTTTATGGCTCTCAGGAGCGTGCATCTCCACGCTTCAGTGCACTTTTCAGCTTTGGTTTGATTTTCTTTCCAGGAGGACCGTGTTTCTGACCCACGTGTCACAGCTGGAAGTACGCACTGATACAAAACTTGCCTCTTAAAAACCATCGTTATGACCGTGTTAATTCTCATTATCACCTGGTGCACGTTGGTGATGTTTAAACTATCACATCGCCTTATTTAGACTTCCGACCGTGGGGGCCAATAAATAAAATGTGTTTGTTTACATTATTGCGATTGCAGCAATTACGAGCCAAGCAATAGCGCTTTTTTTCTTCTGGCTGCCTTCGCAGTCTCCCTGGATGGGTCAATGCCAACCAATTTAGAATTGCGTTTTTCACGCCTTTCCAACTAGCGTCGGGTACGTTAATGCATTAGCTCTGTGCATCTGCGCCGTTCGTCTGTCTCTCTGCATCGTGAGGGAGATGCATGGTAACTCGTAAAGGTGATCCGATACGAACCGAACTTTAGCATAAGGTTGCGTCGCTATTTTGGGACTTATCATAGAGAATGTTATAATAATAATCTACTTTTGTAATGCGCGCATTTTCTCCGGGCGCATTGCACCCGTTGATTCGGAGGCGCGGAGCCCTGCTCAGTCGGTTTGTTGTTACCCGTGAATCTGAGCGTGTAGATCCCACTGGGGGTCGATGGACTGGCATGAGCGCCGCCGTTACTCTCAAGACAAGTGCTTGTTCGAAGGCGCCGCAGGATTTGCGTTGCCTCTCGCTTGTTGTTTCGCTTGTTGTTGCCATCGTGATGGCAGTCGCAGACCGTGGTGGCTGTTGCGTGGCACCCGCTCGCACGCGTTTACTCACCGCGTTAATTGATTGGCAGCATTTTCAGCGTTTTTCACAAATTGCGGGGGGAAAAAAACCAGTAGCGGCGCATTATAAGGAGGAGCTTGGAAAAAAAAAGGTAACAAAGAAATTTAATTGCAGTTCGAGGAGTCACGCTGGTAACATGGGCCTACACTGTTGTTGCCAGCCTTTGAATTACCGCTACTTTATTTTACTTGTTGCGTGATACAAGCCACTGTTTTTCCAATTAAATACTTTCCCCGTGGCTTTACGAGAAGCGTTTATTTTTTATTTACAAGCTGCGATATAACGACAATGAAAAATCTAATCGCCCATCTGACACAGAGGGTTTGTGCTGGGGCTACCCTTCTGCTTATATATGCCGCTTTCCATCCATGTTTTAAGGCAGCTCGGAGCTGTTATGAAACAAGATTACAGTATACTCAGCTGGAATGGAGAACTGCCAGCGTGTAATAGCATGGCTTTCGAGCCTCTCCCCCTAAAGGCATTGTGACTTTATTGAGATTTCTTCACATTGTTATCTCCAAGACAATATCTTGTTTGTGAAAAAGGGGAGCTGTTTTCTTGGCGAGATAATGCACCGCCACGCCGCCCGTGATTGTGGGGCTGCCAGCCATGCCCCGACTGACCGTCGTGTTTAGTTTGTAATCCCCAAATAAATAAATGCAAATCCTTATCCTTGATAATCAGCGGACGCTGCAATGTAAAATATATTATTTTATATATTTAAAAAATATATTATTGGGCTTGCGTTTATGTGGGTATTATTTTTCTCTCCCTCTGTCTCTCTCGTGATGCAAAAATGACGGCCAAAGCGGGTCCTTGCCAATTAACGGGAGCCGTTGATGGATAATTTGGCTCTTTGTTTGAGCCGTGCTGCGATTGTGTGATCAGGGCTGTGTGCTCGCTGGCGATGAGGCCACGAGAGCGACAGAGATCCAATCAGCCAATTAAACGTAATCTTTCCACAATTGCGTTTGCTCGTCGCGAGCAGAGAGGCCGGCGTCGTGGTGGCCGTTTCTCGCCTTGTGACGGAGGCCCGGGCTCCGTAGTAACATCCGCGCCTCCTCACCAGAAATAAAGTCCAGCCCGAGGCTGTTTCATTCCCGCCTCGGGCGCCTTTCTGTGAGGCGGAGTTTGGGTATTCTCCCCCTGTTCTGTGTCGGTTTCCTCCGGGTTCTCCGGTTTCGTCCCACGGAAGAAAAAAAATCATTAATGAATTGGTCGATACCATCATAAAATATATAAGACGCAGTGTATGGGCGCCCGCTAACCGCGCGGCTGACTCCCCCGCCTCTCTACGGTTACCTTGCGCCTCTGAGTCATTCTCTCTTCAAACAAATACCTTCGACATTGAGTTAATACTGTGCGTATTATAAACTGTAATTGAAATTTCCAAACCCGCGATCCGGGGACTCATGTCGGCTGGATTGACGTGCTGGATAACGGTTTTGTGCCCAGTTCGCCACAACCGGCATACTTCTCGTTGTGACTGTGGCTGTTCAGCATGTGTCAGCTACTCTCGTGTATCGGCAAAGCGAAAAAATATCGTGTATGGTGGTGCAGCTGTAACACAGCACAAAACGGGCCTTTGTTTGATTTCTGGCGCGTGCACCTTTATCTGTGAAGTGTGCACGTTTCTGGGCCGTGTTCCGCTGTGTTTCCTCCGGGTTCTCCGGTTTCCTCCCACAACTAAGCACCAGCGCAGCGTAAGCGCACGGTATCGGCCAAACATCGCAATGCTGAAAAATTCACCTGCAAATTTCTCAATTGGGATCTTCTTCTTTGCAATTCTTTGAAGCACGATGGTCAGCTTCTGGACATCGTTGTCTTTCAGCTCGGCTTCGAAGTGTTTGGTAGAATTCGCAGGCAACACCAGGTATTACCTGACAGGGATCGCGACATGAACGCTTCTACCTTATACCAATTGAATCAATTGGGATAAAGCACTCACAGCAGGAATATCATCGCCTACTGCGAATGCTGAGCCGGACCCTCCCGAAAAAGAATCTCGAGGCTCGGTGAGGCTCTCCTGTGGCGAACAAACGGAATAAATATTTATCCCGTGGCGCGCTGTATTTGGACAGTGTGACCGCGGCGGTGACCGGACAACGAAGCATTTGCGCCGTGTTGCTGGGGGGGGGGGGGTCACGTTGGCAGTGAGTCACCGTCTGCGGCCGTGGGCACCGGTAACACGTGGGCGCTAGCCCGTCGCTCGGCGACCCGATCGGTGCCCGCGTTTAAAGAAACAAGGCGAGCGCATTCACGCATGCACGCACGCACTCGAGCCGCCCGCCCGCTCGCCCCACTGCCGCCCCGCCGCCAGTCCCCGCGTCATGATAAACGACGGTAATATGTCACGGGCTGCGCGCCGCTTGCCGGGCTCCGTGAGCGCTTGGCCCTTTACCTAATTCTATTGAGCATGCAGAAAATTTGATCAAATTCATTACCCGGGAACCGCCGAGCGCCTGCGGTGTTTACCGGAGGTGCACGACGCACCTTGGGGGCCGCGGCTCTGAATGGATCCTCTTCGTGTGTCTGTGACCGGGCGGCGCTCAAATTGATTTCCCAGGCATTGATTAATGATGTAATTTCACTGGTGAGATTAATTATTATTTATTTTATTTTCAAATATATTTCCTTTCCTTGGTTCCCCGCCCTCCCTTACTTTTCAGCACCAGATAGGGTTGCCACCTATTCATGATGTGTCCAGGATAGTTTTTTTTTTTAAATAGCCGCCCAGTTAAATCCCTAAGTCTTCTCAGGGATATTACAGTACCCGGTTCTTGTCAGCCGTGTAAAAATACCCAGCTCGAGATAACACATTCGCGTGGAGTTTTTCTCCCCTCTTCGGTTATTGCCGGATATAATCTTCTTCTTTGTGATTCTTCGAAGCGCGATGGTTAAATTACAGTTTCCCATTTTCTTACACAGCCCCTTGCATTTTCATTGAACTCCGCAAGGTCTT
>JAZEWU010000037.1:1723470-1754854 GCA_036362915.1 Geotria australis | reverse complement strand
GAGGACCGAGGAGGGGTTATCGTGGCGGCCACGACAGTGGGCCCTTTGTACGGCATGATGCAAATTAAAAGTTAATTAAATATTGAAGGAAAACAACGCCGTTGCAGAAACACTTTGAAAGTAGAAAGTCATGCTGTGTCTACAGAGTGGCTTTCTGCCGTCCGTGACGCTTTGAGATCAGGATGTCTGGTCCGTTATTTAATTAGTGTGTCGGTTTTTCTAGAACGTCTCTCCGCTAAGTAATGTGTATTTTCCTAATTATGAAGTTGGAGCGAGTCCAGCGTGCGGCTTCCTATACAATTTAACATCCACCCCCCCTCCACCCCCACCCCTAAATGCCCCGCTCCCACCAACCTCTCACACACAAAATAAAACTATTTTGTTGCAGCTTGTAGAGAGAGAGAGAGAGAAAAAAAGAATGTTGTTAGATCAATGCATTTTTAATGTAATTGCGGCCCTTTCAAGTTTAAATGTGATGGGCGTGCGTGATGGGGTTTAATAATAATAAATACAATATTTTACGCCCGCATATTCATTAAATTGTCAAAGGTATTCATTTGAAGAGAGAACGACTGAGAGGCACGAGGTAACCTGCAGAAGGGACGGGGGGGGGAGGGTGGTTGTTTGGCACTGGCTAGCCGACGCCAAACCACCAGACACTGCGTCTTGTACATTGAAATGTTATCGGCCAATTGTGCAAGGAAACCGGAGAACCCGAAAGAAACGCACGCAAAGGCTGGAATCGAACCACCTTGGGCATTATTATAAATAGATAGATGGGTAGGGCTTTCTTTCTGTGAGACGCAGATATTACCACAGTGCCGCCCTGCCGCCCTAGGTTTTGGGCACAGGGGATGTGGTTGAGGATGGAGTCCAGGCAGAGAGGGGTAAAGGCGTATTTGTGCGTGGACGGTGTGCCACGTTAATTAGCCTATGGACCAGAGCGACCACAGTAACCTTGGGTCGTGGCAAATATTTAGCGATACAACCGGTGCACTCCTTTGTATACGGCTTAAGAAAAGTGTATTACGTGATAACATAATAATAATTGCGTAATTCACTTTCATTGCCCATTTCATGTTTTACCGACGAGTGAAATACTTGGTCCGGGCCACCGTGCTCCTTCTACGCCTGCGCCCCTACACACCCCCCCTCCTGCCACCGCCACCGCCGCCGCCCGTGCGTCTGGCACGCGGAGTTGGTCGGTGTCGCGCGCGGCGAATCGGGTGGCAGGCCCGCGTCGCCGGTGCTTGTCGGCATTAAACGCGGTGGATTCGAGCCCATCCATCCATCCACCCTCCCTCCCCATCTCTCCCCAGTCCAACACACAGCAGCACTCGTGGCTTTTAGAAGCCAATCTGTGATCGATATTCATGATGTATTCGGTGGCCTTTGCGTGCGTGCTGAGGGGCGGTGGGGGGTGGGGGCTGTGCGTTGGAGGGGCTAGCTAAGGGCGGCTTTGCTGATCACAGTGCGGAGAGCGCAGCGTGCGAGATGGTGGGCGGCGTGCCCGGCGCAGTGGCCCTGGCGCGCTTGGCATGGCTCCTGGCGCAAGGTGCAGCCCTGCAATTGCTCGCTCGCAGCCCTGCTGGCGGAAGGGTGGCTGCTAGAGGGCGCTCTAGGGCAGGCATTCTCAACCGGTGTGTCGCGACCCATCGGTGGGCCGCGAGCGCCTCTTAGTGGTCCGTGCAGACCAGACCCAAGTGGGCCAAGTGGGCCTTGGGGGTGCCAAAGATTGAGAATCTCCTGCACTAGGGAATCTCTCTGAAAGGTACTCTGGTCTACTCTTCCACACTGACCAGACATCTCGGAAGAGATCGGACTACCCACACTTTACTCCACCTGCCGATTGACTAACTGGCGGTACCCCTTTATACTTGCGGGTGGACAGGGGTTGAGGAATTTAATAAACCTGCCCCATAGTTTCAGCTGCTGCACGGAGCGATTGCGCCGGCGTGCCGACCCGTTACACCGTGGCAGCCTCCCGTGGGCCCCGGATGCGAGGAACGAATTGGGGCCCCGACCCCCGGACAGTTTCCCGGCCACTTGGGCCCCCGTGGGCTGCGGGTCCCGGTGCAGTTACACCGCCTGCTCTCTCGCACGAGATCCTTGCCACCGTGTGCCGGGTTGGGCGGCAGGATGGCGCGGTGGTAACATCTGCGCATCACAGCAAGAAATCCCCGGGTTCGAATCTCGGCTGTGGCGCCTCTTTCTGTGTGGAGTTTGTGTGTTCTCCCCCCTGTTCTGCGTGGTTTTCCTCCGGGCTCTCCGGTTTAGCTTAGCGCGCTCACCGCTTTAGCTTAGCGCGCTCACCGTTATACCACCGCTCTCCACTATACGCCAAACAAAAAGCAAAACAAAGATCCCCCGTATAGCCTTAACATACTGTGGGGCCAAGTGCCGTTAGCGAGGAACCTATGAAGGTCGACACGGCACACGAGGGGGTTGGTGACCAGCATCACGCCCGACAGCCTTTGTCTCCCTAGTGGCGATGTTTACGTTTACTCACCGCAGTAGGTACTCATTTGAGGCTGAGTCGACCTAGGAGAGGCCCAGGACCGGTTCAGAAAATCGTCACTGGTGTTGGCCGTGAGCGGGATTCGATCTCGGGTTGCCAGATTCGTAGCCCAGCGTGCTAACCACTGGGCTACCGCTCCCCACTATACACCGCGCACGCGCGCACTCGCACGTGCTGGAGAGATATGCTAAAAATATTGCTATCGACATCAGTGGAGAACTTGGACATCTATATCCAGCCCATCGATATCGTAATCCTATTTTCCTGCCAAATATAAAATATCGACTCGCTCCGCGAATCCCGATATGGTAATAATGCAGAAACCGAGAACACTGATACGGAGCTCCTGCTGTAAAGTTCACCCAGCTGATAAATTGTTAGACAATTAAACGGCACCTAATTGATACCTTGTGACATTAATCCCTGATTGAATCCTGCGGTGGCCAATCTGCCGCCGCTCCGGAATGTTAACTCGCGCTCGCGACTCGAGGCATTCTCCAGGGCGGAATTAAAGACGGGCGGCCGTCTGCTTCCAGTGCAGACGCCTCGGTCGCATGACAAGTAAAATCTGGTCTTTCGCCCGTGCCTGCGTTAACTGGCGCGGCGTCGCGCGCGCTTAGTCGGCGGGCCTTCGGTTCGACGTTTCCTTGTTTGAGCCACGGTCTCTCCGTCGCCTCGATAGGTAACGTCGGAAAAATCTGCGACGATTGACCCTCGGTTCGCGAGCGACCCGTCGGCGTGGGGTGACGTGGTGGCCGGCGCTGCACACTCGCAACACGTGGGCTCCGCGTGCGGCGAGCGTGCAGCGCGTGGGGAGCCACGGGGGCGGCGATAATTAAGTGACAGGCGACAGCGTGGCTTTTAAGAGAAATAAAAATGACGGTAATTAATCGTCACAGCGTGCAGTGCGAGCGGCGGCGGCGGCGGCGGCGTCTGCTGCTGCGGAGATGCTTCCTCCAGTTCGGCCGAGTTTGGGAAAAGCATCTTGGAGATTGTAAAAGTTTTGCGCTGCATCGTCAGAATTATCAGCCGTGGTCGATGCGCTGCTGGATGAAGGCCTTCCCAAGCTACCTGTCAGGAACCAGAGATGCGACTACCCATGCAGCATCTGCACACGAGGAGATGATTTCATCACTCCGTCTCTTCAGAGGGCGACCTCACGGATATGCTCTATACCTTGGCTGCCGCTCCATAATCATCTTTACCATTGGCCATCCTCTCTCCTAGTGAAGTGTCCTGCCCCAAGTCCACTGTCTTTTCTTAATGGCTGGAATGACGTCAGTAAATTTCTACTTCATTGTAAGATCCTTTAAAAAACACAGTTTTCAACCGGTGGGTCGCGACCCATCAGTGGGCCGCGACCCATCAGTGGGCCGCAAGCGTTACCTAGTGGTCCGTGGAGACCAGACCCAAGTGGGCCTTGAGGTGCAAACTGTTGAGAACCCCTGCCTTATGGTGACCTGTGGTCCACATTTGGAGGCAACGCTCCTCCTAAATGACCGCCGCATGGTGTTTTTATTTGGCGGAGATGGAATTAAGTGACGTCAGGGACAAATAATAAACCGTGACACCGCGTTCCTAGTCCCGTCTCCAAGCGCCGCACTTCTTCGCGCACCGCTCGGCGTTTGTTCTGCGCGGTACACAAACACAAACAACGGTGTTTGTGTACCGTGCACGTCACCGCGGGTCGTGCGCACCGTCGATCCTATCGCTTCTCCTGGCGCCGCGCGGCGCTGCTCGACAGTACGGGATAATAGGTACACGTCTAATCGGCCGGGAGATTGATACCCCTGTCGTTAAGTACCTAACGGCTTCTGTGTTAAGAGTGCTTAACGGCTGTTAGCGCAAACTGTCTGGTCGGTCTCACGCTGGCCTGCTGCGCCACCACGATACACGTCGCACGATACAAGGCCCGCGACAATCGTCTCGCCAGTTCTGCTAAAAATAAACAAATAGCCGCACCGTGATTACGTTTGTGAAGTGGGGCGCGCTGTGACGTTACCGACCCGTGATGCAATGCCCACCGCATCTGCGATAATCCAATCGCCCGTTTAGCAGAATATCATTAGCGAAATGTTATTACCGAAACCCATTTAATTTTTCTTAAATATTTTACTTACTCGCCAAATATTTATGGTATAATAAACTCGATAATTACATTCGTAAATAAATCGCTATTATACATCAAATTAATGCTTTGTGAAATGTAATTCGGGGTGATTGATGGCACGCCAGTTAGATGACGTCGTCATCATAATTATCACAGTCCGTCCAATTGCTTAAATATTTTCGTGTGACCGGTAGCATCTGCCTGATATAAGCATTCGGGATTGTAACGATCAAAAGGCTTTCGGCAGGCTTTAGTGAACCGCAATTAAAGAATATTAAAGTGATCCTAATTCGTGTTTGAAAGTGAGCGGAGCACGCACACAATATGATAAAAATGCGAAACACGGACCTTCAAGAAACCAACACCACGATAATTTGACAGCGTGGGTTTATGGTGGTTGCGCTGCGCCCCTCCGCGACGGCTTTCGTCATGGTTTCCACGCGTTGTCGGGCACGGTGTCCGACGTTTCGCTCTACATGCCGGGAGCTTCTTCAGGAACGTGGAGTGAGACGATCAGCCAGCGCATCGTAAACATGACAACGTGGCAACCGCCGTTTACACCAACAGGAATCTCAATCGCGCACGCTCGACGGCCTGAGCGGGAGTGGATTCGGGGCGGTCAGAATACATTTTCCAGTTGCGTGTCAGATCAGCAGTTCCTGCTGGGAAGATGCTTTGTGCTCTGCAGTCTAACGGGCGCCGAGGTCAACACCACCGAGCGCGCGAAATCCGCGCGGCCCCCGGAACGAACGCGGCGGAACCTGTCTCGATCACCGAGCTCGGCGCGAGGCAGGGCCGTGGAGGAGTTCCGTGGATGCGGTACCGATCCGCCAGGTTACCCGACGCTCGGTCGCGCGCCGGCCAAAGACGTGGCTGTGCTTGTGCGGTAAAGCGGGCCCGTGAACACGCCCGTGACGGTAATTTGAGGAAACAACACCTCGCGATACGACCTGTAAAAACGAAAGAGTGGTGCGAAACTACCGTGAAATCCCCGGTCGGTAATGGTATGAGAACAGACTCCCATGACTTTGTAAGTGTATATCAGATTTGTATTTTATTTCTCTGCGCTTTGCTGTACTCCCGGTGTGAGTAAAGATTATCGTAGAGTTCTTCAACAGCAGTTTGCTCAACAGAGAACCTGCCGCGACGCTCTCTAATCGCTTACGGCGCACGCGCTGTCTCTTGCACTCGGATATTTTGTGCGCGTAGGTGTTGTGTCAAGATACTGGGGATTTCTCCGAATCAAAGAGCAAAACCCGACTGAAAATTGAATAGTCACTAGCGTCCCGATGGGGAGAGCCCTCCTGAAGTAACTCGGCTATCCGGAAAGAATAAATAATAAATAAGTTACCAAGTGCCGACGAGCGAATAACAAACGGCGTCACCGTGGTACACAAAGCCACCACGTTTTGCCGGGAGGCTCAACCGGGACACGTGGTGAGCTCAGGTTATCGATCGACTTAATCAACTAATTGTCCCGGCGCTAATGCCAACAGCGGGGCCCTCGTGTAGCAGGTTTGTTTGGCCTGTTGGTGGTGAGGCCCTGTTTCAAATGTCGGTGATGCTAGCTTCCAAACATTGGCTGGAACAAGTCTGGAAAGGTGACCTAGCTCGCAGCGGCGATGGCTTTTTGCGTCCGTCTCTGGGAAAACACATCCGCGCAGCGTGCGGGGCTCCTTCCTGCTGCGTTTGAACCGATGATTGGGGAGCAACTGTGCATTGCCAGCCGTTGAGTGAAATGCAAGGGTTTATTAATGGTTGCTTGCGTCAATGAAATGAACTTTCGTCTTGATTAAGGCAGCGCTCTGTAGTTCACGCGAAGGAAAAAAAAAATCTGAGAATATAGCTCTGGGAATAATTCTACAACTTTGAATCGGCTCCTTTTGAAATACGTGATTAGACATACGCGGTTATATTTCACGCTTTAAAGATATATTTCTCTTTGGTTAAAGCTGATGTTAAAGCGGTCAATTAACCCCCACGGCCCGCACTGCGCGGGGAATGCCCTCGTCCAGCAACGGATTGATCCGAGGGCCGCTCGGGTAACATTATCCGCGCGTGTAAAATTCAGTCGGTAATTTCGACATTTCTAAAGAGAGCGTTGCGCGGTACGGAATCCGTCCGTACCAACGATCTTATAAATTTTCCACATAATGTTCCCGTTGAAGGATGCAGGCAGGGGGTGCACGGTGAGGTGTGAATTGAGGTTTATTTTCGGCGCATGGGCACCTCAATTAGCCACATGTGGCACGGAGAAGTCGTAGCTCACTCCGCTTTGACTCATCGCCGCCGCAGAGGCAGAACCGCTAATGATATTTCTCAATATATATTTTCTGTGTGTGTGTGGATCCGTCATCGCTCCCAGTGGAAATGCGGCTCCGCGGCCGTCCCGGTCTGGAGGCTTTGGTCGTTGCGCTAAAACGGGATCAGTCAGGGCCTCGCATCGCCGGGCCGAGGCTCGGGATTTGAGCTCCGACCGTTAATTATCGTCCGGCCAACAAAACAGGATAATTAATTGGACGGGGTCGTGCCGCGATGCGCGCGCCGCAGCGCAGCGCTCGCCAACGGTGAACGGGCAGTGAAGAAGCGCCGAGGTTATTTAAACGGCAAAACGTTACAAACGGGACCCGGGGAGAAGTGCGCCATAAATAATGCAGTCTTCTTAACGTAAAAAAAAAACCACAAACGTCGCGGTAATGAAACGCTGAATCGGTCCGTTGTTTTAGGGGACGGGAAGGCGGAGGTAATGCTCAGATGTACGGCGTGAGTTATTGCTTCGGATTTGCCCAAGTGTGGCTGGCAGCGATGGGAGTTTTGCGTTTAACTCTTAACGTGATATTGTCTCTCGCCGTCGCTTGTGCCGCGCTGGTTGCTGGGCGCCGCGTTACGGCCACGGACGCACGCCGGGGGTGGGAGATCGTCGCTCGGTTCCAGCCAGTGGCGTGCAGAGGTTTGGTGATGCCCGGGGCCAACTGCGACTCCTTGAGTGTATGCCCCCCAAGACTCAAATATATGGCCTAGTACTGAGAAATGTGAGAAAGGAAGACTTCTTAAATATGTAAAAACAGATGAAATACACTTTTTATTCAAATTATATATCTTCTTCTTCTTTGCGATTCTTCGAAGCACAATGGTTAAATTACAGTTTCCCACTTCTTTACACAGTTCTTTGCATTTGTATTGAACTCTGCACGGTCTTTTGAGCTGCAGAGGTTGGGTAGTAGAGCCACATTAATTAAGTCCGGTGCCCCAAATGAGATCCCCTGTCAGAAAACACTTGAACTACTTAATTTTTTACAGCAGCCGGGAGGAATTATGTTTCAGTGCTGATTAAAGCCGAGTTAGTTTAGTCGCTCTTGTGACGTGGAAGCCCTCAGATTTGTTTTGACTAATTTCACTCTTTGATTGGATGCCCCCCTGAAATGGATGCCCGGGGTCGTTCCAGCGCCGCGAGCTTTGGAGGTGGCATTAGCGGAAGGTGGGCGGCCGGGGACGTCGAGTGGCGGCGGCGTTGGCGGCAGCGGCAGCGTTCGGGCGAAGTGTTGCTGAAAGATATCGCGAGCCCTGCTCCCCGCTTTTTGTTACGGATTCCGCGCACAGAGCCGTGGTCGATTTATTACCGACAGCGTAAGTGCTCTTCAAACATGGTGCAAAATTAACTTGTCAATTAGACAAATGGCGTCTCCCCCTCCCGATAAAAGCCGCTCTGTGTTACATTTAATAGCCGCATTACAGAGCCAGATAAGGCCGCATGCTGTCGCTCTTCGGCAGGGAGCAGTGTAGTTCTTATCTCGGGTTATTAGGGCCTGCAAGTAAATTGCAGCTTGTTTGAAAGGGAGATGGGAAGGAGTGCGAGGGCTCGGCTTGTGAGGGCCTGTCCCAGAAAATAAATTATTGGGCAGCGGCAAGCGGTGGCAGTTGAAAGAAACTGATGCTTTAATCCATTAGTGAGAATTCATTTGTGGGGACTTGGGAGGACTTAATTTACCGTCCCACTGATGCTTCTCCCTTGTAATTGGAAGAAATGGGGCTGACCCTGCAAAGGGGCTGAGTTTACGGCACGGCCAAAAGTGGAATATTCACGTTGGCGCCGTGGAGATTTGAGGCCCACCCAGCAATTTTCGTTTTGCGCCGGAATGGTGATTGTGTTTAACTAGTCTTGCTGTCACCCCTGACGAAATGTCGCTGAGTAAATGTTTTTTCTTGTATTACGGTTGCCGAGCGCGGGGGCCAAAGGGCAAAAGCTCGCGGAGAGGCCAGCGACAATACGAGACGGGAATTCCGGTGAATCCCGAAATCGGGCACTGCCAGGAAATAAGCAGAACAGTAACCGCGGTAGTGGGCAACAGACGAGCGACAAAGAGGCGAGTGGCTGCCAGCGAGTGCGTGACCGGGGTGAATCGATAAACCTGATGTTGATTGCTGTGCTCCGTATTGCAGCAAGTAGCGAAGCCTTTGGCACGGTCATAAAAACGAAAACCAAGCCTTGCAAATGCCTCCTAAGCCAGGAGAGTCACAGCTGCTCCTTGCCCAGGTCAGGTGGGATTGTCGTACCCAGGCAGATGAACGGTTTTACCATGAATTTAACTCGAAGGGCTTTCATGACCAATGTTATCCATAGTAAAGCTCTGTTTAAGGGATGTAAGTGTTGGTAAGTGCTGTTTGTGCTCGCTCGATTCTCCAACATATCGACGGGTACACAACACTTACATCCCTTTTCACATGACCTAAACCTTTAAACAGAGCTTTACTGTGGTTTTACCATGGCTGGAGAATACCACTGTTAAACCGATGGGAGATACTGAGCTTTGCAATCAATGACCGGGTTTTTTTTTCGTTAGCGCAACTTGACAAATCAGTCACCCTCGACTGCTTTAGGCTGAATTCTCTCCGGGACGGTGAGGCGCAGGAGCTGAGATCTCCACCCAGTGGGCTGATTTTAATAATAATAATAGCATTTATAGAGCGCCTTTCACCCGAGGGTCACAAAGCGCTGCACAGGGTTGCGGAGAGAACGACAAATCAACAACGACAGAGAACGGTAATCAGCAACAAATTATTACAATCTTTTTTTTGGGCTTCTTTTTTTTTAATCCGGGCATGTGGAGAGAACGACATGTTAACAACGGGGAGACCAAATAACCGAGAGTGAAGCAATTTTCCGTTCTCTGTCGTTGTTGACATGTCGTTCTCTCCGCAGCACTGTGCAGCGCTTTGTGACCCTCGGGTGAAAAGCGCTCTATAAATGCTATTATTATTATCCGGGTTTTCCTGATTGCGGCTCGTTCTCCGTTGCGTCCGTCCACCACGGGTTAAAGGCCCTCCCCCCCCCTCCCACGCGTGCGTGGCAGCCCGAGGTGTTGATGGCTGGATTAATTTCGTGACAGATATGTGCGGGCGGCGTGCTGGTAATTGGATAATTTCTCTCGTCTGGCACGCAGGGACTATTGATTGTAAAGAATTTTCCCGTCTTGGGGAAAAAAGTGGCTCGGTGATTCACTTTGCTTCGCCGNNNCTGATTGTCACTTTGCCTATTCCGCGGAGACTTTGAGAACTGAGTTTAAATTCGAAGCTGCTACTGCTGCTGAGAGCTTTCACGGCTTCAGCTTGATGAATAAACATCGACAAGTACAGCACGGACGCACTCAGGCTGAAGAGAAAACAGGAATCCGGGATGTCCCCACTCACGATCGAGACAACGTGGACCTGGTTGAAATAAGAGGACGCACAAATACAAACCCAATAGTCACGCTACACAGAGTCAGAAGTCAACCCCTGGAACATCACATTGTCACCATTGGGGGTTACAATCTGATTCAATAATCAATTGTTATTTGGCAACCGGCCTGATTGTGGTAGCCCGAGTGGCTGCTAGGATCACGTACTCACCTCACTGCTGGTGGAAGGGCCACCAGACAGAGCTCCGAGACCCCTTCTACACAGTAGTTGGCCTACTCTTCCACACCGGCCATACGTCTGCGAAGATGTGAGAGTACCCACACTTTACCCCGCCACACGCGACCCGAGTTCGAATCCCGCTCACGGCCAACACCAGTGACGATTTTCTGAACCGGTCCTGGGCCTCGCCTAGGTCAACTCAGCCTCAAATGAGTACCTCGTGCGGTGTGTACACATCGCCACTAGGGAGACAAAGGCGGCCGGGCGTGGTACTGGTCACCCACCTCCTCGTGTGCCGTGTCGACCTTCATAGGTGCTCGCTAATGGCACTTGCCCCGACAGTCTGTTAAGGATATACGGGGGATCTTTATATTTGTCTTTTGGGGAGTTTAAAGAAACGTGCACCGATGTTTGAGACTGCAGCGCCCAGAGAGGGAATTGACCCGGTCACCTCTGGACTGCAGGTCCTGTTTGCTAACCAGCTTCCCGACAACAACAACAACAACAGCTTATATGAATTAAGAATTAGTTGGTCCTTCGTGCATTACACATATCGCGTGTGGTAGGCATCGGTGAGAGAGGTGATAGATTGGCGGTAGCGGTGGTGATGATTATGGTGGGGATGATGATGATGATGTTGGTCTTGGTGGTCGTGATGGTGGTGGTAATGAGGATGGTCATGGTCGTAGTTATGGCGTTGACGGTGATGTTGGTGATGGGTGATGGCTGCAGGGAAGATTGTGCCAGCGACTGGATCAATGTTCACCCACCGTCCTCCCGGGAGCCGCTCCGCAGCGAGGCTCTCGTATCGACGTCCCTGCCCTGATTAAGACCTGTCGCTTGTCGATTGCAGCCTCGGTGTAACTTTTCTTTCAGCATTGGAAAATTGTGCCACAACTCATCACGGCTAAACTAGAGAGAGCGGATAATTCGGGCATCTTTGGATCACACGTTCGGCCCTCCCGTCTATCCACTACTGGACGGTGGCATCCCGTCGTCCAGTAGTGGTTAAATTGACGGCACGTCGTGAAGCACAGGTGTGGGAACATACGTGTGCAGTACACGTGTTGTGATGGACCGTCGTCTGCCACATACTAAAGATGATAACCTACAAAATATGATTTGCTGCGCATATTCGTTCAGCGTCGAAGCAATTCGTTCGAAGAGAGAACGACTCGGGGACGCAGGGACGAAACCGCAGAGGCAAGCCACGCGGTCAGCCGGCGCCAGCATCTGGATGATTTCCTATTTATTACGATGTTGTCGGACAATTCATCAACGAGCTTTATTGTTTAGGCCGTTGGCCCGTAACACCGGCCGTGCACGGCGGTTACAACACGCGGGGCTTTCTGTCCACCGAGCAGGCGGCTCCTCCAGCCACACGCGGGTGTCCGGTAGCAAGCTAACTGCGCGTCGCCGCAAACGCAGAATGCGGCCTGCCGTTCTCATTTTAAGAGGTGGTGGGGGGGGGAGGAAAAGTTTAACAAATTGTGATGAAAGCTTTTTTCCTCGCGCGCCCAGCTTTCCCGCGGCCTTGACCTTGGCAGTGCGCGTGTATCTCACGGCACCTGCGTGTGGTCTAACGATCGGCAACACGCTTGCCAAACGCCAATAACATTAACCCCTCCTTCGCCCCCGCTGCTCACCTGCGGAGAGACGTCAATAGTCCGCGTGTCGCTCCGGCTCCCGGAGCTCCATCCTTCGGTCCCTCTTTGCCCCGGAGCGAGAAATCCCCAGGCCGTGACGCCACGGCGGAGCCCGGTGCCGCGGTGGCGATCGCGCCAGGGAACGGTGGCACGCGAGCGCCCGCTCGGAATTGGTATTTCGGAGCGGCTTCCGAAAACGTCTCGTTGCCAGCGCAGCCTAAGAACGTAGAATAATGATGTGGGCGAATGGCCTATGCCCAGCTGCACGCGGGCGCATTAGCAGGCTGCCTTTGGACGTGGAAGAAATGGGGGCAGAGGGGGCATGGGGGGCGGGGTAGCCAAGCCGAGCGCTCGGTTTCTCAGCCCATGGCCCACCTACGTATCCGTCTCAAAATTGATTTTGCCGAATAAAGTTCAAAAGTCCTGTGTAAACCATTTAACCTGGACGGCGCGAGCACACGTGATGCGCGAGTCGGTATTAGCGGCGTGCGGCCTCGGGTGAGCGTCGAGCAGCTATTATCCGGGCTTGTGTTTTTGGTGGAGGGCATGTTTTGACGTTGGGGAAACCCAGTACTGTTTTAGAAAACACTCGCCACTGAGGACAGCCGTGCCTCGGAATACAACTCAAGTGGCCGGGGATGGTAATGTAGTGCGCTAACCACTGCGCCACCACTCCCCCCCGCGGTCCACGCAGAGTGTGCGAGTTTGCTTAAGGGGGCAACATTTTACCCCAAAACAGTGACTGTAGCACCACCAAGTGGCGCTCGTGGCCCACTGATGGGTCGCGACCCCCTTGGTTGAGGAACGGCGGCCTTAGACCCCTCCTCTGCCCACCTGTCTGTCCGTATAAACAAGAATCAAGGAACAAACTGTCCTGGACACGCGCGGATTATGTAACACCTTCCAAAGTGCGCTCGTGTCCTCGGAAGCGTCTAATTGGCGCAGCGGTGGGCAGGGGGGCAGAGGTGGCGAAGGCCCCGGGCATCCGTTTGAGGGCGGCATCCGATCAAAGAGTGAAATTAAACAGTCCCACAAGCTGGTGTCAATGTGGATCCGTGTTTTAATAAGCCGAGACCAGAGTAGGGAACCTGTTACGTGTAAATACTGTGCGTACTGCCGATTAACTCTTTCGGTGCCCTGTCGACGCCGATCGACATTATTTTTCATCATCCACTACTGTGCCCTGTCGACGACCGTCGACACGTTATAGTACTGCCTTACAACTCATTTTATGAATGAATGATAGTTCCCAAAGTTGTTTTCCTTTCTCACATTTCTCAGTACTATGCCCTATACTTGAGTCTTGGGGGCCTTTCTTTGCGCGCCACTGAATTGTCGCCAGGTGCGTCCGTAGGCCGCGATGAGTCAACGGGGCCCAGCTACGGGGAGGCGGCACGCAACCACCCCTCGCAGCGGCGTGCCCGCTGTTCGGCGTCCCCGGTGGTGGCTCCGCAGCTTCGTACGAACACGTGGCTCGCATCGGATCATCTTCACCCGATTTATTGTGCCCTGGGGGTCAAGGTAGAAGCGTTCACGTCGCGATCCCTGTCAGGTAGTACTTGGTATTGCCTGCGAATTCTACCAAACACTTCGAAGCCAAGCTGAAAGACGACGATGTCCAGAAGCTAGCCATCGTGCTTCGAAGAATCGCAAAGAAGAAGATTGTGCCCTCCCCCGTCACAGACAGATGGACAGACAGGCAGGCAGATGGATGGACGGACGAAGCTTTTGCATTAACGCTCTTAGCCTTAGTTGGAAAGCATTAATGACCTTAAAACACTTCGCAACCACCGACACCAGATTGTATGTATATTTTATTATTATCCAGGCGAAGGCCGCTTCCCCACGGCTGGGGCCGAGAGGACCGCTGCTCGTACAGCGCTGTCAACGCAATCGCTTAATTTTTATCTGAGCGTCAGCGGAATGGGCCGTTTCCACATTTTATTTGTCCTTGGTCAATATCAGGTGTTACGTTTGAGACGTGTCAATACAGTACAGTGGTTCTCGAGCTCCGCCACTGCCAGCACCACCTCCTCCTCCTTCCTCCCAGTTTAAAAAAAATATGAGTTAGCATTTTCCCCGGGGGCAATAATGTTGAATTGCTGCCGACCGGCCGGGAGAGAGAGTGGGCTCTCGGGTTATGCCGCACACGTATCTGTGAGCCGGAGCGCCGCGGCGTGTGTGCGTGTGCTTGCCACGTGTGGGGAGCGGCAGTGTAGCAATTGGCGTGCTGCCGCTACGAACCAGGCGAATCGAGTTCGATTCCCGCGCACGGTCAACCGTGGTGATTCTCTGAACCTTTTCGAGGTCGACTCGGCTTAAAATATGCGCGCGTTATAAATGTAAAATTATTATCATTAAAACGTAGTACCCGGTGCGATGTGCAGACATCGCCGGCAAGGCGTGGTGCTGGCCACCCACCCCCTCGTGTCTCGTGCCGACTTTCATAGGTGCTACTCGCTAACAGCACTTGATCCCACAGTCTGTTAAGACTAGACAGGGTGAAAGGCGCTGTATAAGATGCTATTGTTATTCTTATTAGACAGGGGGATTGTTTTACCTTTGTGTTTGCTGGCCACCGAGTCCCTCGTGTGGCGTGCCGGCCTTCACAGGTGCGTGCTAACAGCACCTGTCCCCCATAACCTGTTGTAGGTTATGTCGGGGGGGATCTTTGTCTTGGTGAGCGTTGTGCTCGCGCGTGTCTGCGAGCGCGTGTCTGTGAGCGTGCGCGCGCGTGCGCGTGAAGGATATAAATGTCCGCATGAATCAAAAAATCTATTTTATTACAGACGCTGAAAGTGCTGACGTTACAGGCAACATCGCGCGGGTGGGGGGCACGGGGACGCCGGCGCACGCTTCGAGCTCGACTGTACTCTCCCCCGTCCCGCGGCTTCCCGTTCCGTCGTGCCGCGGAAGGGACTCCCGTTTCAACGCGGCCCGGACTCAAAACCGCCGGCGTCCACGGATAGCACGTCGCCCGCGATCGATTCGTCCGGCCGCCGGGCTTTAATTGAGAAAATGTTCGTTAATTACCGAAGCGGTGCGGGCAGGATTCGCTGCGTCGCTCGATAGTGAGAGGTGCCGCGGTTTGGGGAAGGACCGGGCAGCGGATTGACCGCGGCCGGCGATGGGAGAAGTCTCGGGAACGCTGCCACGTGGCGTAACGGATTGCACACTGCACCTGCAGTCTAGCGGGCACCGGTTCTAGTCCATCATCCAGGGTGGCAGCTGCAACAGTGGTGCAAGTTTCATAAATCCCCTGCCCCCTGACTACTGTCCACCCCGGCAAATTATTTACAGTGGGGAGGGATAAGCAAGTTACAACATCTCAGGGCACGGGGAGAAATAATAATAATAGCAATTTATAGAGCGCCTTTCACCCGAGGGTCACAAAGCGCTGCACAAGGGCCGCGGAGAGAATGGCATGTCAACAACGACCAACATTTTAAAAACTAAAAACCAAAGCAACACAAATTTAATGAATAATTTAGTCAGGGCAATTATCAACCTAGGCAGCATGTCTTTGGATGGGTTCATCATAGCCAGGCCATTTACAGGTTGCGTGTGGTGAGGTAAAGTGTGGGTAGTCCATGACGGGCTCCCTATATCTCCCTCAGTGGCATCAGCACAAAAGTGCAGGGCTGCATCTTTGTTTTGTTTAACCTTTACCGAATTCCATCGCACGGGAAAGAGGAACACACTTGTTGGCCTTGCTAAGAGTTAACGCGTAATTCTCGTAACCTGCTGGATCCTCGTGAAATGACATAATTATGCTCTCCTGGACTTCTAATTAGTTACACAGTGGTACATTAATTAATTGCTTTAATTGCATCATTAGCGAAATCCTACAGCGATCGAGGAGGGGGGGGTGGGGTGAAAAACCCCAGAACATGGTCATTAATTTATTGCTTTAGAAGAAAAAAATAATAACTCGGAAGCAGTGGTCCATTAATTAAATTAAATTCCGACGACAGACGGAAACTCCTCGGATCGGCCCTCCTCCGCGTTCCCATCGCCGGGTCGCGCCGTCTACGACCGCGGAGCTTACCGCGCGCCGCCTCGTGAGCGGGTTATTAGGAGATCACGGGTCCACCGCACGGGGCGGCACGGCGGCGTAGCGGTGAGTAGCGCTGCCGCCTCGCAGCAAGAAGGTCCCGGGTTCGGAGCTCGGATCGGGTGCCGCCGTTCTGTGTGCAGTTTGCGTGTTCGCTCTCTCCCCGTGTCCGCGTGGGTTTTCGCCGCGCACTCCGGTTTGCTCGCACAGTTCAAAGACACGCTGCTGCATAGGTTAATTGGCGTGCGGACTAAATTGCCCCCCCCCCGCTGCCCTGTGATTAACTGGCTTCCCATCCTGAGTATAGCCTTGCCTTGCGCCCTGTGTCTGCCGGGTTAGGCTCCGGCTCACCGCGACCCTGTACAGGATTAAGCGGTTTCTGACAATGGATGGATGGATAGATGGGTCACCGCGTCACCGTGCTTTCGGAGGCTTTGGTAGTGACCACACACAGGCATGATGCCACTTGCGCCCAGAGGGAAGCTTTTGCTGTCTAAGACGAGGCCTGTAGAACATTTTTACTTACCGAGGGTCGAATGGGATTTTTAAATACCGCTGGCGGGCAGCCACGCGTTCTCACGCAGAAAAGCTCAGGAACTTCTCCCACGGCGCTGGGACCTTGTGCAGTGACGGGAGTGAAGGCGTGTGCCGTAGATTAAAAACTAGAGTCTAGTGCTTAAGTTAAATCTGGATTGCGTAGGGTACTCGCCAACACGCTCCGCACGTCCATATTTCCCGGAGCACGTCAGTGACCACCGGATAAATAAAGATGCATTGTAGTTGCAGGTTCCAGGTCGATACCAGTAACCGTCCAGTTCACGTTTAGTGCCACTAGCGTGCTCGCAGTATCGTTCGCAGGCCGTATCGAAGCAGCGGGCCTCACGTGGCCATGGGCCGTATGAAATTTTAACAATAATAATAGCATTTTTAGAGCGCCTTTCACCCGAGGGTCACAAAGCACTGCGCAGGGCTGCGGAGAGAACGGCACGCCAATGAAAGAGAACGGAAAAGCGGCAATTTTTTACAAAATGAAATGTCGTCACGGGCCGTGGCGCTAGTCAGCGGCCCTGGCTGCCCTGGTGGCCCATTAGGCTTACCACACGCGGCTAGCTCTGCGTGGGAATGAACCAAGCCTGCAACGTTTCGACGCCAAAGCGGCTGCCATTGTGGGATGGCAGCCTGCTGGGTGGGCGGGAGCGGGGCGGGGGGGGGTCCCTAGAGAATGACACCACAAGCCTGGGTTGCTCCTTAATGGCTTATTAATTAAGGGAGATGCGCGCCAGCCTGCTCCTACAGGGGCCCTCGATGTGAAGCCATTAGAGCGGCGGCAGAGCGCGTGTCAGGGGCGCAGAGCGCTCGGGACGCCTCTACTCCGTGACCTTTGCTACAAGCCGGGAGAAAAGTTAACTTTTTTTCTAATTCATTTTAACGCTTCATTACACGCGGCGCGCGAGTGGTTGGCGTCAGGTTGATTTGTCCGCGCGTTTGTGTTTTTAGTTTTACGCGTAACCGTTTTCCGGGCGCGGGGTTTTAATATATGTACGTTTCTACTCCATCGCCGCCGCCGCCGCCGCCGCCTTCAAATTGGAATCCACGCTACGGCCGGTGTGATTAAAAATAAATGTAGCGTTTTGCTCCGCGCGGCAGTGCGACCCCTGCTCGAGGGCTCATTGTCTGTCCCAGATTGTGACCGGGGGCTCTCGTAGGAGCATCAGCTACGCGTTTAGAGGACGCTCGCGCGCGCTCTCTCTCGAGGGTGCGGCGCCTCCTCTCGTGCCGTCGCCGCCGGGGCAACGGTACGCTACGCCGACATCCGTCACGGTGCGCACCCACGCACGCGGGCAGGCGGGCGGGCGCGCTCGGAACATCGCGGCCGCACGCGGACGCTTCTACCGCCGTTCAGCTGTCGCCCACGTTCCGGTTATCATTGCGAATTAGCGACCGTTCGACGCACGCATCTCCGCTAACCAATTTACTCCGCGTTGCGATGCGCCTCCAATTAGTGTCCTTTGTTCGCCGACGAAATTGATAATAATCACGGTTGCGGCCGCGTCGAGCCGCGCGCCGCGGCGGAGCGGGGGGCCCGCGAGCGCGACGACGATCTCGGGGCGGGCACAGGAGGTGCTTTATGTGCCACCTGTGTGCCGGGATATGAGAGCGGAGCGGCTCTCTGATTGGAATGGGGAATTGTTAATTCACCCGGCCAGGTGCGTAGCCTGGATGCCGGGCTGCTGCGGTGACGGTCGACGTGAATGTAACGAGCTTTTTCGGAATTGCTCCCGTGGGCCGCTCTTTACGTGATATCCGTGTCAAGCGTTTCTCCGCTGTATTTCGACGCAGCTTTCGACGCGGCTGTCCTTAAAGAGCAGCTCTTAAGAGCAGTTCTCATACATCGGGGCCCGTAAAAACCCACATAAATACATAACGACCTTTTAGTCAGCGCCTGCGGTCATGCCGCCTCTAGAAATTTCACGAAACCCAGCACCGAAGCGGCAGCGTCGCCGAGTCCCCCGCCGCCGCCGCCCCCCGCCTCCCCGCTTCGTCCGTCGTCCCTCGCTTGGCGGTTGTCCTCCTTTCACTCGCAGACGAGGCCGATGAGATGATGCATCGCACGTGCTCGTCGACTGGGTCACCCCTGGAAGGGAGGGAGCGGCAACGGCAGCGGTGGGAGGAAGCGAGTTCCGCTGTTCGACCAGATTGATTGATTGATATTCTTAATGAAGGCAGCTGCGACCCCACGGCGTCAAGTCGCCGCCGTCGTCGCCGTGCGCGGTGTCGCGTCGGCTCTCGTCGCGCAACCCTCCTCGCTTCGCCCGGGCCCGGCTCGTCCTGCGACGGATCGCGGAGGGGGGGGTGGTTTTTTTTTTTTGCTGGTTCGTCCCGCAAAATGTGAATGAATAAATAAAAGGATATCCCAACCGAGAGCCGAGACACACGGCAGCTTTGGCAGCTGGGGCCCGTAGCGGTGATTGACGTCCGCTGTGCGCGCGTGGGAACAGAAGGAGCTGCTTCAACCAGGGCCGCTGCCACACTTTGGAGGCTAGGGGTGTCCTCGTAGCGCGTGTGTGTGTGTCGTGTGTGTCTATGCTGTGCGTGTGTGTGTTGATAGTTGTTGTGTGTGTGTGTATGCTGTGTCTGTGTTGAGCTGGCACGGTGGGGGGAGCATAGGTGGTGCCTCTGCCAGTCACCTCAATCAGTTGGCCCACAGCGCTTGAGCCTTGTCCCGTGACCTCCCGTTAGTCAGCCCTCAATACTTGGCGTGGCGTCAAAGTGCACCTGGCCTCACAAGCGCACCGTGGTGACGTCACCGCCACTGAATGGCTAAACGGCGGTTGTTGTTGTTGGGTTGATTCTGTGAATGTGTGCTTGTGTGGTGACTGTGAAGTGAGAATGTGTGTGCGTGTGTTGGCTGTGTGTGAATGTGTGCACGGGTGCTCGCTAACGGCACTTGCCCTTACAGTCTGTTAAGACTATACGGGGTATCTCTGTCTTTGTGTGCTAATTGTGTGCGTCGAATGTGTCACAGTATTTTTGTACCGACCGTGTGAAGCCTTGATAAATGTGTGACTGTGAATGTGCTGACCGTGTGAATGTATGTACAGTAGTCCCCCCCCCGTATCCGCGGGGGATACGTTCCAAGACCTACCGCGGATGTCTGAAACCGCGGATAATAGTGAACCCCATATATATAACGTGATTTTTGTGTACATACACGTGGTAAAGGTTAATTTATAAACTACGCACAGACATTACCAACATTAAATTCGTCAATAATAAAGCACTCAAAGGACGAAGGAACAATGGAAAAACATACTGTTACACATTTTACAGTGACAAATATTGTATCGATGTACCTGTAACATAACCTGTAATGGGGACATTTTATTTGTTAAAAAATATCTTACCCTATTGTCGGGTACTCACCGGATTTTCCGTTCTTCTAGGCTTGAGGCCTTTTTGCCGTAACACGTTATAATAATAGCATTTTATAGAGCGCCTTTCACCCGAGGGTCACAAAGCGCGACGTAAGGGCCGCAGAGAGAACGGCATGTCAACGACAGAAAAAAACAATTAATACGTTGCCGTCAATGGGCATCCTTTTTCTGTTCATATCTTTCAACCACAAATGTAATGCTTTTTCCACCTTTATTAACACCTTATCACGCACGGTAGCAGTATGCTTTGCAGTTTGAGGTGCAGCAGAAAAACGTGCACGAACTTTAGCTTTGTTCTTCATGATTTCACGAATCGATGATTCGTTCCTGCCAAACAGCTTGGCAATCTTCGCATACGATTTTTTTTTCTATCTCGATCGTATCGAGGAATTTCACTTTCTGACGAATGGGAAGCACTTTACGGGATCTCTTAGGCTGAGAGGCACTACCAGCATCACTACTCGTGCGCTTTGGGGCCATTATTGCAACACAGACATTGCGAAAACGCCGTGAGAACAGCGAGAACGCTAGAAGCAGAATGGCTGGGAGTTCCGCCTGGAAACGTGGGTATGGGGCAACGAGCCATGTATACCCGCCACTGGGCTGGCGTACTTCGCCATGTTACAGCCTGCACTCGCTTGGTGGGCGGTTTGAAACTTACAAACCGTTCACAGTATTTTTTGGAATCTTCCATTTTTTCTTTAAGGACCGCGGTCAACCGCGGAAAATTGAAAACGCTGTTTCTGGACCCGCGGATACGGGGGCGGGACTACACGTGCTGATCGTGTGTACGTGTGTTAAGGCTATACGGGGGATCCTTGTCTTTGTGTTGAGACCGTTGAAATGTACGTGTGTTTACTAACTGCACGTGCATCGATTATAGGCGCAATATGCTCTCGGTGTCCCCTAGCGATATTCAAACCTGTTTTGGGGGGGCAGGCAGACAAGACACCCGCAGTAAGTGTTGCCCCCTGGCGCAGGCACCAGCCGGGCACTTGATTTCTGGTTCGGCAGACACTTGGCGCGAGTGTCGTGTGGTTTCGACTGCGGTCTCACACTCATTAGCAAAGTTTTCTGTTTGGACAGATGTGTGGTGTTTGGTGATACGGTGCAATGTTTGTTGACATGGCAAAAGTTGGCCGGCGTGGATTAAGAAAAAAAAACATGCTTTGGCACGTTTAAAAATGTGAATGTTAATTTCACTTAATGCAATGTAAATTTAACCAGTGGCAGCCCCGTTGGCTTCTGTCTCTGCAGGCTACAAATTCCGACGCGGATTTTCCAGTCATGTGACAATGCGTGCGGGTGGATTTAATTGAGAGAGTGCAAGGCGCTGGGCAGTGGCTGCAACGTGACCAGTCTCTTACAGTGAGGCACACAGACTCTCGCGGAGAGACCGACAGACTCTCACGGAGGAGAGACCCACAGACTCTTACAAAGAGACCCACAGACTCTGGCGCAGAAACACACAGACTCTCGCGGAGAGACACAGACTTTGGTGGAGAGACCCTCAGACTGTTGCGGAGAAACGCACAGACACACAGACTCTGGCGGAGAGACACACAGACACTCACGGAGACCCCGAGACTCTTACACAGAGACCCATGCAGGTGGTTCCAAACAGGCCTTGCGATAGAGGTCAGAGTGTTCCGGCAAATTCCAATGCCGCGGCCGTCACAGATCGGCCTCTGCCGTTTCCTTCTTCAGGGAAACCCGAGACGCAGCTTTGCGGAAAATATCAATGGCAAGCGCTGTCACTCGGCGGAAATCAGCGATGTCAGCCTGCTCACTTGGATAAGTGTAACAATTTGTAGGCTTGAGTGTCGTCGGTAGACGTAATGGGATATTCTCGCAGCACATGTAGGGGGTATATATAGTTAAAGGGGATTTATTTTTTTATAAACCCCTTCATGTATTGGTATTTTTGGCCTGAGCTAGGTTTTTTTTTTCTTTTCCGCTTCATGGACAAAAGCCAGCCTCAATCCTTCAGGGTGTTCGCACGAGGTGTGGCGAATGGATTAACCGCGCATTCCGCGAGTAATAAAAATTAAAAGCTGTCATTTTCTCTAATTAAGTGTGATGGATGCGCCCATTGCAGGCGCGGTGGAAAAACCACTTCCACTCACGCATTTTAGCCACGCTCCGAAAGAATATATTTGTAGTAAAACAAGTTGGGGCGACGCGCTGCCAGGGGGGAGATAGTAGCGGGGAGACAGACCGTCTTGCGGTGCGCTCCCCCTGATTTATTTTACGCGAAATCGTTTCAAGGTAGGGATCGGGCGATGTCAAACTGTGGCTGCGAGGCGACAACATCTGTCATATTCGGTTGGAGAGGGGCGCAGTCATTAGGGCCATGACATGGCCAGACAGAGCACATTAACTGTCGCTGGGAGACTGGCTCGCCCACCAGCGCGACCGGCCGATCGCCCGCCCTCCCCTTTCCGCACTCGGACCCTGGGCCGCATTAATACGTGCCCCGGCGCCCTTCGGTTTCTGTGTAAAGCAACGTGCGGTGAGTCCGGTCGCGGTGTGTGGCCTAGCCCGCTCCGGGTCTTCCACGTCGCCGTGACTGCTTGGGAGAGCGGGTTAGGGAAGAGTGGTTAGCAGCTCCTTCCCTGCTCGGTGGAATATGTGGAATAGGTGGAGCGCACTCCACTGACCACCCTGACCTCGGCTCGCCACACGCCACCCTACATACGTCAATTACATCGCAATGAAACCAATTCTTGCGTTGACGAAAACAAACGGACCTCCGTTCTCTATCTCCACGTGTATGTTAAATATGATTTAGTCCGTGAGCCTGTTGGCTTTCCGGACCAATTCTCTTTCAGCAGTGTGGAAGAGTAGGCCGAGGTCCCGTCTCGACGGCATCTCTAGAGCGTCCTCGTGTTTTTTTTTAGGCAGTTCCACCAGCAGCGCCGTGAGCGAAGTAATTGCAGCGCCGCAAACCCTAAACCGTTACCTTTGTATGCGAGCGAAGGAGCTAAAAATGACTGTGCTCTTGAGATGGCTGCTTCAGGAGGCGATAATTGTACGACTCTGTAAATAGCACAAGTCTTGTCCGGTTTAGGGCCCGCCTGAGACCCAGTGGTCTGTTCCTCTGAACTCAAGTGGAGCGGAGCACGGCAAACCGCGTTCCCAAATGGACTATTACAGAAACGGTAATGGCATCGACGCCGCATAACTTACACTCCCTGACGATTGAATTTCTATTTCCTCGCTGAAATCTAAGAGAGTAAAATATTTCTAAGTTATCAATTTCTAAGCATTCCATTCCGCTGTAATGTGTTCTTCCAGTCCGATGATTCAAGCGACCCATTAAATAAATATATCGCGCGGGAGGGAAAGTCGCGCTCGCTCTGTTTCTGCAGCGTAAATCACGTCAACAAACGTCTCGAACGAACAGGGTTCTTTTTTCTCTCTTACTTTTCGCGGTTTTGAATAACATTGAATCGCGCTCGTTCGTTTACCGCCAGTTCTCCTTGGGGAGGACAAGAACAAGGAAGAAGAACCGCCTAAACATTTTCAAACTCGCGTCAGTCCTCCAAAGTAATTAATTAGCACCGAGTGTCGTTACATTGCGAGCGTGCCGCATAACGATGTGACGTCACAGCTCGTGGACACGTTCGGCAGGTGATGGGTGAGGCATAGTAATAAATGATAATAGCAATTATAGAGCGCCTTTTACCCGAGGGTCACAAAGCGCTGCACAGGGCTGTGGAGAGAACGGCATGTGCTACGTTTCAGGACTGGATGTGTTCCGACATTTTGGGAAAATAGCCCGTGATCAATTTGTCCGGTTTTCTGAACAGAAAGTTCCTAATAGCAACACGACTCTGCATTAACTTCACTCCGTTCATTGAGCCACCTGAGATCCCTATTTGAATTACAAATTCTGCCTAGCTACATTTGTACAAAGTGATTGGTGGTTTCTCGGGCTACATATGCTTTTTTATTGTATTCGCAAAGAAGCTTCTTCAGGTTACTCCCATCCCACTGTTACACTTTTGCACTTCTTTGTCTATTAGCAATTTATTGGAATTGTTTGACCTTTTTGTCTTGTGCAACACTGTGTATGACTGTTTACCCTGTGATTATGCCTTACGTGTTATCTCTGCACAATTTAATGCTGTAAACGTGTCAAATTCGTTGCATTACCTTCCGAGTTTGCAGTTTGTTTATGTCGGTTAATTCACACATTTGTTGCATCGCAGGAATCCCGCTTCCAGAGCTTGCAAGCTCACCGGTTTTTTTTCTGCATTAATGATTAACATCTATCTATCATCTTTCTATCGTTCATCTGTATGAGAGTTACCGTGCCGTACCCTCCCCCCCCACCCACCCACCGCCACCCCTCCGCAGCGCTTCAGGTAAACCGACAGACGGAGACAGCCAGTGCATTAACGCTTTCCATCTCGGTTGGGACGAGAGGAAGAAAGAAACACTTGAAATAAATGGCACACTTTAGAATGTCCACGTTCCGGCGGGGAGAGGCTCCCTCGGTGTGCTAGTGCCTCCCCTATTAGTGTCCGTGATTCACTCCCGTCACCGGACCCCATCCCGAGGCCCGGCCACGCGGCGCTCCGGAGAGAGACCCGATTTATTCAGTGTCTCTCCTTCCCCTTCCATCCCACCTCCACTTCTCATCCGCGCGCCGCTCCTGTAGGGCAGATGGAGGGTGTTCGTCACAGGCTGTGTGTGTTTTGTTTCACCATTAATCCTCTCCTGCGTGCGCTTTTATCGTGCGATATTTATAAGTGTGCGCTCGCGCGTGCATGCAAACTAATGCAGGCAGCGCGCACACACGCACACGCACACACGTGTGTCTGTACGTTTTTACACCCAGCTGGGAGCTAAACCCATTTCACTGTTGCTTAAGAATGATAGGTTCATTAAGAAATGCTCTTCTGTACCAGAAGATGCAATGTGTATTTGTCTCGTTATTAATTTGCTGGCGAGAAATGTTTTTCCCTTTGCAATATTTCTCGGGGAAAGCAGGTTTTGAGTTCTCTCGAAAACCTCGCACTTTTTCGCACCCGGATTCAAGCGGGAAAGCGCCCCGCCGCCAACGCGTCGGTAACATCTTCGCGATCGGCCACGGTGCGATCGCCGCAGGCGACGGATAAACCGGGGAGCGATTTCCGCTCCGCGCCGCCCGGCGCCGCGCCACCGGGCGACCGAATAAACCGAGATCATCGCGGCGCTTCTCAGGTCACGGAAGGGTTAATCCCGTTTCGCCGCCGCCATGAAATAAGGCGAGCAGATGGCGCCTCGTGTACACGCGAGATGCAAAGCGTCTGCCACTTTGTACGGCTCCAGGGTCCCTGGGCGCGCGCCACCCGTCACAGTGCGCGGCGGAGCACGTCTCCCAAGCCGCCACGCGGGCGGTGAGGGTGAGCGACGCCGGCGGGGTGAGCGGTGGGGGTGAGCGTTGAGACGAGAGCGGCCTTGAGGTCGTCCCTGCTGCGTGTGGCGCGGCGGCGGGCCTGCGGGGACCGGCGTTCGGTCAGCGGGGCGCGCCGTTATCGCGATACCGAGCTGCGGGGGTTCTCGCCGATTCCCGGTCTCTGGAGATTCACGGAGTCGCGCTCCGAGCCCGGTCGGCTAGCGCGGCCTCGCGTCCCATCAGACGCTCGCAGTTATTCACTCGGTTTTGATCCAAGCTGGATGGGACCGCTGAGCTTTGCAGCTCTTTTTAACGGTTGTCCAGCGGGGGAGGGGTAAGCAGACAAAAGGCGCAAGGTAGGGTTATATGCGGGATAGAACGTCAGCGCATCGCAGGGCATCGAGGGCAATTTACTCAGCAGGCCAATTAACATAGGCCCCCCCAAAGATCATGATATCAAACAATCAGTGATTTCGTCTAATCATTTCATATACACATATAGCCATTATTAGAAGCTGCGTGTCACCGCAGCCTCTAATGATGTTACTTAATGATCTGAGTCTGCATCGGCCGTGCTGTCGTGATGACCATGTTGGTGATGATGCTGATAAATGCTGATTTCACGATGGTGACGGTGGCGATGGTGCCTATGGTCACGATGGTGGTGGGGCAGCAGGCACACTCATCCTTGACTAACATTAAAATAAAAAACTGTTTCTCCTTGAATGGCTTCATGAGTCACACCATTACCAAAATTGACGCTGCAGCCGAGCTGGAAAGAGCAGGCAAGAGCGGGCTTCCAGTTCAAGTCCCGGGTCAGGGTTCGGATCCACTAAGGGGGTCTCTCGGTGAGAGCGGCGCCGTCAAAGCTACATTAATTCACCGCACTAGCTGGGCGTAATGAGCCCTGCCAAAAGGCTTTTGTCATCTGTTTGTGATGCAGGAGCGGCCTCATTGTGCTCGTGAGAACGTGCGCACGCTGGTGCCTGGGACCCTCCTTTGTGAACGCCCGAGTGATGGGCGACGCCGCGTATTCGTTTTCCCCCGAGGTGGTTGTTGTTGTTGTTGTTTGCTTGGAGACGTTTGTTAGATTACGGGCGCGTTACAAATACGGGTGGCCCTTGTTGTCGTCGTCGTTGTGTTGCGCCTGGTGAGAAGTTCCGTCTTCTTCTTTGCGATTCTTCGAAGCACGATGGTCAGCCTCTGGACATCGTTGAAGGTCCGTGTACTCTGAAGAGCCTCCGCTTCGCTTCACTGGCGAGCGACCCAATATCGTTCCGTTGCCTTCTCGCTCGGGCAGCGATAATAATAATAATAGCATTTTATATAGCGCCTTTCACCCGAGGGTCACACATCGCTGCACAAGGGCCGCGAAGAGAACGGCATGTCAACAACGAAATTAAAAAAAACGACCAATAAAAACCAAAGCAACAAAAAATAAATTATTAAGGCTGCTTCGAATATACTGAAAGGTCGTGAAACTGGCAATCTTACGCGATGGCGAAGATCTGGCTGCTAGAGTTTGGAGCGAGACAAAAGCCTCGTTTTTGCGAAAGGCCAAGCTTTGGCCGCCACAACCGCTGCAGCTGATAGATACATATGGATATATGTTAAATTTAATTCGAAGGCTTTCATGACCAATGTCATCCAACGTCTAGCTCTTTTTACGAGTTAGGTCACGTATATAACTATGTAAGTTTCGTAAACCCGCTTTTAACGAGTCCACAACACCTGTAATGAAACGACGTTTCGTAATATAGTTGCAACCAGCTTCATCAGGAACAAAGGCTGTTTATTACTACGGTGGAAAAAACCCTGTGAGCTTTGCAAGCTGTGGAAGAGGGACTCCTGCGATGCACCTGTTGGATCGTCTCGCGAGCGGGCGCACGGCGGATCGTTGAAGTGGTGGCGGCGGCTTGGCGAAGCCTTCATCCAGCAGTTGATCGATGACGGCCGATGACGGCGTCGCCCGAGTGTATCTCTCGCGTCGGTGCCCCCGGCTAAAGTTCCGCTGCATTGCATTCCCAGCGTGATCGGGCCCTGGAAAATTCACCCTCGCGCGTTCCCCGCGCTATCACACTCATTAGCGCCGTGACACGTCGTCCTGGCCACAGTCAAATCAGCGTCTTAATTGCTAATCGCTCATCAATATCCCCGCACTGTCAACTTGCTTACGATACGTTTGTGTATAAATTATCCCTCTCGGAGGCGCGCGGACGGCTCCCCCCCCCACCACCACTGTGTGCCACATTCAACCTGACACTGACGCCGCAGCACCCCACCCAGCACCTAACCCAGCAGCCCACACAGCAGCCCACACAGCACCCCACCCTTTATCCCACCCATAACCCCACCATCACCCCACACAGGACCCCACCTTTCACCCCACCATCACCCCACCATCACCCCACACAGCACCCCACACACAGCGCCCACGCCTGCCGATCAGTGCCTAGGGTACCAACGCCAGGGATGCGTTCAATGGACGGAGAGCCCTCCACAAGCACTGTTCTATCGAGCGACCTGTTAGCGGCCCGGAGTAATGGAACCGACAATTTGCGGAGTAAATTGATCACTTAAATAATCGAATGATCTGCCCCTTAAGTCTGAGCGTATTTACACCGGCAGACACTTGTGACCTTCTTGCTGTGAGGCGGAAGGGCTACCCACTACGCCACCGTGCCGCGTGGGTTTTCGCCGGGCACTCCGGTTTCCTCCCACCGTCCAAAGACATGCTGCCAGGTTAATTGGCGTACTGACTAAATTTCCCCAGGCGCCCTGCGATGGACTGGCGTCCCATCCTTGGTGTTCCCCTGCCTTACGCCCTGTGTCTGCCGGGATAGGCTCCGGCTCACCGCGACCCTGTATTGGATTAAGCGGTTTCTGAAAATGGATGGATGGACACTTGTGATCGGTGGCGGAGCACACTCTTCTCACCCATGCACCCGCGTTGTGGGTGACCACCACCATACACGACACGGGTGCTATAGGCTGCTCCGAGATGAGTCGGTCGTGAGCTATGCTGCGGCAAAGTCCCAACTCAAACGCTCCCCGAGCCGGTGAAGGACGCCCGCTACCCTCACAGACACGGCGTGTGCGAGAGGCCCTCATCCAGCAGTGGATCGACCCGAGCGCCGTGTGCGGGGCCACGGCGGGCCAACGGCGGGCCGCGGCCGCCGGGAGGAATCTCGGAGTAAATCAGCGCCTTTCGACCCATGCAAATCCTTAAGAGGAAACAAATGGGTGTAAAGCACCACGTGTCAACAAAGTGTTTTAGGGCTCGCCTAATTAGTGCTGTGCCTTGCAGTTATTTTCCCGATGATTCCACCTTTGGGGCAGATGGAGCGCACCTCTGAGTTATATATATTAACAAGGGGATGCCTTTGGGATTTGGTTTATTTGTGTACAGCGCAGACAAACGTTAATAAGTCAGAGCCTTTTCATCCCCTCGTGAGATGTGAATGAATAAACCCCGTCTGTGAACGCGGCGCAACTTTCAACATCTGGCAGTTCGCGGCGTTGGCTTCGAGCGATGCTGCCTTTGCTGCTGATGAGACGCTGAATATCAAAACCGGTGCGCGGTTTGGCTCGCTTGCAACTGACACGGCTGAAATTATGGACTCCCTGAAGGTCACATTGCTGATGGGCTGTGTAAAAAAACTGTTTTCATTTTTTTTTTTTTAAGTGGAGGCATAGATATGGCAAGGAGGCAGATTGTCTGTTGATTTATGTTGTGTAGACTTAGACTTCGTATGAGATTGCGCTCCATAGCTGCTCTTTTGGGATAGCCGTGTCGAGTGAACGCCTGATGAAGCCTCCAACGTCGTGACGAACCTATATCAGCCTTAGCATCTTGTAACACACTGTTATTGAGTGTTATTGATTGTATGTGATCCGTGTGGTGGCGAGTCTAACTTGAAATGAGCGCGTGATTCTTAAGCCGCGTGGTTCTTAATCCGCGTGGCACTTCAGGACTCGTTTTATGCTTGCCTGAGGCGCCACCTCATCACGACACCTGACAATGATGCAAACACACGTTTCGGTTTCAAATGTAAGTTGCTTAAAGCAGGTGAGAACCCAAGGGACGGGGTTAGACTCCGGCTTGCAGGCGTGACCCCGGCCGCCGAAATTACAAACCCGGTAACGAAACGTTACGTTGCAGCAACGACGCAGATTGAAATCGTAGCGATATCATCATGTAATGGGAATCGGGGCAGAAACAAGTTGTGCTCGATAGTTTGGATGTTTCCGTACATTACGCAGACGTCCCGCGGCGGGACGGTTGGAGGGGCCGCTATTAAACGTAAGGGCACATTAATGTCCGGGCATTTAATTCAGTGAGTACTCTCTCCCCGGAGCGTGTACCGTCATCGTACATCACGTATTTATTGAATTTCCCTGCCTCCTCCTCCTGCTGCTGCTGCCGCCGCCTCGTCTCCGTTTTGCGGTTTGGGTCACGTACGTGTTCGCTTCTCTTTGTATATATATATTATTTTTTTTGGCGCGACACGGTTCCCGCTCCGGCCGATTGAGTGAAAAAGCCGGAGCGGGAGGTCGGTGGTGGTGGGGGTGGTGGGGAGAGCCGAGCGCGCACGCAGCGGTATTCGCAGCGTGGAGGAAGCGAGACAGGAGGCGGCGGTGGCGCTTCACGGCCGTTTGGCTGCTGTGCTCGCAGATGAATGTGCCTCGCGCAAGCGCGCAAGCGGGCGGGCGGGCGGGTGTGCGGGCGAGCGTGGCTAACAGGCTGCGGACGCGCTTTTGGATCCGATGTGTACGGATGGTGCCTCTGGGTGCTGTTAGATTAGCACGGGGTGGAGGGGAAAGGGAATGCCGCGGTGGATTTGGTGCCGGCTGGGCAGGAGGCCACGGCGGCGCGGGGAGGGCTTTGGGGCGGCACACTCAGGGTTCGCGTGAGGAGAGACGGTCGCTCCTGTTTACACCGTTTTCCCGCTCCCCGCTCGATGCCCGCGGGCGTCCGCGTGTTACCACCGTGTGAATGGACCGCTCTTCGGGCCCGACGCTGCCTCTCCCCAGGGCCTCGCCCAGGACGGATGACACCAAGCGCTCGTTCGCGAAACCCCCCTCGTGCCCCCCATTTGTGCTGGCACCGTTTCTTTTCTTGCCGAGTCAAAAATTTTCCTCCGGCTAATATTGCCCTCCGTAATGAGTTTACTAGCGCTGCTCATTACCGTTTAAGCCATTACCGTATGACTCACAGCGAGTCTTCGGAGAGAGGCCACCAAGGGTTCAGCACGATGGGTGTCCAGCGACCCACGCTTTGGGACACGGCCTTGTGGACACCCACACATTTGGAGCAAAACCACGGCGCGATATTTCCGAGTCCGCGTTTCTCTCCCGGCCAACGATGCGACGAGCGTGCCGGTAATGTTGCTGAGGCTTTACCCACGCGGCGCTGAGTCTGCAGCCGGCAGGTGCATAGATTTAATGAAATCGTAGGACAACAGAACTTTCACGGATCGTATCCAACCAATAATCGCGGACGCGATTCGGGGGCTCGGCGCCGCCGTCGCCGCGGTGACTGATATGCCGAGCGCCGATCGGGTGGCAATGATTTGACTGAAATTCAAACGGAATTTCATAAAGAGGTGCGAAACGTTCTCTCGAGGCGCCTCGCTGGCAGAAGCGAAACTCCGGCGCCTTGGCCACCGCGCGCCGGAGGCGGCCGGGATTAGAAACGCCGCACGGCCCTAAACACCGGCGGTTCTGAAGTTTGGAGAGCAAGCTTCCTCATTGAGCGTTTACAGACTACGAAGTTCAATTGATGCAGTGCCTAATGTCGTCTGCGGGTGCTGGTGTTTGAAGTGGGGATTAAAAGA